>JANEHU010000697.1:0-411605 GCA_027563435.1 Nasonovia ribisnigri | reverse complement strand
GCCATGTCCAAGTGCCACTTATCAGTGGTTATTTTTAGCTGCAACAAATTGAGTTTCAGCTTGTATATAAGCCACTTGCATACTATCTCATATGATGTAGTTTTTACGGAATTATATTTAATTGGCAAATTTATACGCATCGAGTTACTATAAATTGTTGGCATAGGTAAATTATTTTTAGTTAATTTTTTACACGCCATAGTAATTACTAATAATTATTCCACCAATTTTGTTATGTATTTTCATTAGTAATAAATAATAGTTGTGCTTTTTATTACGAAATATTATTAAGGCGGGCTCCCACGACTCGTGTGTTTGACGAATTTTCGGTATTCGTTGATACTCGCCAAGTAGTGGAAATGGAGTACTTGTACAAATATTCGGTATTTGTTTTTTGTTATTTGCCACCCTCCCGTGGATTGTGGATAGGTATAACTTGCCGATTATTCGAGTATTCGTGGATATTCGTCAAATACACAAGTCATGGGAATATGGGATCCCACCTTAAAAGTATATTTATATATATTGAAAATATGAAGGTGATTAAAAAAATTATAATTTTTTTTTTATTTGATTAATTTTTAATAACTTAAATTGTTTATTAATGGTATATAATTTATTATGAAATTAATAATGATGTAGAGGGTTCGTATTTGTAATTAATCATTATAAATGAGATATTCGTGTACTCTAATACATATAGTTTTGGTAGAGGTATAACCTGTTGTAGCAATGTAAAATCGTATTTCTTATCGATTATGCCACCAAATATTATGAAAGCTCCAATGATACAAAGTTACATTGCTTCATGTCTGCATTACTGCAGTATTCTAATTATTTTACATTTGCACGGGATAATAATATTAAGCAACTTGTATTGGGTATACCACAGATGTTAAGTACGTATTAATTATCTATTATTTATAGAGGTCAGAGGATAACATGGTATGGCACGCGTCCAAGACTGCAGTGGTCGGAGAAGGGGGTTATGACGGTTTTCACTGTAATTCGCTGTACCTGGCTTACGCACGTCATAATAATATGTTCATGATGTTTAACTTACAAGTCGGGCCAACCAAATTAATGTACATACATGGCACTACCGGTATATTATACAACTATATAACAAACTTTCAAGGTCCAAGAAGTAACTATAAATGAAACGTAGGTTACCTGATATCTGGTAGGTACTTCAACAAATATAGTTAAAATAAATGTGTACAACATGAACTAGACCAAATATATAATGGCGCACAACCAGGAAGTAAAAAAAACGGGTTTACAAAAATCAGGGAAATTCGATCGGATGCACAGCAGTTTCAAGTGTACATCGTCATCGAGTATAGGTACGCTGTTAAGTGTTAAATAGATGTGTTGAATTTGAATTAAATGATATAAACATTTCAAAAAAACCAACATTGTGCGGTAACGATGTTGACCAGGTTCTATTTCTAGGAATATTGTATACTTAATTGTAATCAGTGGCGGCTCGTGTGATTCACAGTAGGTGGGGCACAAATAGTTCACTTCATCGCATCACAATAATGAAAAAATAATGTCTCTTAATATGTAATACGCATTATAACGTTATTACAAACGATGACTACCACGACAATTAGAACGCAATAAAATAGAATTTCGGACACAATTCGTTTGTACCGAAAAGTACGTATTGTACTCGCGCCATTATGTCATGCCCGATAGAAGACATTAATGCCAAAATACCAGATACCCGTGTATTTCATTCCACCTACGCAATTTAGAAATATGTAGATAAATTGTTCAATGAACGCCAAAGTATAATATTTTAATCAACATATTTATCATCAGATAAATAGAGCGAAAAATAAATAGATAGAGCGCGTCAGAGTTGTTGTGTTACCTGTAAATAATTATATAATGTCGTTAATACCTACTTAGGAAGGTATCAGTACCGAAGTGAAAATTCATTTTTCATTAATAATTAGAAATAAAGGCATTTTAATGTTTTTATGCGTTTTTTTGTTTAATGACCAAAAATATAGATTCTTACGACAATATGTCATGGATTATTCAATTAGAAATAAATCAAATTTTATATTGGTACAAAACGCAAGTGATAATATTTCTTTTTTTTTTCCTTAGCGCTTATGTTATAGGTAACTCTTATTATATAAGTGTAATTTTTATAGTGGTTCAAATTATATATTGTGTTATTTTTTATATATGTTACCGTCGTTGTCGGTATTATACTGTCTGGGACAGGCGATGTCAGTAATGCCGGTGCACACCAGTCATTGTGGGAAGTCTCAAATCGGTATATATTTCTGTAGATGACTGATAAGTTTATTCAATGTCATATTGTTATTTATCGATATTTTTAAGCTGATTATCGATAAGTTATCTTGATTTATACGTTATACCATTACCTTTTGTTTCTGACAAAATAATCGTACATACTTTCAGTCGTGTGGCAGTATCGTTCAATCATCGTGAAGTGTGTGACCTTATAATTTTTGATAATGGAGTTAATCGATATGCATGAAAAATTTAGTAAATCAGTTGATTTATTATTGCTAAAAAACGTGACAATAAATTATTTTTAAGTGTCAAGAAATATAACAGACAACTGGAAGAAGTAAAACCTTTCAAAACTTCTAAAATACACTGGGTTTAAAGAAAATTCCTAAATATTATAAGAATGTTCGTAAGTACGATATAATAACAATAAGTGGGAAAGATTATCTTATTAAAAGTGTAAAAAATTCAATGACATTTACTATGTAACTAACGAAGATTTGTTTGATATTCTAAATACATGTCATAAATCTATTGGTCATGGTGGTCGAGATAGAATGGTATCCGAACTTTAACAAAAATATTACAATATTACAAAAGAAACCATTATGACGTATTTGAAACTTTGTATCTACTGCGAGAAAAAAATCATCTAATCCAGAAAGATGGCTAGTTTCCAAACCTATTACATAAAGCATTTAATTCACGTGCGCAGATGGACATGGACCTCATAGACATGCAGTCACAAAGTTTTAATGATTTTCGTTACATTATGAATTATCAGGATCATTAAACAAAGTGTATAATTGTAAGATCATTATAAAATAAACGAGCCGAAGAAGTTTATAATTTAATGGATATGTATACCACTTTAGGAGCACCGTCCATTTTACACTCTGACAATTTGTCAATAAAATAATAATAGAACTCAATGAAATGTGGGGAGACATAAAAATCGTGCATGGAAAACCTCGACATAGTCAATCGCAAGGATCAACAGAACGGGCAAATCTAAGTGTTGGATGGCAGAAAATAACTCAACCGATTGGCCGACAGCATTGAAATTTATTCAGTTTCAAAAAAACCATGCGTTGCACTCAGGTACCTAATTAAAGAAAAAAATTATTTATGTATGCAGGATTTAATTTAAGGTAATTTAAATAAAATCATTCGATTTATTTTAAGGTATAGGAAGCCATGTGTGATTGGTTTCCTAGTGACATTAGGAGTTGCATCAGTTGAATCAAGTCGCCAATTTGAATACTGAAGAAGATATCGAAACTATAATAAACAGCCGATTAGTGAAATCTCCTGATGATGACATAGACCTAGGTAAATTAACATTGTTATTAAATATTGAAAAAATTGTAGTAATTATTTAATGTTTTTAATATTACTTAGTTAATCAACAACAAGAAATAATACTTGGTGCTCGTGAGAAATCTTCTGACGATGACATGGACCTAGGTAATATTATTTATTAGTGGTATTATTAATTATTGAAAAATGTGTTGGAATTATTTAATGTTTTTAATGTTAGCATTTTCTTAGTTAATCAACAACAAGAAAACATACCTACTTAGTGCTCGTGATGAATCAGCGAAATAAATAAATAAAAATATATTACTCAAATCGACTATCAATTGTAGGCATTTACCTAGCCATTGTCAGCATTGCCTTACCTAATTAGCCACTGTTAATATTGACTAGTCATTATTGATAATGGCTGATTTCCGACATTGACGGTAACATATTCATTGTAATGCGCTTTTATCATTTTATATCCGCCTTGCTAGTAGTCTATAATCTCTTTATAAATAACGAATAAATATTTTTTTAATATAATAATACGATTCATTGATCGTTTGTAATTCGGTTTTTACCCCATAGCATTACTTTTATAATTTTTTTATTTTTATGGCATTATAATTGCCAATTATATGGACTATACGGCTGACAACATATTATTATGCTTGATTTAATTTGAGTTCTTGAAAAATAATACTTTTTTTATTCAATGTTCTGGGTGTGTCACGTGTTTGTGTGCCCACATTGTCACGAGAAACTGTTTATTTTTTAGTGATAGCCAATAGGTAGAGAGGTACCTACTGTATCTTACATTTATTTCTTACATTAACACATCATAAGCTATATAATATTATTAGTATTTTTAAAGGCAACAAATACAAGGTTTATTAGCATATGATACTACAATAGGTAGTTTACAATCCTTAAAGTTTTTTTTATTTTTATTTTTATGATATGTTACATAATACATTATGGTAGTGTAATACATTTGATCGTTGTTCTATATTATGCTTGCTGTAAACTCAGCTATCTTTATGAAGTCTATTATTCTTGTTTTTTGTCAGGGGCCGAATGCTTCTTTGAATGAGATGGTGTTAATATTTTATTTTGTTCGAGCGTGTTGGTAGCCGGTATGTAGGGCATTCTAAGAATATATGTTTAACAGAGAGTACACATAGGCACGTTTCGCACCAGGGTTTGGGCTCTATACACATTAGAATATGAAACGTAAGTACATGAGAATGTGTAAGTGTTGTATATTGTCCAATGCGTACTCTGGTGACCATGGTCTCTTCGTGTCGTGTAAGCTTGATCAATGGAACTCTGGTCAATTTTTAGTTGATGGTATAATTTGGTATAATAATTGTTATAATTTTAAATCATTTATTATTAGTAATAAGTAATAACGTCAATACCGACGTACCGCCCGAAAAACGGAGTAAATAGGTTGGTAGAGTAAATAATTTAAAACTAGTATAATAAATGTTTTGAATTGTGTACAGATAATAAATAAATAATTAATACCAAAAACGTTCAATTAACATAGATCTTATACCCATGATAAACGAAGCATGCCAGGCCGGCGGGGATGGGTGGTGTGGCTACAGCAAACTGCGTTACAGTATGAGTATATAAGGTCTATAGTAATTAATATCTTTTGAATAAGGTACAACAAAAATTATTAAAAACTATAGAAGAAAAACGATATTTTTCGTTTACACGTAAAATTTCATCAGTCTTAAAAAATCAAACGACTGTAAAAAGATTTATATATGATACGTTTATCCAATATTTATTAAATTATATAAGAACAACTTTTGAAAAACCAAGTATTTAATTTTCAAGATTTTTGAATGAGAACATTATTTTTACCAAACAATTTAAGTTGAAAGTTTCACAATCACTATTTTGTGATTATAATATGCAGGTGGTCGTTAAAAAGCGGTTTAATCTTTTTTTATTGAGTTAAGTTAATATATTTCTCAATACTTTTATTTTAAAACGTTTAAGAGTTAAATATATTACTAACTTATTTATTAATGTTGACTTATCAACTAAGGTTGTTTTTTTTTCTTTAAAGTATAATTTAAATTATAACTTAATAGTGTACTTTATATTTTTACCATAAAATTAATGGTTATACGTTGTTTATTTTTATATTTAAGTACTCAAAAATGTTTAATCTATATGTTAGTTATCTCACAAACAATCACATCATCACAACCATGATTTTTATCCAACCAATGAATATAATATCATTACATTTTAGATTCTAAGAGAACAATAAGCGAATAATTTTAGCATTGGTTAAATCATTGTTAAATGATTTATTATTTCTTTGTATCTCAAGATATTTTTTTTTAGTAGAAAAAATACATAGATCATCTAACTTCAAGTGTGGTTTCTGTTGGCGATATAGGTACAGTTTTGACTTGAAGGCCAGAGGGGGGGTGAGTAAAAATGTCAACAAAAAATCAAAAACAAATTGGTCAAAAACTGGTGTTGCGTCAATATTTCTGTCGGGAATTTTTTTAAATATATTTTCGATTCTTTAATGATCGTAGATACTAGTTGAAATTTTCATAAATATTTATTGTTTCTAAACATGGTATTTAATTATTTTGTAGTTAAAAATTCATAAAATGTTTAATTTTAATTCCGTGGAGTTTAAAATGTAATAAAAAATTCTTCATTAGTTTTCCTTCTAGAATTAAAAATAAGTTAAAATAAGCCAAGTTAATTTTTATGAGCATTTGAAGTTCAATTTTTGACAACACTGCAGGTTAACCTACCTATTAATGATTTATTTTCAGTTTTAAATTTTTTTTTATTCAAAAATATAATTAGAAACTCGAAACACTTCACTATTCCCTCAATTATGTTTAAATTATTAATTATTATTTATTACATAGGTTGGTAAAATAAAACTATTTTTTATACTCACCACAGAATTTCTAACGACCGTGTAAGACATCTACAGTCAACACTCAACACCATTGATTAAAATATATTGTAATTTATAATATTTTATCAAATAAATTCCCAGCCATTTCTATAATTACTATACGGCGTAGGTATTTGAAACTATGAACACTTCTGTTAATATAATATTGCCTATACAAAAAACTATTTACTTTTATTTTTTTTATCATTGTACGATACCAACTACGAAGTATATTATATTATCTAAAAATTAAGAAATATAAATAAAAGCACCTTATTACAACTAAGTGAAAAATCATAAATAATATGAGTTCATTGTTGTTACTTTTTTAGCGGACATGCAGTAAGTGTAACCTATCTTGTCTTGACCGTACACCACTATACTGACAGTAGTGATACTACATTTTAAATGCCATTAAACAATAAATTATTTTTCAAAATGTTATATAGGTACAATATAAATATAAAAATTCAGAAAATATGCATCATAATTAAATTAAACGTAATAATATAAATAAAAAAAAATTACATCATTTTACTATTTTAGATAGGGTAGACACTAGGGGTATGAACGTATCGTAAGTATAAGTGTGCAACTATAGGTTATTTTTGTCGACAATTTAAAAATAGATAATTTATTTCAATGTTTTAATGTTAGGTATACATTATAATCGTTTGACAACAATTAAAAAATAAACAAAATTTGTCATAAACACATAAAACAGTGTAAAATCCTTTAGCACGAATATTATATTCGTGCAATAGTTCAACAAAAGTAACAAATTTCTAATATTAAATTGTTTTTTTTGACACTTTCTTTGTCAATTTCTACAATTTGTTTTGAATATTTGACTAAGCCTAATGTTTAATCTATCTGTAGAGGTCTGTCTAATGTTTCTATTATTACATTGTACATTTGTACTTATATAACATAAAAAAAGCTTTTTGGGGAAATTCTTTGGATGATTTTGAGAATTTAACATTTTTTCCCCGCTTTTTTTTTGATGGATGATTAAGGTATGGTTGTATTATATTTAAATTCAATGATAAATTATTCTATACGAAAAACGATTTGGCGCGGAGACGTTGTGTCATACTTGTATCAATAATCAAATTTAATAGTTAAAAAAAGAATTTATAAAAATCTAAAATATCTCATGGCTATAAATAGCGTGACTTTCCAGTAAACTCTTTCTTTTTAAATTGTACTATGTATGGAAAATGCTAATATAAATATTTGGTAAACATTTAATGAGCCTACGGTTATTCGTTTTGAAAATACAATATAATATCAAAAAGCGATCAATTCAACTGAATATCAAATATTGTAACAATTATAAGTTCATACGCTCAAAATTAATGTTCTGTTAAATTATACTTTTTTTTCATAGGTCGAAAAACTTATGTGAAATCTTCTATAAAATTTTTTAATATTTGCTATGAAAACAAACATTTTTATGAATTTATAAGTGAAAAATAATTTACAAAATTTTAAAAATTCTTATGGCTCAAAAACAGACAAAATTGTTTGAAAATTTTACCATGTATGACGATAAGTAATTTTAACATTTGGTGAAAATTTTATGTATCTAAAATTATTCGTTTTTGAATTACAACAAAATATCAAAAATTGATATTATATGAAAATTCGTTAATTTACCGATAAAAATCTAATATTATAAACATTTTAAATTCAAACACTTATAAAAAAATAAATGTTACTTACTGATTTTTTTGTTTATGGTAAGAGCATTTGTGGGGAGTTTTCTATCAACATTTCTAATGCTAGCATGAAAAGAAAAACTTAAATTAATTTATAAATCAAAAATAATTTGAACATTTTGGAAATATTGATGAATTTTGTCAAAATTTGAACTTTGAGTGCATATAAAAAATAGCTGTACTTATGTATTTCTGATATTTTTTAACTTAAATTAATGAAACCTATATAATGAACCTTGTATAAAGTGAAAAAGTAATTGCTAAGTGAAAATTTTTTATCCTGAATAATTTAAAAAAAATATACAACCATTTAGGTACCTAACCTAACCCGAAAGAGTCAAAAATATTTCAAAAATGATATTATTTATGGAAAAGGCTAGTATAAATATTTAGTGAAAATATAAAGTTATTATGTTAGAGTAACCTATGGTTATTATTTTACAACTTGGTTTTACGTAAAAATTACCACTTTTTTTCACTTATTCTTGATGCTTTCTAAAACTACTTGGAATTTTCAATTTTGACCTCCCAAAAAAACCAACTATATTCACTTTTCTATCAGAAAAGATGCTGATCTCGATAATCAGAGCATCTTTAATATTCGAGATGTTGCTGACCAACAAAAAAAAAACACACACACACACCATTGTAAAATCAATACATTTTTTCGCTCCGCTCAGTTCATTCATATTATGTTAAGTTAAATGTAATTTAAAAATCATTTATAAACTTTTAAGTATTAACTATACCTACGCCATAGAAATATTTTTGTATTTTGCTTTACGAATTATCTACAATTATATATGTGATAACATTTATTTTTCAAAAACAGTGATTTTTTCTCCACGCTATCGTTGTCGAATACGACTGATTTTCATTTACTTTTAAATTTTAAATAATTTTGCGAATTGCGATATGGGATTGCTCTTCGATATATGACAAGTGGTTTGGTACTTTGGTATCATGTAAGCTGTAATTTAATAAATATTTTATACAATTAGCTGGTATATCTATTACATTATTAGATATCTATTTTCATAATATAGGTAGGTACCTATTATAATTGTAAGTTATCCACGAGGCATAATATGTATTTTTCTATCCATATTGCTTAACATTAAAGTATAAAACAAAGTTCGTTGTATTAATACATTTTGGTAAACAAAAATACTTTCGATGATTTTTTTTTTTGAAAATTATTACGTGTTTAATAAAAAAATAAACCTTAGGAATCGTATCAATTAGGAATTAGTATCTACATATAAATAAAAATATGAAACGTAGGACAAGTATCAACCTAATACATAAGATTAAAATTTGTTTTTTCTTAAAGTGAAATATATACTAGGTGGGTACTACATGAATTAAATTGAAATAATAATGATAAATTTACAATAGTTGCGTAGTACTAAATTATTACTGACTATCAGATCCCGATTCCTAAATACAATATGTAGCAAATCAAAATATATATATTAGTGTATTAGTGTATATCATAAAGAAAAATTGCTGTTCAACATTTATATAATATTTTAGCGTAGTAGATATTCCAGGTTCAATTAAAACATTTTATGTATATTGTATAATGTATATGCTATATACTATATTTCACATAAGTGAATAACCATACCCCGTGGTCCATTCAATATATAGATAAGATTTTATATTTTATGATAGCTAATTGGTTACCGCTATCAATTATTTAATTATGAAAATTGGTTTTTATACTCGCTGATAACCATCAATGCTTATGAGTTATGAGTGATGTTTACATATAGGTCAATGGAACATATAATTTGTAGAAAAAGATTTTTGTAAATACAGTTATTTACTCTGTTTTCGGTAAATCAATAAGGAAATGTTAAATTGTCAGATAAAATTATCAATTTATAAAAAAAAAATAGAAAAATGAATTTCACACAATAATAGGTATTAATAAATATTTATAAAATAAAATTACTCAATATTTATTTGTATTGTTATTAGTTTGCCATATAGGTAGGTACCTAAGTTAGGTACCACCCATACTCTTAAAAAATGCAGTATAGTTGTAAATTGACCCATATAATGATAATAAAATATAAATAATTCCTATATAACCGATACTCATATTAACAGAGTATAATATTATGTAATAATTTGACTATTAAAATGTTAACTGAAATTGCTTGCCCAACAATGTAGCTACGCAGGCTTAGCGTAGAAATAATGCGCTAAACACCATACACGCGCTTTATCCTTGGTACCTAGGCATAATATTATATTAATATGTAACTTATAATCTCACTAGTATCTCGCAGTACTCTATAAATGCGTGAACCTCTATCTGTTTACCATCACGATATCCTGCATTCCTATTTCCGACGGTCGTATATTTGACACCTTGTTATTGAAATGTTATTCTATATGATATTATTACGAATGTAAAATCGTATAATCTATTTGATGTGGTAGTAACGTGCCGCGATAACGTTTGCGTTATCGACATTTAACCGCGGTATATAGGTACCTATAAAAACCCAAATAGGTGCAATCGAACAAATCAGTTAGTGCGGAGCTGCCTCCGTTGTACTTATATTTATTACCTATTTTGTACCTACGAATGATGTCTGGTTGGACATTTTTTTTAGCAGTACTCGTGTCATTGCAAGTCGCGCAGGTATATCATCATAATACTATAATGCAGTTTTACAATTTTTCATCTTTAACTTTTGGTAAAGCTTGTGGGGTAATTTTTTACTTGTAAATAACGCATAAAAATTAAAAATTAAAATTTGTACCTATATAACAACTAACAAGTAGGTAATAATAGACTAATATACTTCGATATTGAGTGAAAAAAAAAATTGATTTATAATAGTTTATAATATATTCTGTATTTTATTATACATTTATTACATAACCTAACTTGGTAATTAATAAAAATGTATCATAAATATCATTATTATTTGAACGAAAGAAAATGATCACCCAGTCCCCACACCGGCAACTATATTTTCTTTGATACCACGTGCGTCACTAAAGGTTTATATTGTTTATAATAATAATATATTGTCGTGTCACGCGTTATAATAATAATAATTATAATTCTGATTAATATAATATTATCCGTGTTCATATGATATTATATAGGATGGCGTCCACTCGTGTACACTGCGAAGTCACAAGGCTCCGGGCCCGCAGTCAGCGTGTTCCACTCCGGGTGCCACCGGACCGACTCCAGCGATTCCACGCCGCACACCGGCCTCGTGTGCATCATCGACACTCGGTCTGCAATACCCCGACGCGTTAAATAAAATTCCAAGTATTTCACCCGTTTCGTTTACGTCTTCACTATCAAATCCAGTTCCTGCTGCAACACTTCCACCGGTCCCTGTACCGCATTATTTAACGCCTGTTTCGGCGAGCGCTTCCGGTAACGACCAAATTCTTATTGATCTCTTACTCGAATATTTCGCTACACAGGAACCGCCGCACCGGTTACCGTTACCGCCGTTGGGCTCGTCATCTCGTGGTTTCACGCCTGCAAGTTTGCCTGTACTATTAACGCCTACTCCTTATCCTGCAACGCCTAACCAGCAGATTGGTCCAGCTGAACTACAGCAGTTCCTTTCACTTTTGTTGTCTGTTTCAGGACCCGGCTCCGATTTGTTAAATCCCGCAGTCCCCTCAGACCGTTTACTCCCATCTTTGCCGTCGCCCGCTCCGCCGGCACATGTCACTACTCCACCCCCCGCCGTCTCCACGGTACCTGAAAACGCTATTCTCGAAGCAGCGGCAACAGAAGCAACAGCAACATCGCCAGTCGACGAGCCGAAATCAACGCCCGTATCGGATACTGCACCGGCCGAGCCGCCAAACTCATTTCCGGCCACGGACCCCGCAGACAGCGTACCCTCAAACTCTGCTGTCCAGACATCGGATCCCGAGTCGGCCAACGTCCCTGCTTCGGCTCCTATCAACGTATCCGACTCTACTTTCGTCGCACTGGAAGCTTCCAGTTCTTCGTTAGAAGCCATCTCGTCGACGGTATCGAACACCATACTGGCTGCAGATTCCGCTTCCGCATCAAGTTCCGACGCCGTGTCATCAACGTCACCTCCGTTCGACATTACAACGCCAAGCATAATATAAATTCCTGCAGTCAATGATAATTACCGTGTTTTCCGTCTATGGCTTATACAAACCTATGTTACTGTTTCGATTCTCGTATGTATATTTATATATATAGTATAGTGTATACACTTTATATATTATTATAGTTTAGTACAATTATGAAAAGTTGTCGACCAAAATGTCTTACCAAATAATAATTATCAAACAAAATATTACAATATAGTAAATATATTAAATATTATAATATTATAATATTATATAGGTATGTAGGTATTCAATAAATTAATGATTTTTGAGTTTTACATAATATTATAATGTAGTATAGTCATTCGTGGTAGTGATAAGCATATTATTATACTATGCTTTCTAAAACATTTTTATTTTTTAAATATTAAGTGACATAGAAGTTATATTGTTTATTTTAAATTAGTTATTGATTTTATCGTGAGTATTACATACTCATCCAGAGTACCAAAATTGTTACAAATAATTTGTGTATATAATGAATTAATAGATAATCAAACAAATAATTAAATTTAAATTGTGTTTTTATGTTATCAGTTTTAGAACTTTAGTTATTAATGTATATTGTATACATAATATTATAAATTTAATAGTTATAATGCATATTGTGTTGAAATAAAAATATAGTAAACTACATACTGATAGATATCACGGGTTATTGCTTACGACAATTATTATAAGTGACGAAACGTATACAATTTGTTCGTCATAAAATTTAAATTATATATTTTTTATTTTTCCGAAAGTAGTTTCGCGGTCAAGTTTTTTATGACGTTTGAGGAAATCATTAACATGGTTACGTCATAGTTTTTGCACTAATTAAAAATTAAATTCTTAACCAAACAAGCCTATTAATGTATCATATAAATATATAATCTATTGGAACGAACACAATTAAAATAATTCAAAGAATAGGTATGCGAGTACTGACTTTTTGAGTATATATAGTTACGATTTTGTTTATAATTGTTTATAATTTATAATTACGATCGTGTTACATTGATATTGAATTTCACGAAACGCGTGGAATACGTGATATACGTTAATCTATTTAGATTATTTTAATTATCTATACAGTGTAGCTGGATAAATTGGAGGCAATAGGTATTAAATCCCTCCCTCTATAAAATATATTACAGTGGCACCGAAGTCATTCTAAGTTTTGTTGCAAAATCCACGTGCTTCTCTCCACACTCTCCTAATATCTTTACATATTTTTTAATTATATTAATCACATTGGTTGGACAACCTAAAAATGTAAACCTTAAATTATAGTGTTTTCAATTGTCATACATTTTTGTGTATCTATTAAACCATTTATATCTATAAGTAGTTTAATGTACCGATAGCTAAACTTTTATGAATCTAACAAAAAGTTCTCATGACCATAAAAATAACACAGTAAATAATCTAACAATAAATACATTAATATAAATAAATTATTATTATTTTCTAATAAAATTATAATTTTAATTAAAAATCTAATTAATATTTTCAAGTGAAACTAGGACACTTTTATACAGACCATTTTTTTAGTCAGAGTGTCAGACATACCATTTACAAATGAATTTGAGTATGAAATTATTTAAATTTTTTATTATTATTGCGTAGTAAAATAAAATACATTTTTAAATATTTCAAAACATACTCATACATTTGTTAATGTTGATTAATCAACCTTCTATTATAATACAAAGTAATAGGTATTCATGTATTATAATAAAGATAATAATACAAATAATAAATACCTAAACAAATAAAGTATAAATACAACTTTAAAAAATGTAAAAAAATGATTTAGATTATAAAAAAATTGCAAGATATTCCGATGTAAAAATATGCTCTAGACTTATATAACTAATATTGAGTACAACTAAGTAGGTACTATAATGGCTTGCTTAGAGTGTATATAGCATACAGTGAGCCGCACTCTTTTAGTCTTTTATATATTATACAAGTAAATTACACTTTATAACTATATAGGTATCAACAATTTTTATTACTTAACTAAAAGCCTAGAATTGAAAATAATCCATTAATACTTGCATATCCATTATCGTCTATCACCAACCCAAAACACGAGTATCTTATAGCATACGTTTATAGCATTCAACTATACAAGTTATTTATAATGTGAAAACTGCTTATAATATTCAAATCTCACGAATATAATTTTTCAGCCATTCGTTGTATGAGTTTAATAAAATGGCAATATATATATATATATAATATATATATATAAATGTATAATATACTGGGACACCGGGTTATCCGTTTAACGTAAGACGCTCATTATTTAAAAAACTATTAACATTTAAAAAAATATTTTTTTTTACATGGTTTTAAGTCTTAAAAAAACAATATTTTTACTATTTTTTGTCGTAATTATTTGTTATTTTTTCACTATTTTTAAAAATAAAATTTTGGACGAGTAGTTTATGAGCTATAAATACAGTGGAACCTCGGTATCTCAAACTCAGGTAATTCAAAGATTATGTATAGGTATAGAATAGGTATTTTTTTCAGTCCCAATCATTCATTCACATATTTTAAATTACCTACCACTGAAACTCGAAGTTTTGATATGTCGAATATTTTTTTTTGTCTCTTAACCCTTGAGATACCGAGGTTCCACTGTATTTAAAGTTTTGATGTAGTGTCCTACCCCGAAAAATACTGGTTCACAATTTCACAAATCTATTCATATACAATTTAAATATTTATAAGTTATAACTAATAGACTATACTTATCAAAAATTTACATTTTATAAATCGAAATAGGTACTCCCAATAATACTTACCTTTCTTCTGAATTTGAAATAAAAAGGTAGAAAGTCTAAAAGTAGTTAAATGCTCAGCATAATGTCTATTGCTTGTCCTTCGTCATTGAGGAATAACTATCACTCTAACCGTAACAGTTGGTTGAAATAATTTTTTTCTAAAACATTGTATTTGAAAACGTATTTATGTGTTTAAAATACAACAATAGTATAGTTTCAACCACCCACCAAATAATGTTTTTAAATTACAAAAAAATAAATAACATTAATTCGTTATTCTTCGTTAAGATTTCTCATTTCGTCCAAATTTGAACTTAAAATTTCATAAAAAAAAACTGGATTTACATATTTTTTTAAATGTTTTGGTTGCAGTGTAAATTACTTATGGAGAAAATCTTGTTTGAAGTTTTCAATACTTAGCTATAAAAATTGAACATTTTATAAATTCATAAGTACAAAATTGTTTTCAAATTTTCATGATTTTGACGAATATTGTCAAAATTTAAACTTCAAATGTTAATAAAAAAAATAACTTATCAAGCTTATCTCTATTATTTTTAAATGGTTACCTATATTATCGACTTACGATGAACCCTGTATTCAATTTTCAATATTTTATCGACATTTACAGATCACCCGGCTATTTATAAACTATATATTATGTAATTTGTATTAAAATATAGCGATTTTAAATTTGATATTAATTGCATTTTTTCAATTATTCGTTTATCAAATTAAACTTATGCGCGTATGCATAGTCAATTTTTGTGACACATAAATATATTATTATATTCTGATTTCTGTGTGGTTTTGCGATTAATACGGTTCAGATCCTTGAATAGCGATAATCATGGTACAGAAAAAAAAGAATCACGTGTGTACTCGTATAGTGTATACATGTACCTATACAATACATTTGTTTCAAGATAATACCTAAATATTAATATTATATTATATAGTATAAACTATATTACTAAAATATTGTAATAATGAACAGATTAAAGCATTATTTTCATAATGTTGTTATGGTGAAGGAGAATTCCGCATTCAACGTAGTATCGTAAAATTTAATCGAGTCGGCCTTAATTTTTTTGGACTCTACGCAAATATAATTTACTCTGACTGGCCTTTGATCAAAAGTTAATTTTTGAGGAGGAAGTGTGTTCATTCGAAATTTTTCACCCTTAAATTAAACTGGTGCCGCCCTAGCTGGCTGCATATTTTTCTACCGCATTGGGCCCGGCCCCGAATCTAGTAGAGGGCTATGAAAATATACCTATGTCATGTTACTCTACTATTTTGTCCATCTTAAATATGAAATTTAAAAATGATTATATTTAAAAAAAAAACAGATGATTTTTACTAATTTCTTATGATTTTGCTTTTTTTTTTGTATAGTTTATAGAACTCTGCGATGACGCAGTAGCTACTGACGAAAAATAATTGGTTTTGTGTTTTTAGAAAAATATACTCAATACAGTCAAAAATACGTAGTACATATTTCATAATATAAGTCGTAAAGAAAAACACGAAGTTTTTGAGGGCAGACACTAGGTACTCGTATTTTTTATTATTTAGTGTTGGTTGAGATTGGCGGATTACTATTTATGAGAATGCCTGTTTTTTTATTTTTCATTGTTATTTAAGTTTTAATAATTAAGTTATGGAGTGCTTTTGTTACAGCTTATTTTGAAGATTTTAGATGCTTCAAGTCCCAAAACCTTGGTTTATACTTATTAGTCACCGGACACCGTGTGTAAGCAACAGCTGTAAATTAATTGTGTATCATTAAAAAAAGTGTACCCACCTACAAACTAATAATTGTAAAAATAAATCATAAAATGTTAGCAACTATATTTGTTGAATATAAAGTACACACTGCTTTCTACTAAAATTGTACGTTACTATAGCCCAAAATTCAAAACAAACCACCATAATATTACGTAAAGCATTGGTAATTATTTAATTGATTTAACCTAGCCTACCTATTATGTAGGTATTAAGTATAGGTAGGAAAAAAATATATTATATTGTTTATATGATCATGCTAAATTTTAATAGGTAGGCTATTTTTTGCTTTATTAACTAAAGATAATACATAGATTTATTGTATCCATGAACTTAAGTCTCAATAAATAATCATTTGTGACTAGTTCTGATTTTTTATTAGGTACATATTAATTATTTATTTTTTTTAGTTAAATTCTAAAGATAAAATTGTTTAAGTATTTCGACTCGTTTTGAGCTTTTTAATTTTTTTTAGTTTCTTTTTCTTTAAAAGTCAATAAAAAATGTTCATTGGGTCAAAACGCTTGAATATTTAATACAAGGCTTCTCATATACCTATCAGTTGAGAAATATTAAAGATCCATAGGCATGATTTTTTTCTATAAGTACTTATAGGTAACATTTTAACAAAATTCATCAAAATCTCAAAAATTTGCAAATTATTTTGAAGTTACAAATGTATAAAATGTTCAATTTTTATAGCTAGGTAAGGATTGAAAATTTGAAACCAAGATTCTCATAAATAGTTGCAAAATCTACAAACACAGTTTTTCTTATAGACATTTAAGTTAAATTTGGTCAAAATTAAATATTTGAACAAAGAATAACGATTTTAGTAATTTTGTTGTAATTTTTTAATATTATTCATGAGTAATTGAAACTTTTAAAGTTGGTATATTATTATATTTTATACCTACACACAATGAAGTTTTTAAATGCAATTTTTTTGGCAAAAATTATTTCAACCTATAATTGTAGTATTAATCATAGACCTTATACTAGACTACTAGAGTATAAGGTCTATGATACTAATGCAGTAATGGCTGTATAATAATAAAAGAAATTACTTTGATCATAATAATATCATAAAATATAACTACTTATTAAAGTTAATAATATTATGTACCTAGTCTAACTGCCCGTCTTCGCTCAGAATCGTTTTTCGTATACAATGACTTTATATCATTGAATTGAAATTGAATACACCCATTTCAGTGATTTCTCTAGACACATACTGTACACCTAGTTGCCCACTTTTATTTGTAAACTATTCAATTATTAATGTTTAAAATAGTTGTTACGTGTTACTAAATGTATTTCAAAATTTTATACTTACCAACATTTTGATAAAATTTAAGTATTTAAGAATGATTTGGAATGATAAATTATTTTATAACTCTAGTTGTACTTTTTATTTCACACATAATAAATAACATAATAATACTAAACATATATTTAATATATTATTCGAGATTATTTTATACAATATACCTAAACAGAAATATACTAAATATAAAATAATTATTAAAATGTATAACAATAATATAAGTAGGTAACATAATATTACAAAATTAATTTTTCCTACAGTAACTTTAAATTTTTTTTAACAGTCAGTGTTGTTTAATATTAACTTGTATATCAAATATAATTTAATTTAATTATATAGTGGGTAATAAATGTTTACAACCAGAACTTAATGTAGTATGAGATAGTGAGCATGGTAATGGCAAATGTGGTGTATGTGGTCGTCTAACATTCTGAAGGCATGGGTCAATAGCTGTTGATGTCGAACTAGACAATTGTAGTGGTCCTTTATGTTTCGAGCGGCATAGGTTAATATCCGATGTTGGTGATAAAAGATACGTGGTAGGGGTTAGAATTGATACAGGAATTAAATTTTGTACTCGTTCCAAAAATGGTTTTATATTTGGCGACGATGTAATTATGGGACTTGGTATTGGACCGGGAAAAGGTGGATTTAAACCGGGTGTGAAATTAGGAAAGTTGCTTAAATTATCTGGTAATGAGCTAAACTGTGGTATACAAGGAACAGGTGATACTGGAGTACTATTTAATGTAGAAATGGAATGTGCGTTTGTTGACGGTAAACATGGAGGGAGAGAAGATTTCGAAGCATTGGACGAGGTCAAAAGATTGATTACAATATTGGTGAGTAACTGTTCATTACTAATGGATGTGTTTTGATTGGTGTTGGAACCGGCAGGAACTGAATCAAATGTATTATTTGACGATACATTGAATACATTAGGATTTAACTCAGATAGTGGTCTAATATTAATAGACGTTGTTATTGGATTTGGAATAAGAGGATCTATTGGAGTGGTGTTTAATTTAGTCTGAAGAAGTGAATATAATGACGACAATAACGGTAAAGAAGAGGTTTGATTAGATAACAAATTTTTAATCAAAAGTTTCATAAATTCTGGATTATAACCAAAAGATATGCCTGAAACAGGTGGAGGTGTCATAGTCATCAGTATTTGTTGAATACGAGAGATTATACCATTTGACTGATTATGTAATATACTCGATGAACAAGAACTTGACAACTCAGAGGATGTTCCACAAGCCGGTGATATGATATGTGGCTTTATATCTGGAGCCGATGCAGATGTTGCGTTCAATGTGGGTTTGATATGTGTTTTATTTGGTATTAGAGACGACCCACTTTTTGCTTGAGAGGCCACTAATAGTTTATATAAAAGGTTAACAAACGCTGGATTAAAACTAGAAAATGAAGTTGGAGTAGACGTTGAAGTTACTTCTGGTATTGAAACTGGCACATTACTTGGTGCTGGAAATTCTTCAGGTACTATTTCTGGTTCGTGTTCTAGAACTGGTGTTGAAGTGAGAGCTGGAGATTTCTCAGAAACTTGTACTGGAACTGGTCGGTTAAATGACGAGGGTGAACCACGCAGCACACCTGGTAATACACTCGATGAAGGCCCGACCGGATGAGATAATATAGTACATGGTTTTTTACCCGGAACTATGTTTTTATTTAATGTTGGAGTAAATAGAGGGCACTGTAGTGACAAAGGTATTGGTTTAGAAGTAGATAAATATGGAAGTGATGGAACTAAAGATGACACCTTGGTCATAATATTTGCGAGGTCAGGATTAGTACCTGCAGACGGTTTTGATGCTGAATATGGCAACTTTGGAATCTGAACGGTATTCAAAATTGGGGAGGTAGAACATGGTGGACTTTCAGGTAAAATACTTGAAGAAGTACTTGAGGCAGATACTGCGGCACGCGGTAATGATGCTATATGTAGCTTTGAAACGGAAGCAGACGATTGTGAGGCATTTGATGTAGATGGAGAAGGCAATATTGATTTATCATGAGTTTGTATTTTACTTGAATTTAAAGTAGAAAATGCTGGAGACGACAAAAGTTGAATTAAAGAATTTAAGATGTCCTTGTTATCAGTAGGTGCAGATGGCGTGGTTGGTAAAAATCGTATTGATCCCGGTGAAGACATGTCTGGAGCAAGGGTTGGAGCAGAGGATATGGCTGAACCATTTGCATGGACACTAGATGAACTAGAACTCAGGCTAAACGAAGAATCAAAAGGAGAAGATATTGTATTCGAAACAGATGTGAGGTGTGAGTTCGAAATAGAATCTGACGTCGAAGGCAAACATGGATGAGATGGACCATGTTTATGACTTCGCAACGAACATGAAAAAGCACCGTCCTAAAACACGCAAAATAAAATTTTATATTATTTTTATTTAAAAATAAATTATAAATATTACTTATTACCTTAGCAACCAACACCATAACTACTATAACAAAAATCTTTAAGTCAGCCATAATAGTATTTGAGTTGTTTGCAGTTATTCTGTAACACACAAACTGTTACCAGAAATGGTTTTTCTTAGGGTTTAAATAGTTTAGTAAATGTAGATAAAAATATATATTATCAAAGCACGTTGTTACAAAACCAAAATGATTATCGCTAAAAATTATATTTTATCAAGGTGTCAAATATAATTGTTGAATAACTAAAAAATGTACATATTATGTATACAATATTATAACAGACGAGATTAAATCAAGGATACAACAGATAATCTTATATTGGTGATTATGGTTGTTTTACTTTTCATTAAATAAAAATATATAGGTTATAATATATTATAATAAAAATCGGGGAACTCTGCTGTATTATAGATGTCAAGTATAGCTCGTTATTGAGTAGATCGCTATCACAGATATTATGTTAAAATTTAATTAAATGATAAATCATGACCAACAAATACCAATGAGACGGACCTATCTGTCGATTGTCAGCTAATATTTTTGAAGATATTTTATTACCTACCTATGTATTTATATTGCTATTATTTATCTTTTGATTAGTATTACGATAAATTTTGTACTCATTTTTGACAAAAACAGGTAATTTTGTAATAACATCTAAAACATTATTTAATATAGGTAATGCTAATACTTATTGTGTTATTAACTTAATACGATGTACAGTAAAATGTTGTGAATAGGTTAGTGATATAAAATATATCTTAAAATTAACTTTTATATTTTGAAAAATTCATTGCGTATAGTAAATAATAATAAAAGTAATGACGACAGTTTCAAATACCTACTTAAATATATGAATAATGTTTTTTGAACTATAACAAAATAACTACCTACCTTTAAAAACGTTATTTTTGATTGAATATTCAATTTCTTCAAAACTTCATTCAATAACATGAAATGACTATGAAAGAAAATTGTGCATATTATATTGTATTAACGATAGGAACATTTAATTTTTTGAAAGAGCAACTTATAAGAAACTTGAGTTTAATTTTCAAGAATTAACAACCTATTACAATAATTTAAAATTATTGAGGTTTTGACGAATCAAAATGTGAACTTCACACGCTAATAATAAAATTGCGGCAGTATATTGTATTCCATATTTTTTAAATACCTAGCTAAAAATACAACTCAAGGAATGTCCTTGCATTACATTTTTACATATCCAAACATAAACATTTCTATCAACGTTTATAGAAACAAATTAATATAAAACAAATTGCCTATAAATAGTATAAAAAGAGCCAACATATTTTACATCATGTCTAGAAAATGCTACTTGAATAGCCATCGCATAGCACTACTATAAATAATTAGTGAACAATTCGTATAACTATATTTATTTATTATTTATTTTTGAATTATAACTGTACAACTGCAGACAAATAAAATCAATTAAGTCAAAAACTAATGTGTTGCGTTTATTTTTTCGAATTTTTCAATTTTTACACCAACTATGTGCAATTTGCTAACAGAAATCACAGGTACTCAAAGTTAAAGATTAAAGCTTTTTTTACTGCTTCTAAAGCTGACGTGAGACACAAAGATCATACACACACATACATACCTGGTTGTAAAACCAATACATTCATCGATCCACTCAGAATCTATAATCATAATACCGACTCTATATTAAACCACTGATCATAAAATATACTATAGATTATCAGTGATTAAACTAATGAAAATAACAATTTTTCTTAACTATAATAAATTTATATTATTCAATATAGGTAGGTACCTCCTACATTGTTAAATTTAAACGAACACCTTTGAATAATGTTCTCAGATTTATTCGAAAACAACATTATTAAACAAGTTATTAGATTTTTGAAATAATTTTAGCATAATATAATATAATATATCAGCATACCTACATTAATAATATTTAGTAGGTATGGACAAATATAATTTACTTGAAATATTTTTGAAATTTAAATAATGTAATTTTTAGAATGTTCTATTTATTATATAATATAGTTACTACAATTTAGCATTTTTTAATTAAATAATTAAACGATTATGACAATAACTATACAGTATTGAGTATATAAGTAAACACTAGAATGCATATATCTACCTGGCTACCTTCATCAAAATCGACTTTGATGATGTATTATTTTAATAGAGATTAATGTGCAATATTTGCATATATTACGATATCATCTTGTTCAGTAGACGTGACTATGCTGATAAATTGCATTTATTTTTCACTTTAAATTACGTTTTATGGTGTGTAATAAGCTAAACGGTCAAGTATAATAACTCTAATCGGGTGTTTTGCCAAAAGTTACTTTTGTTGAGGAAGTAGTACGTCATATTTATTATAGATTTAATGCTATTATTGTGACTCATAAACCTCAAGAAATTATTTTAACAGCTTTGCGTGTGATTTGAACTACAATAGCAATGCTCTAAAAAAACATCGAAATGTTCAAAATGTTATTAGATAACACCTTTATACCATGGAGTATTTATTACAATATATATACTTAATGATAAATGGAAATGCGTAAGTACCAGCGGCTATCATAGTTATGGTGTTTTAGGAGAAATTGTTATTTTACGTTTAAATATCCATTGCAGTATTTCATTAAAATTTGAAATTCAATCACTCATGACGTGTCTTACGCTAAACTTTTTATTAAATTCCCGTAAAACAAACTTAGTAATTACTTTGTATTACTTTTCAAACCTTGGGTATCGTAAAGAGTAAACATTTTATGAATTTTAACTAGGTACCAACTAAATTTAACTAGTTTGTACATTTTCTAGAATAAAATATAATATTATAGATAATATTTTTATGTTACAACAAATATTTTTGAATTACAACAGAACAATACGTTCTAGGTACTATTGAAGTATTGAAATAAGTATATTGTGTTTTGAATACATTTGAAATACCTACTTATTTGTATATGCTTATACTAAAAATATTAAACCAAGTAGTTATATCAATATAGTTTATATAATGTTATACTATAATATACCTATAAAACCTAGAAGGAAAATGCTGGTAATAGTGTTATAATAATTATTTACCTTAAAAAACTCTTATGAAATAAGTAATACCTAAGACAGTGTAATTCATAGGTATAAATCATATAAATGTTTTTTATAATAACTGTAATTCTTACCTTTTTATATTTTACGAAATCCAGACCTAAGAATAAAAAAAAATTAAGGACTTGTATATTTGAAATTGATTTAAATACATTTTAAGTAAATTTGAATTTCTGTTTAAATACGTATTTTAAAATATATTTAAATAATAAATTATTATATGCCTTTTCATCTGAGTATTTAAATAATTATAAAAATTATAATTAATGAATATGTTTGATGACATTATATTAAACATTTATACTTACATTTTATAAATTGCTTCAATTTAATTTTTTTAATTTTTAATTTCACTAGCTGTTACTCTTAATATTATCTACACTGATTGTCACCGTATTCCATATTATGTAAACGTTGTGGTTAACCCGTTACTACATGTGTAAGTTACAACTTAAGGATACATATTTTTAATATATTACCAAGTGAATCATGGATTTTTCCACAATTCGCATTATCCATATTTTTCATTTGAATAACATTCTTGTCTTCAATAAAATTAATAACAAATAAACAAAGATAGATAGGTATTGTTGTATTTTTGAAGAACTTAAAAAAACTTTGATTAAATAATATTATGTTAAGTAAAAAAAATTGTGACCAATGATCACTAGGTATATTATTATAATTACTGTGAATGCATCCAGAATGCATTGATATCCAACTTGGATAATGATTTATTAATAATTATTATACGACTAATTTAAACATTATCCAAGATTTTAAGAATATTCTTGATGAATAAATATAATAACCTTTAAACCTTATATGCATATCAAATAATTGAAAATATTCTAAACTATTTCACTGTGCGATTAGGACGTTATAGGTTGTTATTAATGACTAGTGAAATCGTTGTACCTCAATAATGTTATTACATTTAGTGAATAACATGAACATTCCGAACACGGACCACTGCATGGTTACTCAGATAGACGGTAGATAGGTATTTAGTCAAGGGCGTATACCTATAGCTAAAATCTCGAAGATAATTAATATTTGGAATGTATCATGATGAGTAAATTACTGCGGTATACTATATTATTTAATAGAGATTATATTTTTTTTCAAATTAAATATAGTTAAAATTATACAGTTGAAAAAATTATGACATTTTAACTACCTAATATAATAGAATAAGTGTACTTTTAATTAAAATAAAAGAAGTCTTACATTATAAATTACAGCTGTTGATATGATGACTATAAATGGAGTTGATCTAGCTTTATAGATTTTCTGTGAGTGTGCCATTTTCCAGCAATAATGAGATACTATTTGGCATTTTACTCAAATAAGGAATTAAGATATAACAACAATATATTTTCAAATACCAAATTATATAAAAAATCTTTTTGAATTATTTACGACTGTATTATTTTTTGTACAACTCTATACAGGTACTAGCTGATCCCGCACACTTTGTTGCCTGTAAAAAATGACAACACTCAAAAAAATTATAATTGTTCAACTCCTTGGGTGTAACTTGCTGCAGTAAGTGCAACTCAGCCACCCAGGTAAGCAATCCAACGGACAATGTACGACAGTATATCAAGTAGGACACGCCGATAACCTTGGTAAGCAATGTTAGTAAATTGATAGTAAATTCGATTGTATGCATGCTTTACTAGCCCGATTGACCAATGGCAACCAAAATACAAATAAAATACTAATTTCTACTAATTATCTTTCCCATAACCAATAGCAACCATTTATAAACAAACATTTTCGTCATAAATCTCAAAATCCTTGTTTGAGCACCTCCTCGGGTTGAACCACTAATTTGCCTTTTTTAAGTTGCCTACCTTCTTCTCAGAGGTCTAATCTATCTCTGTACCAAATTTAATAGAAATCGGATGAACTGTTTAAGACATTGTCGGAAAAATATGGACCTGCCCATACACATTTCCTCGTAGTAACAATAGTGAATAGGTATTTTACCTATAGAAACCACCTAATAATCATCACTCCTTTAATCCTCTAGAACCTGCAGGCACAAAAAAATTGAATCCACGTGAACCAACCAAACGGTATGTGGTAAACGTGGCATACCTATGTAATATAGGTACCGATAACAAATTCGTTATATGTGATTAAAATATAATAGTTTAGGCATCGTAGGTATTAAATAACGTATTTTATTTAATTTCATCCCACTATCTGAGAGTCAACTGCCGAGTGAACCCGATACGATAGCCGATAAGTGTGCTACAGTGTAATAACATTACACTCATATAATATTATATCGTTGCGAAATAAATACGCTTCGTTGAAATTCATTAGACGTCGAGTCATAAAAACAAATTTAAATTTCTGATTTCGTGCGTTTTAATCACACCACCCATTGACTACGAGTAGAGGTACCAATTAAATTAATTGTAAAACAAAAACGTTTTTATTTCCAACTTTCACGTGACAGCAACAATAACAATTTTAGTTATTAATCATCTTATAATATAACGATGTAGTAAGTAGTAATAATTTCAGTTGATATTTCATTGATAAAAAAATAAAAAATAATAACAATATTATATAGGTATTAACATTTTTAAAACGGACATCTACGCAATTTCTTCATTTATTTGGGCCTTATAGTATGACGCTCTATATTATAATAATATAATATATGTGAACATAAATAGTTGAAAAAAATAAAACTGTAACAAGGCAAGCGGTACAACACTTTAATTAGATTAGGTATGTAGGTATAAATATAATAATATGTACAATAATAAGTAATAACATATTATCAAAAAGTTTTATCGGATCTGGAACGTTCAGTTATCTAAAATTATTCGTATATCTTATAACATAGGTATATTATATGATAGCGATTATTGCAAGGAAGGTATTCGCTTCACAACATCATAATGAGTTTGTTATAATCTAACAATAATAATATTATAATAATTATATCTACGTGGATAACATTTTTATAATAAACAAAATATCAAAACTTTTGTAAATAATAGGTAGGTAGGTAAGTATGCGTAAGCCGACTGTTCAAATAAAAATTAAATAACTGTCGTTATAAGAAATTAATATAGGTACATAAATTATAAATAATATACAATAATATACATTTTACAATATAAGTACAAGTTTTCCAAAAACGCATAAGCTGCGACAACATGGTAACCGGTTTCACACGAATGGCGTTCTTACCAAGTAGTCGAAAGTACTTACCAGGTACAATAATCAAACGAACAAGCATATTTTGTCAAGTACTTACCTGTATTCATAAGTATATTGGTCGTTCCAGTGACGTAAGTCACATTTACCGACAATCATCGGAAGGCGTATCACTGCACCAGTGACCAATAATTGTACATAATATAATATAGTACATGCCATTTCGTCGGAATGGCATGTAACCACCTACCGACTACCAGTACCAAATATTAATTGTCAAGTAGGTCACCAGTCGTTGGAATTCGGTTTAGGTACGTTACGTCTGGAGTGCAAAAGAAGAAAAAAACAATATCTACCATTTTTGTTTTGTTTTGAACTTACTATCAATTTTTTTAATTTAAAAAAAATCTTGTGATGCATTTCTTCAACATGATTAAATGAGATAGGGATTTATACTCTACAAGCGGTTGATAAAGGTTTACTCAAAAACAGAATAGGTGTGTATTATATTTTAAAGGATGAGAGCTAAAACGTCTACCTAATAGTATAGTATTTATTACCTATATTTAAATTTAAAAGTCAACTAAATGCTTAAAATTTAATTAAAATGACTCTATGAGACTGGATTGATAAGTCTGTTCTTCGAATAAAGTTAAAATTATTAATAAAATACATTTTAGATTCTGAGACTTTGGGTGCAATGAAAATTGTATTTGTATTACAATAGTGTGTTTTTTACGTAAGTAGGTACTTACTTATCCAGGAATCTGACGTCATCTCAGGATAAACCGAAGTAAAATTTCCCTTATCTTTAACTTTGAAGGTGGTTTCTAGCTGAAAACTGGATAAGTGTAGTTGGTACCTACTTTTGAAGGTCGAAAGTAAAAATCCCGGGTACTTTTCAAAAAAATCGGAAACAACAATTAGGAAAATCGGAAAATTATAAGCTAAGTTTTCGATAGAAACGATTTTATTATTTTGTTGTAACCTAGACTTGAAACCATAAAAATCATTGATAATTTATTAAAAAAATCAAACGTAATTTTAAAATTGAATGATATGTTTATTAATGATTTTAAAAATTTATATTTAAATTTAAAAAAATTCTAAATCTAAAATATATACAAAAATAATAATTGTTTTATAATTCGAATATACTTATTACCTAGCTACAAATTAAAAAAAAAAATTTAATTTCAAGTTAATATTCAACTATATAACCAATAAGTACCTATGTAATATTTGTCATCGTTAATCTCAATTTAAAATTATTGTAGATCAAACCAAGTCAATTAACGTTGAAAATAATATAGCAATATTACAAAATAATAAAAATGTAAAAGCAGTGCTTTAAAATTGAAACTTAAATCAACATTACGCAACAGCCAACATTATAAGAAAAATGATAAAATTTTAAAACCAAATTTTTATTAGGTATATTTAAAATTTTATTAAATCAGTACATTTCGAATTAACTATGAATATCAATTAGTATTATCTATACATAGAATTATTTTCAAACATTTTGACTCTTAAACTGATAACATTTTCAATATATTTACAAGACTTATGACTTATTCGATTTTTTTTTTTGTAAATAATTTTAATTGGTCTCTATGACTGTTAGTAAAAATTGTTATGCTCAGCTAAAAATTTAAAAAAATTAATACAGTTTTTACTTAATGAATTTTCAAGCGTAGTACTACAAAAACGTAGTCTCAAATAGATCGAAAAAATTCAGAATTTTGATAATCTCAAAAATTTATAATTAAATAGGTAGCGGAAAATGAACCAAAAAAAATGTGATATTAAGCACATATTATGTACATAGTACATACATAAATATAATATGTTATATATACGCATAACTTATAAGAACCTATAGTTACCACAATTAATACATTAAAGTTTCTGTTTAAAAAATGTTACTACAGAAAGTGAAAAAAAAAATGTTAAATACATAAACAAAAATAAACATTTACATAATACCTATCTATCATTATATTTTCTGAATAAAAATATATTAGACACGTCATTGTGTTTAACTAAAAACTAATCATTTTAAAAATAGTTGTCTGCTATACACCATAAAAATAAATATGAACCAAGTCCATTCGTAGGTACATAATTAAATGTTATAATCAAATAGTTTACATACTGCTTAAACATACATGAAAAACACAACTATGATTGTAATTTTAAAGAATTTTTACATAAATCGTTGGTAAGTTTTAAATTTACAAACACATCCGTCTTTTAATTTTTTTAATCATATTTGGCATAATCTTAAGTTCTTATAATAATGTGTTTGCATTAGATAAAAAAAAATGCTTTCCTTATTTATTTTCCTTCCAAGAAATTTTTATTTTAAAACTAAAAAAACAGATCATTCAAAAACTACGTTTTACATTTTGCATTCTAGATATTGACGACTAACCAAATGGATATAATTAATTGTATATTATTTTTTTTACGATAATTTATGCTAATTTTAGTCGATCTTTATTCATAATTTTTCAAACAAATGACGAAAATTTGTTTTAAAAAATATGTAAATATTCACTGGTTTTTAAGCTACCTACTAATTTTAGATAAAAAATCGGCCGTTGTCTGGCGTACGTGTCTTGATTATATTATTTTTCTGGTTATGAACAAGACAAGTGTTATACAACATAAATACAACTACATACATTTGCTGTTACACACAATTTTAAAATATTTTTTATTAATTATTATTGCATTGTATTTTCGTAACTATTATAATATAAAAAAAATAATAAACCTAATTATAATGTAATAAGTATAATTTATAGGTAATCAAAAAATTATGCTTCGTCAAGGTTAAATAATAGGTATTTATATATTATATATTTGGTTTGTACTAATTAAGTACCTACAATTATATTTTGTTTATAATAATTCGAAGTCAATACGAACGTATTGACATAACGTACGGGGGCAAAATCAATACATTCGTTGCTGAGCTGAGAATCTAAAACAAATAACAATATTCGTTTTCATTAAGTAAACACTATAAACTATATTTTTATTATTGGAGAAATAATTTTACTATACTATGATTAAAATGTAAAAAGATGATATAATTATAATAAATAATCCAAATATCTAAATTATATAAACTAAGACTTATAAGAAAGGTGGTAAAATACATTAATATTAATAATATTTAAAACAATAAATTGTGTGATGTGCAAATGTTCAAATTCAATTTAATAAATAAAATAATTTTTTCAATGTGCAAGAATTTAAATTAAATTAAATATTTAAAACAATAAAATAGTGCAATGTGCAATTAATATTCAAAATTTAATTTAATTTTTTTTTATTTGCAAGTTATAGGTACATTTAAATTTTTATTGCGTCCAATTATTTGAATAAGTACCTATATGAGAGTTACTATGAGAGTTATGGGCCATATAAGTTGTAACATAATATAACATTTTAAATAATAATATGTAACCATGTTTTAAAAATGGTTGAAAGGTGAATGTGGTTGTTTGAACGCAGTGTGGTACAATTCAATCAATTCATAGGCTATAACGCTTGACTAAATTATAAAACTGTACTTGTCATATTTTTACTCACTGTGAACTTGCAGTACCGTAACCAGAAATCTGAACATTTGTGTTTTATTTTGGGCACTTATTTTATTTTTACGAATTTCTAGAATGATATAACACACTTTTAAGTACCTAACTTAAAATTCTCTTTAAAAACTAGGTATTGTGTATCTATGCTAAAGATTATGTTAATTTCAGTTATCATAATTTATGAGGAACCTTGTATTTTTTTTTTAGCTTTTTGACGAACCAAACAATTTCTTATCGACAATTATTTAATAAAAATTAATAATAAAATCGAAAAATGCTCATCACTACAAATACTTAAAAAGAGTCAAAATATTAAGAACATTTTACCATGGTTATAGACTATACTAATATAAACTTTTTATGAAAATTGCACGTATCTACAAAGTTTTGTTTCAAAAACTATTTTTACGCAAAAATTCATGTTTTTCCTTCATTTTTTTTATAACTACTAAGATTGGGTGATTTATAATTTTAAGCTCTTATTATAGGTATGTGATTTTTATTCGGATAACTGTTTTGAGTTTCTCGTTGTTATAATATCCTACAATATACGACTTCTAAGCAAATTTTACATACACTTTTTAAAATTTGACTTTAAACAATATGTAAAAATATTGTATACACTTTTTAAATACTTAAATAACTTTGTAACTGCGTAAGGTGCCCGTCGTACACTCGTACCAAACTATCACATTTTTTTTTTTTGAGTTCCTACTTATTTACACACGTAGAATGGAAACAATTTGCGTTTTAATTTACAGATGGAACTCTAAATTTACATTACATTTCTATGCACTAGATACTGCGCTCTGACGATGGCGGTGGCGTACAATCATCACTGGCCTTCTCTCGACCGGTCACACACCAGCAGAGCGCAGTGCTCTACTCGAAACGCCCGTATACCAGGCTACGTTTTAACATTCAAGAGGGTAGGGTATATTATGGTTTATATGGTTATGAGCTATATCCATTATGACTTGGGGAAAATACAAGTTCACGTAAGTTTTATAGGCGTCAATGTATACGTACAATATTTTTCAGTCTATACAGTTTAAAGTTGAACATCGGTTTATTTTACTCACGATGTAGATAATATTATCTACATCGTTATTTTACTGACGTCAGTACGATATAATGTATTGATTTTATAATTTTGTGTGTTTTTTCCATATGTATAAATGTATAATTCTATAGTAGAAAAAAAGTTTTAATTTTTATCTTTTCTGTTTACGTTAATTCTTGATAAAATACGATAAAAATTGTTTTTTTGGGTTTGCATTTAAATCCGGACAATTTATTAACATAATATTAGTTGGGAAGGCCATTTAGGCTTGGACGTAGGTACGTATAAAAAAAAATACCTAGCAATAATATTATATTATACAGGATAAAATATCATACTGAGTTAGTTTCGTTCGACTGCAGGCTGAATCCTTGGGAGAGTGGTGTTGTTATAATATAGTATTACAATGCATTCCTCGTTTTTTTAATTCTATAAACCGGTTTTCATTTGAGCAAAAATACAATAAATATGATTCAGGTAGGTACAATGTAGTTGAAGAATGTGAAAGACCCTTCGACGTTCACCCCAAGTCGACCAGTGTATTGTGTACATATCGTTCCACCCACCTGCTACAAACATAATAACTACACTTATTTCTAACGACTATTGCCAATGTAACGTTTATTTTTCTCAGCCAAAAATCCACAATAAACGAAAATATAATTTACGTTGTATTTTATAATGTTAAAATCGGGCTTGCAACTCCGCACTATACTAGCGCTATAATATTATATGGTGCATACTTTCGTGGTTTCCTCATTCATTTATTACAGTGGTATACAGGGGGTAACAGAATGACTTGAAAAATGAAAAATGATGTGATGGATAATAAATAATTTAAGATTTATTTATATCTAGAAATTCCTTAGAAGAATATTTTGAAAAATAGTTTTTACATTTGAGTCAATTTACTTCAATAAATATTTATTTTAAACATAAAAATATTAATATTCTTTTTAAATATTTAAATATTTTAAACAATTGTAAAAATAAAAGTAATTGATTTAAATAAACATTTTTACCATCCAAATTTTTATTTGTCAAAAAAATGTTATTTTTATTCGAGTCAGTCGAGTATCGAATGTACAGTCGAAATAATCACATTGATATGTATATCTATGAATGGATATCTAATAAGTAATAACTTACGTATTGATAGTCAGGTATCTACTACCTATGCATAGATAGGTACCTACACATTTTGTTGCAAATCACAAACACTGCAGTACGATGGTGTAAATTACACACAATATGGTTGGCTATACCTGTTGGTGGTACAAATTATCGCGGCCTGGTTGAAGCCCGGATTTTTGGAGTATCTACTTTTGTAGAAGCAATGATTTTATAATACTGTACGTCTGTACCTATTACCTACCTATTTCACAATTCTATGATGAATATAAAATATTAATGACGTATTATCTGATTATACAATTGAACGTCACTCGTCAGAGTTTTTGTGCTATAAGACGTCTAGAGACCGAAATCATATGCATTTTTGTATTCATAATTCATGTACGATTACGAGGGTTTGAAATATGAGCGTTTCAAATCATACTGATTTCAAAGACTAAATTGTATTTTCCACACTATTGGCACTTACTCGAAGGGTTAATGCATATAGTGTTATAACAACATAAATAATTTATATATTTTATACAATTCTAATACATAATTAAACTAACACTTTCTTCTTTCCTCATTAAATAAAGACGAACATTTATTATAAATAGGCATGACAACCAAAGATTAGTTTGAAATTATTACGGAAACAATATTTTTATAAATCAGGAAACATTATTATTATTTGCTTTAATTGCATTTTTAAATATGTAATTAAATGGCTATCATACGCCTATACTATAGTTTATTATGGACTTTGATTGACATAGGTAGTTTACTTGTCTTGTTTTATCAATGTTTGTTAATTATTTTTATTCATTTGATACATATTTTCGAATGCATATCTTTAAAGTTTTTGTCCATGTTATTGTAGCATAGTTTGAAATTTTTACCATGAATATTTCATAGTACTAAGTACCTTTTTAACGCATATAATTCCGGTCTCTTATTTTAACATTATATTTTAAGTACCTAATAGGTACTTGGTAAGCATTCACGTAACATACACCGTAGTGAAAATGTATTTTGAAAAACAATATTACGAATAAAGGCGTTTTATGAATTTTATTTAAAGAACAAAAATATACATTTTTACGATTATATTATATGGATTATTGACGATTTCGAATACCTATTTGAAAATATATAAAATATTATTATATTTATTTTTAATATCTCTGGCACTATTAATGACACATATATTAGGTAGATATAATTTAATATTATGTTCTAGGTACTAATTTAATGATAGATATTTTTATAATCCTTAGAAAAAAAATCTCCAGACTACAATATTACCCACAACAACCTGCAATTGATTGAAAAATATTTTTAAACGCTAATTAGTGTAATAAAATTATCACATTATTGGTACCCCGACAAAATATCGCCGGTAAAATATCGCGTGACCAAAATATTGCAACTAAAATATCTCAAAACCATTATATCGTACAGAAATAATACGGCCGTACATTATTATCGCGTCTGTATATTGCATTTGACTTTATCTTATCTAACCGTATTCACCTTTTAGCTAGCAATGCATTCAAGTATACTGGTTTTTCATTTTATAATTTCTATTCAGTAATACTTTGTACTGTCAACTGTGACTGACGCTTTTACAGTTTCATTTACATTATTAATATTTAATTACAAATATTTACTTACACTAAAGGTATACTTATCGTTAAAAAAATCAAAAATTAAGTATTGAATAAACATTAAAAACCAATCTATGGACTCTGTTAAAAATTTGAAATAAATATTGAATACAATAATTTAAGTTACTTTTATATATTTTATATTATAATTTTCATACATTAATAATATTATTATGTTTTATAATATGTATAGGTAATTCTGTAAAAAGGAAATCTCCGAAATAAAATATTATGTTTTGACGTATCTTGACGATAATGTAAATTAAATTATTAGGAAACATTTTTACAAGTTTTACTTTATACTTAGTTTATAGATACAATATTTAAAAGATGATAAAATTAAAAAAATTAAAATATTTTGAATGATCGATACGTCAAAAATAATAATAGTAATAATTATTACATAATAGTGAATAAACGCAATTCATAGTTAAGAATATAGTATATTCTGTTTTGATGGATCTTTGTAACCTCAGTGGTTTCGAATTGTTCGTTTTACGTATTTTAATTATTTTGGAAATGAACTACTTCATGTGCGGTACATAACTCATAGACACCAGCAAATATTTGACTATGTGTTGCATGTGATATAATAAGTGTACTGAGACATATTATAATAAATTATGGTCCACTGTAAATCGTACAATATTTGATAATTGTCATATCAATTTATTTTAAGATGGTGAGTGTCCAAATTGTATTCGTGAGTCCATTACAGATAATGGATATAGGTGTAGATTACTTTATAAAAGGCACACACTACACCATACACGTTAATAGGTAACATTTGAAGTAACATTTAAAGATGATGTCGGGGCAATATTTTTTTTCCCTCTCAGAGCCACGTGAAACATGGATAAAACGCTTTCAGCTAAAATTATTTTTAATGATTTTTGAGTAATCTTAGAGTAAAATCATCTATTACAAAAATTAAGAGAAACATTTTTGAGGTATAAAGTATCGGTTTTATATTTTATTATTAGTTTACTTTGTTTTGACATAATATTTAGGCAAGTCGATATCATTATGTCTACCCACCTCCAAAAATATTATTCTCTAACGTTTTTGGAATGCATGATCTTACTCTAAGATAACTAAAAACATTAAAAAAAATGATTAATTGCATTTTGTCTATGTTGCGATTAATTTACATTGCATAATCTACCAAGCAATAATAAATTATTGTATTTTTTAACTATACAACAAAGGCTTCAACATCTCAAGTTATTATCTTAAAATAATAATATTATTATCTATAAAAGGATTATAAAATATAAATATTATAAAATGCTGTGATGCATTATTTTTCTTAAATCCATCATACTTAAAATCAGTGAGGATTTCTATATTAAAGCTTATACGTACACAGCCGAGAATTTACCTATCAAAGCAGGTAAATCCAAACAGTGACTATATGTTTATATTATCTGAAGCAACGAATAGTTTATTTTAATAATGACGACGGGTTTGGTGATCATTTTTGTTATCGTAATATAGGTACATGTATTTGTAATACAAAATCAGGAAATATTGACAATGCGTAGTCAGTAAATATAATGTTATACATTTAGTCCATTTAGAACACTGCAGCTTAATTTATTAAGTCAACGATAATGTAAATTATTACGGATTACCATTATTTTCTAGAATGTCAAGTCTCTAATGGTATTGCCCAAATGCCATAGTAATGATTGTTGAAAATATTTGGAATATTTTATTATCGTCGCTAAGTGCTAACCTAATAGTAATAATATATTATAGGCGTGTTGGTATGCGTCCAGACGACCGGCGCCCGCATTGTTAGTATATGCAGAGGTGGCCATCTCCGTAAACACGAATACATTCGCGAGCCACACGGATAAATACGATGATAAAACGAGCAAAAATATTTCAATCGTTATTATAGATTTGATAAAATTATATAAAAGTAATAAAAATATCTAACAGCCGCTGATAAACATATAATTTTAATTCATGATGAAATAGGTAATAAGTAAATTTTGGTTTTTTTAAATAAGACGCGAATCGCATGTTGGCACACCTGAATTATTGAGGAATGTCAATAGAACGGGCAGCAGAGAGTGGCGCCGCTGGCTTAGACTGGCTCGTGAAGAAGGTACAGGAATTTTGTAGTGGCTAACTACAGTCAGCCGAGAAGACCTTGAAACGGCGCCGATTATAATGTTTATAATAGTATCTGTTAATGTAACTTATGGGGATGAAAGGTGAGGCGGGACCCGTCTAACAACCATTATTGAGACGAAAGTAAATAGGGCGGGTATGGCGGTGCTTGTCCAGTCTACCTACCTTTTAGTGGGTATATTATTTATTTCCAATACATTTAATGCATGGGGGGCAAGAGCATTGATAATTGTACTAACATGAAAAAAAATCACAAAAAAAAGTACCTATACATGTAGGTACCTTTTTTTTTTTTCACTATGAACCGACGACACCGCGGGAACTGCTCTTGCATTCTTCCGCGACGCCGCCATCGTTTATTTGAATTCAACAAATAATTTATACATACGTGGGGGGTAGACAAGACAAATCTCCGACTTAACTCGCGTTCATATATGACATTTTATACATTTACATTTTAGGGTGTGTTTCCTTATTTCAACGTAGCTGACGTCTTCTCGAGCCGACCGGAGTCCGCCGCCCTGGTATCGCGTTCGTGGTCCACTGCGGTGATCGTCGTCCCACCCGTAATACATATGTACCTATATATTATAACTATAACAGGGGCATCATTTAAATTTTTTTTTTTTGTACGCATAAATATTGAGCAGGCCACTATTTATTATTTATTCGACATATTTAACATTATTAATATTATAGTAGTATAATAATAATTATTAACACAAAGTAAAATTACATAATACGAGCAGTAAGTAGTGCAAAAGCTATTAATGTCTAAATGTAATACAAATTGAAACTGCATACCCATCTAGTGATTTGTGGTTACTGGTAATAATCATACCACGGTTGTTTTGTGATTATAAAGTGATCAATCAATCAATTATCAACTATCATAATATTTACATATTAATTTATTATATTAATATAATTATAATTACATACATTTTATTTTTTTTGTGATGTGGCCAAGCGGGCCATGTGGATGTGCCTTGCGGGCCAAAAATTACAATTTAGAATTTTAGGTACGCAAATGTATACCCTGCGTACCGCAAATGACACCCCTGTACTATAATTAGTACTAAGTAACCGGTTGTTATTTAGTTTAACAACACACGCCCACGCCGCAACCGGAGAGACGAAATCGGTTTCCAATAATAATATAATACCAAATTTATAAAAATCATGGTTAGACATGGATTTAGTTTTGGTTAACGAAAATCGAAATTTCTTTGGTTGCCATTGATTGCAGATTAAATTATGCACTATTAACTTTAGATGGTAGGATAGAAATATGGCATGTAAAAATGTTCACAAATAATGTATTTAAAAACAAATTAAGTCTTAATATCAAATTCTTATGAACACAATTAATACATTGATTGCTTTTATGATTTGCAATCATTATGCGATTTCTTAATTCTGGACATATTTTTAAATACAAATAATATAAATCTTATCGATATTCTTTTTAAATTTAATATTAACATTGCTATTGAATATCTCTCAAATTGTTTTGTGTTAATATATAAAAAAAAAAGTCTAGAATTAAGAAGTGGAAAAAGATAAAACTGAATCATTGTAATTGTGTTCCTTAAAATTTGACTGAATAGATTCGGCATAATTCTTATTAAAGTAGATCTGTTCAGTTTCCATTTAACAGAGTAAGATGGGGAAGAACACTTGCGTTTTATTTAACACGGGAAACGCTATGCAGGACCACCTTGTAAAGTTATAATATATAAAAATTATTTTTTGTTTATTTGTTTTTTTGTTTCTGTGTTATCTAAACACTCAAAAACTACTAGACAATAAATATAAGTCAATACAAGTCATACTGAGAGGTTTTTTGAGACTCGAGGAAGGTTTGTAACTCCATTGCTCAAATCAAAGAACTCACATAACTTTTTGAAAATTTGCCTTTCGAAATTGGCCTTCGAAAATGTTTGTGTAGATATACATATACAGTGTTGTTACTACAGGTTACAAATAAATAATAATAAAAAAAGTTGTTAATGTTATTATGGTTGGATTTGGATATAATTTCCTGTATTTTATAATAATTTATTTGTTATTAATTAGACTAATAAGGTGATTCTATATAAGTGTAAAATTGAGTAACAGTTATAAATAGCGTATACATTATATAAAAAGCTCAGCTAAGTGTATGGCTGATGCTTATTTAGAATCAATAAAAACTAGTAGAACAAGTATCACCATTTAAGGTTATTACATTTCGGACCAAATTTAAATATTTCACCAAACAAAATGATCGACATTATGTCTATCATTATTATAGACATTAAGGTATTTTTATAGTGATAGTTGTAAATGTGTTAACAAAATATTTGGACTTTACGACTTTTCCTATGTTGTCAGTTAATACCTAGGCATTGACGATATCGACTACAGATGTTAGGAATTTATAATATTGGCTAGGCTTTATTTTATTACATCATGCTGGGCAAAACAATAAACAATCAATCAATCTCAATCTTGTCTTGTCTGATACGCGGTGGTGACAAGGACGACCACTGACGCCTGGATTGCGGCGGTGGATGGCACTATTATTTTGTATTTTGTAATTATTTGTCCTTATTCTAAGTGGCTAGACAATATATCTTTGTCTCCTATCCACCCACGCCACTGGAAATAATTATTACTGTCAAAAATAAACTTAAAGATATAATAAATAATAATAGTAATATGAATAGTAAAATCAATGTAATAGTATGAGGAATACACTATTTTATACACTTGCAGTTTGCATTTTTGGTTAAATTTTCTGTTAATAATTTTATCTACTGGCTTATGGTTTGTAAAGTCCAATGAATGCATTACAATTTGGACATGAATGTTTTCTGTTCCTAAATCTCTGCAAGCATAATGGCAGACACGAACAAAAGAAACACCTGGAAAAAATGTACATGTCTTCACATATCTATCATAATATCTTAGTTATATTACTTATTACGACTTATTATTATTGATTACTAGCTGAATTACCCGTCATATCCAGGAAAAAAATTGTGATTGTTCAACTCCTTTTGGGTGAAACACGCTGTGAAAGCAATGTCTTTTTAAGTGTAAATTATATTATATTATTTTAATGTATAGCCATCCCGACCTGCGGTGTTCGTGAGATTCGCTTGTGATTATACGAGCAGTATATTATCAGGTAGGTATAAGTAGCCTATCTTCTTCTCAAAGGTCTAATCTATATCTGTACTAAATTTCATCGAAATCGAAACGAACGGTTTAGAAATGCATAAAGAACAGACGGATTGACAGACATTTATTTTTTATATATTTTTTAAGTTAAATTAACACTCTTATGAACATAAATTAATTGCAACTATACAATTTAAAATATAAAAACAAAGTCAAATATATAATATAATTTTATAAAACTCAGTAGTCAGTTCCAAGAGAAAAATATGTCAGTTTAATCCGCCTTATGTGGTCAACCTTCATTGACAAGTGACAACCTATTGAGAATATAGTGGATCCGACCGACTTTCATTATGGAAATGCAATAATGCATATTATTCTCTCGTGGAACAAGAATATAGTATTATCTAATATTCTAATCAATAATAGCTTAACAAGACGCTACCGTGCTGCACCCGCATGTCTTGTCTCCGTTTTACAAATTACAAATGTAGGTACAACATGAAAAAAACTGTACTCCGCGGGACAACTATTAAAAACTACTCACTTTGTATATTTATATTTTATAGGAGAATTACCAAAATTTCACAACGCATAGGGAAGAACTTTATCTGTTTCATGGCGTTTTATTTTTTGGATAACACTAACCGATCATTTTTAATAATTACATTAAAAAAAAACTCATGTTCTAAAACTGATTACTTTTATTGTATTTATGTTGTCCAAATAGTACGTCATTTTCTACTACACAAATACAGTTCTTCCCTATGCAGTATGGAATTTTTGTAGTTTCGGTAATTGACAATTTATTGTACTATAAATACAGAAGGAGAGGGTTAGAGGGAGTATGTCCCACGCAAAAGAATTTTTGATATGTTGTACATTTGTAAGACGGAGACAATACTTGCCGGTGTAGGGTCTTCTCAAGTGCTTTTAATTTTCGTGATTATTAAGTTTTATAAAATAAGTTATCATAGTTCAAATCATAATCTTCACAGTATGGTTATTCATATTTTTTTCCACATACCCAATAACAATCATCAACATACAGCATATATAAGCAGTAGATGATATTTCTTCTTTAACTCTTGTCATCACTAATAATTTGCATTTTGGACATATCACCTGTGCTGATTTTTTACCCAATGGTGGTACTAAAATATTTAAATAACACGAATAGAATAACATTATGCAATATTACTCTCATAACATTTAAAACACTTTTGTAAAGTTAGTATAATTTTTTTAATAACTTATATTAGTTATTACTTATTTCTATTGAATCACAACAAATTAGAGAAAAGGATTTATTATGATAGCTTTAAAATATAAATACATCAGCTAGTTATTTAAATTTCAAACAACTTAATATTATTTTATTAAAATAAATTGAATTTTAAAAGTTTTAATAATTTACTAATTAACAAATTTTGGCACCTCCAAAATGAAGGCTTCCGTGGTAGTTGTCACCAATTTCCGCTCCTTAATAAATGACATGACAAGGAGAATCAAATATCAAGGGAATTGGAAATAAGCTTAAAGAGAAATAGGTACACATTGGCTGCATTAGGTATAATTAATAATAACTATATTCATATCTCTGGATTTTTATTATCAAATACAGGCATTAATCGTTTGGTTTTAGTTAGTTATTGTAATAGAATATTAATAGTATAGTATTAGAGGTAAAAATGTCAAGAATCAAAATAGATTTTTAATCACTTACTGGTCACCAGATTGGGTTTCAAATAATGTTCTGGTTTCAATTGCTGGTATGTCATGGCGACTGGAAAAAATACAATTTATCTTGAATATAGAGTTGTTGTTGTTTAATTTTTCTCCAAAAGGAGGTTTCTTTTCAAGTTAATTCCTCATTGTTAATTAAATATAAATATATGCAATTACGTTCATATAAATGTAGGTACGTTGTATTTTTCCAAATAAAAAAAAGAATTGTTACGACTTATGACAATAAATAAGACGTAGACAGCAATATTATGTTTACATGGAGTTCTACAAATGTGGTCGTTGCCATGAAATATTTACATATAATACTATGTAAAAATAATTAAGAAATAATAGCGTTACAGTGTTAGAACTTGAAAGTGTTTCACCTGAACGAAAAAAATTAAAACAGCCAGCTTAAAAATAAAAATATTAGCAGTTAATACTGTTGCAAGTCGGTTGACCGTAGCCTCGTACTCGTAGAGTTTTAAACTCAAGTATATATTTAAAATAACAAACACACACTAAATAAGTTAACAGTTAGTTTTATTAATTGAATAGGTATAGACACTCGGTGCTGTCCATTTCCAACTCCCCTTCATATCATCTTATCGTACCTTATATCTAAATTTAAGTAGGACAATCCCTCCTATATAATTAGTGCATACTTGCAGATTTGGGATTGTACTTTATTTATACTAAACTATAATAAAATCTTTATTTCTTAATACTAATTGTTTTACAAACATCATTGTTTAATCTTACACTATATTATATCCGGTACCTACTATACTAGTTATTTATAGTTAGGTATTCATAACAATACCATTGATTATAAATACATTGTTATTTATTAGTATTCATAATCATATAGGTACTCATATCTAAATTTTTCACTATACCTACCATTTTATACTATTTTTTTCATTTTATGCAGTTTTTTACATATTTATTATATATTTATATATTTAAATATATAAGTACAATATTATCAAAATGTTTTTATCATTTTATAGTTTTATACTATTTTACTTTTCTGACAAATTACATTGTAGTTATGGCATTTATATTTATAATTATTGTATTAATTTTTTTATTATACTTATTATTAACCTACAAGATTTTACAGATTGGTATTATAATCGTGTATATAATAATATGTGAAGACAAGGCTAGATTATAAGGAGGCAGGGGTATGGCTTAGGGCCCATGACGGATATCGAACAATAGTAGGCCTCTGGCGGTAGTACGTTTCCTATAATATATTATGGCTAATGGTATATTATTCTTTAATATTATTTTGCCCCGGGCCAAATATTATTTATTCTGGGCTTGTGTGAGGGAAACTGGTACATTTGGTTGAGGGCAAGTGGTGTATTTTTCTCTAGGTAGTTTGTTTGGGAGGAATTGGTATAAAAGAGGAACTTTTTAGGGCAACTGGTCCATGTCCTGTAATGAAATTATGATTTACGTTTAGTGAGTAGTGAGCATAAGTGAATGCTGCTTTCGCTGCACCTGACAAATAATTTTAAATTTAGGGGCTAGTGGATATTTATTTGAAAGGTAAAGGTAAAGGTACATAGAATGATTGATTTTTAAAATATTGAATTTAAAATTAAATTTAAGTATAAAAATTCAATGTTATTCAAATGAAAAATAATAATACTATTTCTTAAAACCATATTGACGGAAATAATAAGTGGACTATTTATTATTCTGTAGTGACGGTTATAAATGTATGCAGCAATACAAAATCCTACACCCAACAAAAAAAACCTGTACACGCCTATAGTAGTGAGTATACCTACTAGTTTACCATTTATACATAATAGGGAATTAAACAGAATTATAAGTCTGGTCCGTTAGGTTCGGTGTGATTGTGTGAATTATTTATTTATTTGTTATTAGGTAGGTACCTAACTACTTATTAGTTATTACTCAATTATTACTTATACCTACCACGCGTTATTCTTTGCGTCTTTGCGTATGGTGGCTAGGACTATCGTTTGCGCAAGATCGATGTGAGTAAATATGATCACTGAGCAGTGAGCACTGAGGAGGTATTTCATACTACGTCAAATGTCAACACGTCACTTACTCGAGATACGGCTCGCCAGTCACAAGCTCGCAACAATCAAGGCTGAAACTGAAAAAAAATTTCGGGGTCTAACAGTTTAGATTCTGAGCAGAGCGATTAACGTATTGATTTACAATAAGATATGATTATTTTAAATAATTTTTTTTCAATTTATTAATTTTTTTTTTGTGTCTGTACACACGATAAGTATTCGACATAATGCATTGATTATTAAGAGGACGTCGCACCCGCATGTGTCATCTCCGTCTTACACTCGTACGACATACCAAATTTTCGTTCGCTAGTTTCTATAGGGTGCTGTCAGTTTTGATATTAGAGTGAATTGACCTATTATCAAACTTTAAAGTAATAATATTATCTGTGTTCTCTCGTTGATCTTTTACGATATTTCAATTTTTAAGTGAGATATGGGTATGTAAAGTATTAATATTTTAAAATGCTCATAACTCACGTAAAAATTAAAATATCGTAAAAAAACCAACGAGAAAACACATAAAATATTGTTGCCTAAAAGTTTTATGATTGGTCAATTCACTCTAATATAAAAACTGACAATACCCTATTGAAACTAGCAAATGAACATTTGCTATGTCGTACGTGTGTAAGACGGAATCAACACATTCGGGTGCGACGTCCTCTTAATTTCAATATCTTGTTCGATGGAAAAGTGAATCTAGTTGGTCCATTCAGGAGATCAACATTAAAAATTCTTAGTAGTTTACAAAAGAGCCGGGAAAAAAAAATTAGAAAAAAAGAATTTTTACGCTATATCGGTTTTTGAAAAATTGATTTTGATTTTGGTATATAACTGTAAAACAAATGACCTAGATACATGACATTTTCACTGAATATTTATATGTAATAGTATTTCCTATACACCAACATTTCGAATTGTTTAGGTACTGACAATTTCAATTTTCAATTTTGGTTTTCAAGGTTCCTAATATATTGTTAAACTGTGAGTATAAATATAGTCACAATTTTTTTTTAACATTTAAAGTTTGAATTTAGACAAAATACGTAAAAATCACATAAGTGTGCAAATTATTTTGAGTTGAAAATTGAAAATTTTTTTTTTAAAATCCATTATTTGAAAATTGAATACAAGATTTATCATAAGTATGTCTACATATATGAAAAAAAAATATCTACCAGAAAATTTTTACCCCTTCTTATTTAGCCATTTATACTTGAAATTTTTAAAACTGTTTAGTTTTTTTTTGTATAAATATTAATAAAAAATGTTTGACTGTATTAAATAAGTCATAAGTTATTTTAATATTAGCTCAAAAGTATTAATATTACCTAGATAAGCATGATTTTTTATTGTTATTCAAAATTAAAATTTGACAAAACCTTGAAAATTTTTTTTTATCATGTATAAAATGCTAAATTTGATAACTAAAAATTGAAGCCTCAGAGTTCGTAGACACTGCTAGCGGCCATGAGAGAATGTAAAACCATTTTTTTCAACCTTGGCTGGTGTATAATAATTATTATAAGTTGTTACGTTCTTGGGAAATGGTATATTTCATTTTAGTATTTGTAATTTTCGCCACCAATAGGAAGATTTAAGTGCGTATAAAGTCTGCGCCAAAATATAAGAAATAAACAAAATATTAATTATTTATCATCAGTATCATTTATAAGTTATAACGACACCGGTCGTATATTTTATGTATGGTATAAAACGTTATTATAATTAATTCAAGGTACCGGTACTTACTTCGGACGCATATCGGGCCGTTAAATAGATACAATTTTGTAAAGCAGACGCCTAGAAAAGATAGTTAGGTACCACCGATAAACATAGTACCCAATTACTAGTTCAACCCAGTAGGTAGAATTATGTAAACTGTAGCCTGTAGGCTAATTAGTCTGCACTATTTTTTTTAGATAGGACTCAAAATAAATTCCCATGTGTTCAGTTATACCTATCCTGGGATGGGGATAATTTTTTTTTTTGATACGGAGATTAAAAAATAATGCCAAAGTTTTGAAACTTATAAACAGGAGCGTGCTCACTCGGGGGGGAGTATCATATCCCCCACATGACCTTTTTTTTTTGATGGCTTGTGTTTGTAGTACTTCTCGGTTGTTTTGATGTATACAAAAATAGGTATGTAATGTATGACTCCTATGCATTTATACGCCAATAAATATATTTTATAAATTTGTGTCTATGCGAGTATTGTTTTCAACAAAACAAAATTCAGTTCATCCCCCCCCTCCCATAGAAAAATCTGAGCACGCCGCTGCTTATAAGGATATCATGTAACAAAATATATAGGTAGTTGAGGTATACGTGGTGATCTATTTAACGTATACGCTTATTTGTTTATAAAACAGTAACGTTATTAAGCATTTTGTTATTACATAATTTTAAAATGTTACAGAACAACATTTTTACTATTTTTTATAGTTATTATTTATAAGTTTTTCCTTAGCAACATATAATAGCAACATACATTTTAGATTCTTAGCGGAGCGATGAATGTATTGATTTTACTATGTGTTTTTTATTGTGTGTTTAGATTTTCTTCAACAGAATCTTTTCTGGTAGGAAGGTAAATCTAATGATACTTAGGAGTTAGGAGGGTCAAAAGTATAAAATTCCCAATACTTTTCAAAAGCGTCAAGAAAAACAAACAAAAAATTAAGGAGAAACTGGAATTTTTACGCAAAACCAGATATCGAAAAAATAGATTTTGTTGTTTTATAAAACTGTCGATACACGAAACTTTCACAGAATGTTTTAATTAGCAATTTCTATGCACCATAGATTATTTTGTAAAAATTCTATTTTTTGACGGTATTTATAGGCATAATAACATTTTGACTTTTATTAGAATTTTTTTTAATTATTGCCGATAAAAAAATTTATTTCTGTCAAAAAACTTGAAAATGTAATACAATAGTCCTCATCGGTTTTTGTCAGTGGAAATTAAAAAAAAAATTAATCTTATATCAACAACAATTTTTCTTGAGCATCTGGAGTTAAAATTTTACAGGATTCTCCTTATGTTTTTCTACATTTAACAAAAAAAAAGTTTACCTGAAAATCAAATCAGTTTCTTAGTTGAAGTGAGATATTGTATATTTATTATATTTATTATTTTTTAGTTTTTTATTTTAAAAATTTCAATAAAATTTTATTCGATGGGTCAAAAACTTAAAAACTTAATACAAAGTTTTTCATAAGTAGTTATAATAGCAGTTGTGAAATAATAAAGATCCCTGGAGACGATTTTTTTTTATAAGTATTTAAATTTCAAATTTATAGACATTATATGTTCAAATTTGGACGAAATTACATATTATAAACAAGATCATCATTTTTAGTTATTTTGTTGTAATTTTATTTAAAAATATTATTCGTAAGTACTTACTTTATGAAAATTTTAAAGTATATTTTTATATTTTATACACACAATAACATTTTTAATTAATGCAATTTTTACCGCAAGTGTATTCAACCTACTATTGTACTAATGCTTATAGTAAAATAAATTACTTTAATCACAATAATATCATCAAATATACTTAGTAATATTATAGTTTTACAGACCGTCATCGCTCAGAATTGTTTTTTGATACAATGATTTTATATTATTGAATCCAAATTTAACACCATCCAATACAGTGACCCAGGGACGAACTGGAACCCAGTCGGCCCACTAAATCGGCCTTATACTATGACAAACTAAAATATAACTTTATTTTTAATTTTTGATTACTCACAAATCACTATAATCAATAGATGATGAATATTTTTTAAATTAAAACTTATTAGAGGCAATATACTAATAGGTATTAATTTGTTTATTATTTGTATTGTACTTTAAATCATAAATTATAGACACACTTAAGAATATAAATGTGATAAATATGCAGATCATTTTTATTCAGGTAACATAATAAATATTAACAAAATTACTTAAAAAGGGCGGGTAAGTGTATGTCGCTCTGCTGTACAGTAGGTTACAAGTGAGTCACTGTAATGGATTGTGTTAGATTTTAATAATTTAATCCAATGATATAATATCATTGAATAAGAAAAACGATTCTGAGGGAAGACGGTCAGTCAGTCTATAATATCTTACTAAGTCTAAATGTATTTGATGATATTATTGTGAATAAACTAATTAATTTTAGTATTATAGGCATTAGTATTTACTAATTTACTATAGTTGGTTAAATTCATTTTTCTCAAAAAAATTATATTTTAAAATGCCATTGCGTGTTTATAAAATATAACAATATATTCTAAAAGTTTCATATACCAACAAATAATATTTTTAAATTATATCAAAATAACTAAAATCATTATTCTTGGTTTAAATATGAAATTTTGTCTAAATTTGAAATTAAAATGTCTGTAAAAAATAAATGTGTTGATATATTTTTTAGATTTTTTGGTTACAGTATGATTTATTTATGAGAATTTTTGTTTTAAATTTTCAACACTTAGTTATAAAAACTGAACATTTTATAATTTTTTAATTACAATGATTTATAATTTTCGAGATTTTGACAAATTTTGTCAAAATTCGAACTTTAAATGCTTATAAAAAAAAATCGTGCCTATGTATTTTTAAAATTTTTCAACTGATGTTGTAACAATATATAAGAAAGCTTGTATTAAATTTTCAGACTTTTTGGCCCACCAAATAAAATTTTATTGACAATTATAAAAAAAAAAACTAAAAAAATTGAAAACTAAAAATGTCTGTAAACAGCTCAAAACAAATCAAAATATTTTCAAAATTGAATGGTGTATAGAAAATGAGAATATAAACATTTAGTGAAATTTTCATGCATCTACAATTATTCGTTTTTGAATTACAACCAAATAAGAAAAACGCTACATGAGAAATCGAGTGAATATCCTATGTTGTAAAATTATGAACTTAAAACACTCATAAAAAATTATTTTTAATTGCTTTTAGATATTTTATTTTTGATAAAAGTAGAAAAACTTACGTTAAATCTTGTGTTAAAATTTAAAACCTTAGATTTAAAAAGAAAAATTTTTATGAATTTCTAACTCCAAATAATTTGCAAATTTTCGTCATTTTTACGTAATTTGTCAAAATTTCAACTTTAAATGCTTAAAAAAAAAAATTGTGACTACAGATTTTTAATATTTTTCATGTGCCTTTGAAACAATATATTAGGAGCATTCTATTAAATTTTCAAGAATTTTTAACGAATAAATAAAATGTTATTGATTTTTTAAAAAAAAAAAACCAAAAAGATTGGAAATTTAAAATGTCTGTAAACAGCTCAAAATAAGTCAAAATATTTTGAAAACGGTATGGTATATAGAAACTGCTTATATAAACATTCAGTAAAAATTTCATGTATTTACCGTCATTTTTTTTAGACTTACACCAAAAACCAAAATCGATTTTATCGAAAATCAATGTTGCGTAAAAATTCCCGTTTTTTCCTTAATTTTCCATTTGTTTTTCACGGTACTTTTGAAAACTACTGGAAAATGTTTACTTTTGACCCCCCAAAGTACCAACTAGATTCACTTTCCTATCAGAAAAGGTACTATTGAAGAAAATCTAAGCACTTTTACTGTCCCAAAACGTGATGACAGACACAAAAAAAAAATAAAAAATAAAAAAAAAAACACACATCATTGTAAAACCAATACATTCATCGCTCCGCTCAGAATCTAAAATAACAATTATTATTGCTCAAAAAATTAACAAATTAAAAGTTTAAGTTTTCAATTCTTTGATGTCTGAAATAGATTTTGTACTTGAAAAGCATTGTCGGAGACTTTCTAAAAATGTATGCTCTTTGCATTAAAATGTGGGACCTACAGTTAAAAATATTTAAAGCTTGGTCTACTACCAAAATGTTCTAAATAGAAGAGTTCCTAAAAAAACCATAACAATGATAATTTTATACCAGATAGATTATTTTTTACCATCCCCTCCGGACATAATATGACACCGGCCCACAGTTCAATTGCACAGTAGCACAGTGGCCCAGACCACCCCAGCAGTGGCCCACTTCTAACCTACTGTACAGCAGAGCAACTTCCACTTACCAGCTTTTATTTCAAATTCCTAAGAAATAAGCATGATATATTAATTGCTATTAAAAATTAAGCTGTCTTAAAAAAAGTAAAAATTGAAAAATGTTGTTTTTATAGATTTATAGTTAAAAATAAAAATTAAGGATTTTAAATGGTAGGTCCACCAATGCATAATTTGTAGCAAATCAATTTAATGATGACTTGGGGGTTATTTTTAGATTAAAAAATCAACATTTTGACCATGTAAACCATAACTCCCTATTAAAAGAACTTTACTGTATCTGTTCAAGTCGTTTAAGAGGTAAGTACATATACCTACCTATCTGACCTATGTATAATAAATTAAAACTCTACGTAGCTAATAGAACAAAAATAGTATTAGAAATTATACACACAATTAATTAGGTACCTATTGTTTTTGGACCATTTCTATTTATTATTTATACCTACCATCTACAAAAATAGTTTGTTAAAATTTAGTATTAATACTGAAATAATTTGTTACGATGAAGAAACTTGATAAAGTTTTACTTTAATTCATGATAATTCCATAGAAGATAGATTCATTGTATACAAGTGATAACAAAGGTTTTAAAGATTGGTATAAAATATTGGTTAGATAACATCCTATCTATTGAAATTTCACTTAATTTATTCAAATCTTTTTTATTTTAATATTAAAATCGAGTTATCAGCTTAGATCTAATAAAACAAGTATGCATTCATTTAATTTTAAAATAACTGCAGTAATTATTGTGTTGCTTTAGAAAATATAAATATAAGTTTAATGCCTCTATTAGAATATAAATTTAAATGGAACTATCATATTGATAGTCTTACAATATTTGTTGTGTTTTTTGTGATGTGCATCATATATTTAATGTTAGTATATAATACGTGTGGTAAGTAATATTTTATCATTAGTGGCTTAGTACCTAAATTAATGATAATTTATATGTTATCGCATTATTTTCTGAAGTCAAACATATGATTTTAATCTTAAATCTTTGAAAAATGCATTAATGAGTGTAATTAAATATATTTTTATGATACTTACATTGGCTTACAATTAATAATCAATGCATACTAATGATTTCCATAGCTGCACAAGCAAAAAATTCATTTAATAATTGAGTATGTACTTTTTAATTTATTGGGCTGTCTGTCTGTCTCGTAGATTTATAAAAAATCAAAATGTTATCCGGCAATATATTCAAGAACTATTTGTATAAGACACCAAATATCTTTTCAAATGCTGTTGAATTAAAAAAAAAAATAATTGAGTGTTATTAAAACAATTACAGCTGACACACTAGATAAAGTGTTCTGCCTTAAAGTTAAAAATTACATAGTCTATTTTTCATGTACGAAATGTAATACTTGTTCATAGTCCACCTCAAGTTTATCAATAAAAATAAAAGTTTTACACATAGTATAATATTTTATATATTACATAATACCAAATATACAAAAAGTAATCGTGATATTGCCATGGGTATTATAAGACCGTAAGGGTAAAAGTACACAAAAATAAAAAAAATAGTAAGTACACGAGAATAGGAGACATATTATAACTGAAAAAAAATAATACTATGTAATAATAGTGACAATTTAAGTAAATAATAAATTGAGAGACACGTGAGTACAAAATTACAACGCAACTTATGTAAGTAATACAATTTTATAAAAATAATTAATGAATAATATTATATATTATAACTACATATTGTACATAATAATGATCTAGCAGTTAATAATATATCAGGTACACCGTACACGCACGACAATAACCAGACAAAATTGCCCATAATAATGAACAATATTTACATAACAATCTTATTTGTGAGTCGTATACCTAATTACAATTTACAATCAATCATATAATAATAAAAAAATGTTTTGGATAATAGACAATAACGAATACCACAAGTGAAAAACGTAGGATAAATACGTCGACTCACGGTGGCTATAGGAATTTAAGAAAAAAAATTACATCCTTACAATATTGAAAAATCTGTTATTAACCGTAAATCCATAATATTACGTTTGATAAAAAATATCATTGTATAATTATTTATACTATAATATTATTATTTACAATTTAAAAATATAAGTTATGATTTAATTGATTAATTATGAGACCTAAGGATGCACGTAATTTAAATTGTATTTTGTTTACTATAATAATAATAAGTAAGTAGGTAACTGTCCCAGTCTGAAGTTTAGGAACAGGTGATAAATTAAAAACAAAATTACTTATGTACGAAAATTATTATCATTTAATAGCAATATAATTTCCTTCCTCGGAGCCCTAATTTTTATCTTTACTCTTTTGTGGGCTGTGATGTGACTTTGTAAGTGTTTACTTCAAAATCGTCCAGCTATGACTGTAGACTATCCGCCTTAATTGAAAAATTGTATTCCTTGTTGGAAACGTACCCGCGCACACAGCTTCAGCTTTTGTGACTTTACAAATTTAAGACATTTTAAAGAACCCTAAATAAATTAAAAGTTATAAGAACATTTTCTAATTTTATTTTGTTTGTTAGGTACCTACTTAATACTTATGCAACAATTTCCACTGCACCATTATCGTAAAATGTAATTTATTATATCTAATATGACGTACAGTTGAAATTACTAGTCAGGCCAGTCAGACCATCGCCTGGCCTAATACTGACCGGATAAAAGACTGACTTAATAGAATTTAAAATTAAAATTGAAAACTTATTTTGTAATTAGAATATTTTTCATATTTATCATTTGGCCTGTCCTAATAACTTTTTCTAGTTTCGCTTATCTATGCAATATGTGTGCCTAGTACTAAAGTATAGTGTATACTGTATTACTGTATGTACACACCTTAGATAATGTACTATGGATGTAGATATTAAGCTAATTCTTGATGCAATAATGAATATATGAGTTCTAGAGCCCCGCCTGTTGGTGAGTTTGACTTTTAATTCTGTTTGGTAAGGTTTATCAGTCAGTAATAACCAAAGCTCTAGCTTTTTCAGTCATTTGGGCATCAAATCTAATACAATGACATAAATGTCTATATACATACCATATCATAAATTATTTGCTCTCAATTTTCTTCAGTTTTTTGTAGCATGGTGTCTTGTGACTTGACCACGTCTATGGCATCGTCGTCAGCGATAGTGTTCGTTGTGGTGTCGGCATCGTTATTTTCGTGATTGTTGGTTGTCTGCAGGTGCTGATAAAACAAAGGCAATTCGAATTAATTTATTTTAAATATTACAAAGTGTTATTAAATATTTTAGCCTCAACGAACTGCATGCTATACAGTATACACATACATTGTATTAGGTACTTACTGCTTCTATGGTGGTACGCTGTCGCTCCTCCTCGGAAAGCTTAAGCTGGAGCCCCTCGACTTCAGTTCCATTTTGATTGGTGGGATCTGGACTTGATATCTCCAGCGGAGAATTGTACTCATTCCGTAACACCTTGATCGTGGACTCGAGCTCAGTTCGCAAACTTGTCATTGAGGTCTTCATACTCACTTTAAAAGATTCGGTCATCTCATGTAAATTTTGAAGCATTTTCTTGTTCTCAGTACAAAGATGATCTTTTTCTTCGATTAAGGTTTTTAAACGCTGGATTTCTTGCATATGATCTTGGAGCATTTTTCTTTTAAGGTCACGCATATCCTTCAATGCGGACTCTTGCCGTATACCCTGATTGTGGTTCAAAATACGGAAATTGGCGACTAGTTTTTGGTAATCTTTTCTAAAATATTGGAAATCCGACCAGTAATTTAAACTGAAATAATTAATCCTAGCTTCACACCGCATATAAAAATTCATATTTTCCTCCTCGTCTTTCGCTCTAAGCTTTTCAATTGCGTCTCGCTCTTTAGTCTCAGCACACATCGGCACATGTTTCTTCGCTACGGCCACTTCAGTTGTACTGTTTTTTTTCTTCACGGCAGGAACTTTGGCAGTGCCAGCCTACGATAAATCAAAAAATAAGAATTTAAAAGTAATGTTAAATAATCGTACTTAAAATCAATACTTTAGAAAATATTTCAACAAACTTAAATATTTGTGGTTTTTTTAAACTTAATTTAAACGCGAGAAAAAAGATCCATACAACGTATGCAAGTTTTTAAAAGTTAAATATGTACAATAAATTGAATTTGAAATAATTTGTGTGATAATCTTATAGTGTAATATTTTAAGTTTTAATACTAACAATTGTTTATACGTCAATATATAAATATATATATGAAATACAACAAAATCTAAAAATAATAAAAATAAAAATATTTGGTTGTATAAAATTTAAAATAAATTAGTATGGACAAAGAATACAGTAATTTGAAGAAAAAAAGTCAGTATAGTAACTAAAGCAAATGAGGAAAAAGCCTAGCTTGAGAGAAAAAAAAAATCTTAATTCATGTTTAAACTAATATATCCAATAGGTACATATAATGTAGGTGCTTTAAATATTAAATATATATAATAAATTAATAATACATTTTAACTTATAACTTATAACCTGCTTGGTGGATAAAAGTTAAATATTTTTTTTTAAAGAATAACCATTTAATAAAATTATATTTAAAGGTTATAACTTATAATAAATATAACTTTCATTTGTGGTTGTACATAAAATGTATTTGTAGAGCATAGATTATGGTGTGGTCGCATTAAGAGGAATTTTCGATCTGAAGAAACAATTAAATTATTATAAATAATATAAAAAAATAATATCATTGTGTAACTATATATTTTTAAAGGGCTGAAGGTTAGTTTTGTAGCTAATGTATTTGTTTAGCAAGTGTCAATTATTACTAATTTGATACTCATAACATAAAAAAAAAAAATGTATTATGTTTTTTTTTATCTGAGTAATATTGGTCATATTTGTAAGCCATATTATTGAGCCGTATTTAACTAATGAACATATTAAGGAACAATAAATGGGCAAGTGGGGTGGTCAAATTCAGGATAGTTACGTTTTAAAAAATCTATAATTCTTATTGCATTATTTCAAATAAGGGTAATATTAACGTAATATGTTACCTCCGATTCCTTCTCAACGTTCTTCACACACGTCTGTTTCTTCGACATTCTGATTATTTGTAATGCGCACCGACGGACTTCGTCAATAACTCAACCGGAAATGCTCCTTAATGGTCAGTTTGTACTGAATAGTTTAGATCAGCGGTTCTCAACCTGGAGAGTCACCAATACATAACATAAAAATATAAAATAGCTGGTAACAGTTTTTACTTTTTTTGTAAAATTTGTTTAAATAAACTTATTAAAAAAGATTTTAAATTTTAGTCTAATAAATGATTAAGTACTTATTATTTTTATATTGATACAGTAATAATCATTATAGTTAGTAACAACTATATAATGCTAATATTACAAAAGGATCGTTAAAAAGGTTGACCAGTTGCCCTCAACTAGTCATCATAATAGCATGTTACGTTCATGATTCATTATATCATTATTAAGAGGACGTCGCATCCCCATATGTTGTCCCCGACTTGTACACGTACTACATAGCGTTTCAATAGGATTGTGCTATCAGTTTGAATATTAGAGTGAATCGACCTATTATCAAACTTTTAAGTAACAACATTTACGGTATTTTAATTTTAAGTGAGTTATGAGTATGTAAAATATTAATATTTTAAGAGAAACCAAGATAATTTTCTTACCTTAAAGTTTGATAATAGATCAATTCACTCTAATATAAAAACTAACAGGCAACAGTACACTATTGAAACTGGGAAACGCAAATTTGCTATATTGAACACTTATACGTGTGTAAGACGAAGACAACATATACGAGTACGGCAACCTTAAATTAAAGTTTTAAATAATCCAAAAAACTTATTTTGTAAAAAAATATGCTGGATTATCGAATATCGTATTGAAATATAAAGGTTGTACCTACGTGTATTATTATCAATTTATTATTACACATTTTAAAAGTTATATTATGTAGGAAATAATTTAATGATACCAAAAAAACAGTTTATTTGCATACCTACATATAATATAGTTTATAAAAAGTTAATTAAAAATATTTGAGTGTTCTAAAGTTACATCGCTCAGATTTCATCAGTTAGGTGAAATTTTCAAAATATTTAGATTCATTAAAATATTTATTTGACAAATCTATTCCACCGTAAGGTCGGTATCGGCTATTAACGTAATAACTAATAACATATTCTTTAGACTATAGTTATCTAATTGAAAAAAAATCAATGTTTGTTAATTCATCCTCTATAGACTATAGGTACTCTATAAACTCAAAAACTACCGTACCGTTTTTAATAAAAATAACCTTGTGAAAGGGTTTTTAGCTTCTTTTTTCAACCTCTATACATTTCTATAAGGTAGCTCACATAATATACATTTTATTTCGGATCAAGGAAATCAAATATTTTTTTTTATATTCAGGGTTGCCATTGGTTATATAGATAATAAAACAGTAGAGGACAGAGGTGGGCAAAATGTTCAAAAGTCGAACAAATTTTTAAAAAAGCCAAACCAAACCAACCTTGAACAAAGAGTTAAAATTTTTATAATTAATTTGAATTTCAAAAAAATGTACAAATTCTAAAAAATTCCAATACATCATATTCTCGGTGTTAAATAATAAATTTTGATTTTGTCTATAAACATACCCATATTCTATACTACCTAGTTTATTATTATATGGAGAGTTGAATGTTCATTCTAATTGCATTATTAATTACTGTTAATTTTAATATTACTGCTCCATTACTTAATGTTATTTTGCTTTTAATATATAATTTACTATTATCATAATGTTTATCATATCTCCCTACCTAATTTTAGATTAAAAATAAAATGTTAAAACAAATTGATTGGAATACAGTTAATTACATCTGTCAGTTTATTTTGTATAATAATAATATTACCTATAATAATATACAAAAGTACAATAATGATATAATATTATATTATTATGCTCACCAGAGACGACGATGATAATGACGATGACAACGAGCTCTTGGCATCTGCTACGATAATACTACCTGTTGCCGACCAAAAACTGAACGCAATGAATTCAGATGTATCTATGATAGGTAGGGTACGTGCGTTGTACAAACAGACATACAGACCGTGGAATGACGACGATAAAAAACACACCAGCGGTAGCGTCTACAGTCTACGATTACCACAAATCATGGACTAAGATTCCTTTTATAATGTATTGGAACGTCAAGAGGGGGTGGTGGGCGGACGGGTGACGAAGGACGGCTTCCTCTGTTACCATCCCCGCTCGTATTTGAATGTTTTCAGCGCTACCGATGGCTTTGTTTGGCGTCCTATTTTGTATGACGCCGTGTTTTACATAGATGGCGCAGTAAACTCTCAATAACTATTGCTGATTTGCCACTTGTTCATACTTTTGAGACCACGGATAAGCTGCTCGTTTCCAGTCCATTATTTCTTAATCCGTTTAACGACGAACAACAATATAACGGCGCTAAATGTTCTTATCAATTTGCATAAGTACATAATATGTAGTTAACATACAAAAAAGTCACGTCATACTAATGCTCCATAGTGGCTAGGTGAGCTGGTAGTACTATAGTGGCTATGGAGGTCACTAGTAAGACTTAACTTTTTGTTAGATTTAATGAGAACATTCGGCGCTGCTCAACGCACGTAGGTATCTCTAGCCCCAACACAATGGAAGTTTAAATCCTTAGATCATATACTATGGATAGAAGCATATCCCGATATTTGAAGCACATATAAGCGACAAGTAGTTGGTTGAGATGTGCTATCTACGCAAGCATGTGTATACTCGTCGCATATTTATTATAATAACTGCAGTCTCTCTGGGAATAACTGAGTGATAACTAGTGATACAAGTGACAATAAATGATAAATATGTTACGAACCCCTGTTTATAATTTCTTAGTAATTAGCACAATAAACACAATAAGCACTTTTTGGCAATGTCCGTCGACGCAATAACGAAATACCGAATTAGCGTCGCCGGTAGTCGTATTTTATATTACACACGGGACTCATGTGAATTCGTACTCAATAAAAGTATTGAGTTAAGTGAATCAAAGACTATTTATTTATTACCTAATAAGATCCTCCGAGAATCAATCTAAAAATAATATAGTTGTTTCCACATCGAAGACGAATCCGCAAACCCACAACGGACATAACCGAAAAGGGAACACAACAACTGGTGGCAGCGGTGTTCGTTGTCGAAGCAAATTATATTCAAAATAAAGAATTCACCAATAAAAAAAAAAAAAAACATCAAAACTCAAAATAAGTAATATTTACAATATACAGAACATTTAATATATTAGGTATACGTTATATTACTTCAGCTAAGTACGCACCAGTGCGTACCATACGTGCGATTAGTTACTAATATACTAATCATTAGTGTATTATTAGTATTAATCCTCGTCATCAAAACTAGCGTCGTCAATTATTCCGCGAAGGAGGCGCTATTACATATATTTCCAGTGAGGACACAGTCGGCAGAACGCACTCACGGAACACACACGCAGAAGAGACGCTAAAAAAGTAGTCACAGAGGCGCTTTACTGAAATTCTAGTGAGGACGCGCAGCAGTGCATCGCACTTGCAATTTTCGCAGTCAGCATCTTGAAGAAACGCTAAATCAAAAATCAAAATACAACAGACATCGGCGCAGTCGCCGCCGCCGTAGCAGTTACAGCCGCCGCCGTCCTTTAACCTCGACATTGATAGTCAGCGTAAGTGGGTCACAGTGTCACACACGGCAGAGCCAAGCAGCGTCAATCAGATGATTAAGTACAATATGCACGGTACAAACATATATATCATATGGATGGTACTGTAAGTAATTAATTTTCTCTCTTTATTTTTATATAAATAAATACTTCAAATAACTAAAAACATATATGCATATACACTACATATAAGAATTTTTTTTTCTTTTTAAATTTTTATATTAAGTCATAAAATATATAAGATTACATGTCCACGTATACGAGTAGTAGTGACGATAGCAGTTCCGATCACCCTGAGCTAGATCCTGAATATACTTCACCCTATAAAGTAAGAACAAATTCACTTGAAATTTCTTGAAGGGTAACGAGATCTAAAACACAAAACTTACGTAGGCGTTCCAATAGCCTAAGTTCCATAATTTCTTTAATAAATTTAGAAGATAATACTCCTATTTTAAAACCAGAAGTCATAATGCCGCCAGTAGCACTATCTTTCGAGACCGCCATAAATCTTATACCCAAATTTAACGGGGAGTGTGCACAAGAAGTGTACCCATTTTTAAGTACATGTGACTTCGTAATAAAAACAGTTAGTGAAGACTGTCGTCCCGTACTCCTACAGGCTATTTTAACTAAATTAGCAGGAAAAGCTTTCGCAGCGACGCAACCCCGAGAGGTGAAGTCATGGGAAGCATTGAGAGGATTGTTGGAAGTAACATTTTGTGCGAAGAGGACACCAGTATATTTACAATTGGAATTAACCACAACTAAACATAAAGCTGGAGAAACAGTTCAAGAATACTCCTCAAGGGTTGAAGCACTTTTACACGAACTGTGCAATGTCAGCACTGCAAAAAGGTCTCCAACAGACAACACAGCAGGTCATGAATATATAAAAGAGACCACCCTAACCACATATGTGGAGGGTCTACCATCCTCGATTCGTGGAGTGATAAAATCAAAAAATCACACGTCGTTGGAAGAAGAAATCAAAGATAGCTTAGAAGAAGACAGAATATACCAATCCAATAAAGGGACACAACGTTTATTATACAACAAATCCAATAACAACAGTAGCAACAAATATTGTAAAAACTGTCAAAAAACTAATCATAGCACAAGTGAATGCAAATATGCCAATCGCACAGTGGATACAGGTCAACAAAGCAAGCAAAACAAGGATAACAATAATAAAACTATAGGTAACAAGTGACCAACATGTGCATATTGCAAGAAAACTGGGCACACCCTAGAAGAATGCTATAAGAAAAAAAATGCAGATGCACGCAAAGGAAACCAGAATAATAATAATCAACCATCAACGTCGGTAAACGGCAAGGAACCGGGCAAAGCGAGTGTCCGTCTGGTTCGCGAATTGAAAATGATCACCCAAAATTAAATATCTTAAGTTTTAAAGTGAAGTTAGAAAATAATCATGCCATATGCGAAATACCACAATGTATAAATCACAAAATTAATTTACTTTTAGACACGGGTGCACAACTATACCTTATTAAATTAAATACACTTCAAGACGATGTCCAGGTGTCAGACAAAAAAATTTACAATATGCAAGGCATAAATAACAAATTAGTAAGTACACTGGGAAGTACAGTACTAACAGTATTAATAGATAACGAAACATACGAAACCGAGTTTCAAGAAGTGGATTCAACATTTCCTATAGTAGGTGATGGAATATTGGGAAACCCATTTCTAAAGGCCAATAGGATTATCATCGACGTAGGAAAGGAAGAATTGTCTACCAGGAATAAAAACTCAAACGTCATACCAGCTCGTAGTGAACTTATAATCCCAGTACATGTTAATACTAATGAGTCATCAAGTCAGAATGTACTTATCCACGCTCAAGAATTAAACAAAAATATATTATGTGGAAATGTACTCAATATTATAAAAAATCAATAAGTTCTAATAAGTGGAATGAACCCTACAGAAGAACCACAAGAAATATTAACACCAAAACTCACGAATCTATCTCACGAAATACTCGATACAGTCTCAATGAACATTATGCGTACGGTAGAAAAATGTAGCAATCCAGAAAATCGTATCCAAATTTTAAAAGATTCACTCAGATGCGACCATATGAATAATGAAGTAAAATCAACAATTTAAGAGCTATGCAGTGAATATGCAGACATATTCTTTTTAGAAGGAGACACAATCAACTGTACAGAAGCGGTACAACATGAAATAAAAATACCAAGTGGCACTCAACCAATTTATCAGAAACCGTATCGTCTTCCATATGCACAAAAGAAAGAAATAAATGAACAACTAGAACAAAATTAAATAATAATCCCCAGTGAGAGCCCTTGGAACGCTCCACTTCTTATTGTCCCGAAGAAAATGGATGCTTCAGGAAGTAAAAAATACAGAGTCGTGGTAGATTTCAGAAGGTCAAATAATATCACAGTAGGTGACGCGTTTCCGATGCCTGACATAACATCAATTTTGGATCAGCTAGGGAAAGCGAAATACTTCTCCTGTCTTGATTTAGCTAGCTGTTATCACCAAATTGGAATTCATCCAAGGGATATGGAAAAAACAGCTTTCAGTACGAGTGAAGGTCATTATGAGTTTAAGAGAATGTGCTTTGGTCTAAAAGGGGCCCCAGCAACATTCCAAAGATTAATGAACAGAGTATTGAATGGGATAAACGGCTCAAGGGCATTTGTGTACTTAGACGATATAATTGTTATCGGCGCAACTCTTTAAGAGCATACAACACGTCTACGTGAAGTGTTTGAAAGACTAAGGCAATATAATTTACAACTCCAACCTCCAAAGTGCGAATTTTTGAGGAAGGAAGTGAATTTTCTGGGACATGTTATCACAGAAAACCGCGTGAAGCCCGATCCAAAGAAAATTGAATGTATAGTTAACTATCTGGTACCCGATAATACGAAGAAAATCAAATCTTTCTTAGGGTTAATAGGGTATTATAGAAAATTCATAAAGGATTTTAGCAAAAAGGCCAAGCCTCTGACTAACTTATTAAAGCAAAATCAACCATTCATCTGGTCAGATAGCTGCGAAGACTCTTTCCTTTTCTTTAAGAATATTTTAACAAATTAACCAATATTGCAGCATCCAGATTTTGATAGACCATTTATCGTGACAACAGATGCGAGCAATACGGCTATTGGAGCAATTCTTTCACAAGGAAAAATTGGAACCGACCTACCTATGACATACGCTTCGCGTACTCTGAACAAAGCTGAAAAGAACTACAACACCACAGAAAAGGAATTGCTAAAGATAGTCTGGGCAGTAAAACAATTCAGACCGTATTTATATGGTCGGAAATTTACAGTGGTTACTGATCATAAGCCACTAACCTGGCTATTTGGGGTCAAGGATCCAGGAGCCCGTTTGGTTAGATGGAGATTACAACTGGAAGAGTTTGATTATGATGTCATATATAAACCAGGTACTCAGAATACAAATTCAGACGCTTTAAGCAGAATATCAAAGGTAAACGCATTGTTACACTCAAATGACTACAAACAAAAGTCATATTAACAATTTACCGAAGCGGTACAAACGAAGCTGATCACAAACCCTAATGTTATTGAAGTACAAGGGGATTTATTCGAAACCTCAAAAGACATTGCGTTGGGACATTGCGATGAAAAATCATTAATACTTATTTTCAATTGTGTACCGTTCTGCTTCGTACCTACTTAATTTGTAGAATAATAATAATTAAATAATAAATAATAAATAAATAATAATAATAAATCAAATAATAATTAGGTAGAAACGAAACGATAAAATGTATGATAGGTAACGTTTTTACCACTGTTCCCTACCTCAACGAGAAAGTAATAGTTAGGGGGTATGTAAAAACGATTTGTTTTATAGTACATTACTATTTATAGAAAAATATAGTATGATAATACATTAAGGCCGATCCTAGATAGTAATATACATTATTATTATTATACTCGGATGTTTAAATTATATTTTTATATATTGTGCTTTTTATAGTTTTATTTTATTATTATTGGACCGTATTTCATGAAACTTTTTTCATAGATCAATGTATTATGATTTTGATTTTTGTTATCAAATACTAACATATGATATAAATTAGGCCGGGGCACCTGCAATCTGTGGGCCCCAGTGATCCCACTGTCGGCATGTTATTCGTAGCGTACCTATTGTTTGCATTTGAATAACAAGGTATAAAACTAAATTGTGAATGTTGAGTATAAACAAGATAACTTACTAATTTATGTGTATACTTAATGCCTGTGACCCTTAAGTAAGGTCAAGGAGCCCAAAAAGGTAAAAGATAATAATAACCGCGTATGTGGCCTCTGTGGCTGTTGCTCATCAAGACATTAAATCATGAACTCATAACCCTCATACATCAGTCTTCATCATCGTATATCCTCCACCATTTTATATTAATTAATTTACCATGGTTCATGCGAGGACTGGGAAAAATCTAATTTAAAATAAGAAGTATAAATATACTCATATATTTGAAGAGTTATGGATCAAAAAATAAAATATTAAATGAAAATTAGTGATGGTGACTCTATAAATAAAAAAAAGGCAACTGTAATTTTCCTCCCCCTAGTCAACCAGTAACCACTCATTTACATACAGAGTATACATTTTAGTTCTATCTGGATACCGATCTGCGTACACCCGAGCTGCCTGTCGAGAACAACGATTACATTCGCCAAAAATTAGAATAAGTTTGACTTTTTCACTGCTATTCATTTTAATAAATTCCTTTTATGTAAAACAGTGTATTAAAGCTATAACAATTTTATCAGAAAAAGACGTGATAGGTACCCAGAGCCCAACTTAGGGGGGCTAGGGGGGATGAAGCCCCGGGCCCCGATATTATTTCGGGTTTGATATTTAATTATTAAAATGGCATTTTGAAATAATTGTATGATATTACTGGTTACGTAGTTTCGTTAGTCACGTATCGTAATGGAATTTATGATTATTCTGTAATCGATAAAATAAGCTACTTATTAAGTTTTAAGATAAAGTTGGTCAAAAGCACTTTATATCGTTATGATTACAATTTATCTTAACATAGTTACATTTTGATGGTCAGTTTCGCATTATTAGTACAATCGGTACACTAGTATTCCGTCGACTGTCGTGATATTAAATTAGTTTTTAGTTGAGTTCGTGAGTTTTGTTCGTTACTAGTGTGTGCCAAAAACTATTGAAATTTAAAAATGTCTGTTAAAAAAAGGATTTATCTCAGTGGTTATGCAAAACGAAAATTAAAGAAGGAGGCCGAAGATGCAGTAAGCAAGTTACCTAAATTAACTAATTTTTTTGAAACTATCAACAGTGCAAACGAAGTAGAAACTAATAAAAATAATAAAAATGATTTACTTATAAATAATACATAGTTATATTCATGTTGAAAACATGGATAATGATAGTAATAGTGTAATGCCTAATACAATAGTGACTTCAAAACAATAAATATACAATAAATATAAGACAAGAGATTGTGCACTTTTCTAGTTATGTAATGCAGTTAAATTTACCAATAATTTCTCCTCAAAATATTTACTTATATGTACATGAAAATAAATTAAAAGAAGTCTTTCCAAATGTGTACATTTCTCTACGACTTTATTTAACTTTGCCAGTTTCGAATTGTGAAGCAGAAAAAACAAATTCAAAATTAGAGCTAATTGAAAACGCCAGAAGAACGTTCCTTCACCAAGAAAAATTAAACTCACTCGTTCGTCTATCTGCTGAAATGGATATAACTAATACACTTGAAAATAGATCTAATTCAAAAATTTAGTGGACTAAAATCTAGAAAAAAACCGTTGTCTTAAATTATTTAACAAATTATTTCTTTAATTATTATTTATTTTTTAGATTATTTTTTTTTTAATTTTTTTTTTATTATTTACATTGACTATGTTGAAAAATGCGTCACTTTGACTTTGTACACAATGTATATGATGTATATCAGTAAACTTTTGTTTGAATTAAAAACTGTACCAACACTTCTTTATTTATATTTATATAAGTTGATAATTTAAAATTTAGATGATAATTAATTAGACCTAAATAATAATTAATTTGACCCAGGCCCCAAAATTCCTAAGTTGGGCTCTGTAGGTACCTAACCAGAATAAAAAAAACACGATTTTACAAGAATAGTAATTGCCACAAGACTAGTTTGAAATTATTAAAACAATTATTAATAGTAAGCGAAAATAATTTATCAACATTTATTTATAAAATAAATGTTTAACGAAGTGGATTTACTATCTTAATTACTGGCAAATGTTGTCAAAGTTATTTTTGTCTATCTTATCTGTGTGCAAACAGGTATTGAACAATATTGGATACTAATAAGTAACAATAAGTTGAATTTAGTTTAAATTTTGTCAAAAACAAATTACTCGTAAATATTAAATTTCATCGTTAAATTTCATATACCAATTTTGTAATTAAAAAAAAATTTGTTTACTCATCATTTGTTAAACGTTATTTAACCTGTACTTTTACTTTTAACGGACGCCGCGCCGTATATGTGCAAAAAAATTTACAGCTTAACATTAACAGTTCACACCTCTTGAAATCCCCGGAGGGGGGAGCTAACAAGGATCAAATTGAAATGTCAGACGACGGTATTGTTCATCAGAACGTATTTGAAAAATTAAAATCAATTAATCCAGATATTGATTCGTCTACTTTAGCAAATGATATGAAAGAGTGGGATTAAGAATTGGAGAAATACAATTTTCAAGATATTTATAATACGCCAGATGCGTTATGAATTAATTATGTTCTTCCTATGTACAGCTCTTCTAGTGGTGATCTTCATACCCTTAAAAATAAAAATCACAATTTCCATCAAATTAAGAAACAAAAATTATATACTACACTTCCCAGTGTTTCTTCAAAAGGTAATATTTTGCCCGGTCAAACTGTATTAATTACAATTTCAATGTACCATCCATTTCATGAGAAGAAAAATCAGATTCCTAATGAAACAAATGTTCCACATTGTAAAAATAACATTCAATTTTATGACACACAAACTCTCCAGGATTTGAAACAAGCATTTAAGTGTAAAAATGAAGAAAGTGAAATCAGCGGAGATATTAGCAATAACATTCATAAACCATTAGGTAAACTAAAATTTTTATTTATATTTAAAAATCCCTCCTGAGTTTTTGAATGGATGATATATAAATTAAAATTGGTCAATAAATGGTTCAATAATATATAGATTGTAAATAACCTCTTCTAGAATCAAATTATAATCTTTAAAGAGATTTCAACAACTATTTTATAGAATTATAGAAAATCGATAAATTATTATTACGTCTATCATATCATATCATACATATATTAAAGAATTAAACATTAATTTAAGTATTTTATAACTTATAAGAAAGTATTTTTTTCTTGCTTTTGACAAACCCATCCTTTTAAATTTAAATTTATATATATAATTTAATATTAACTACTTATAAATTAGGTAGGTGTAATAATTACATAACTAATTATTTATATTAATAAATCAATTACTAATCAATTGAATTATAAGCTGATTGAATAGTTAATAAATTAATTGATTAATCGACTGATTAATTATTCAATTATTTGATTAATTGATTAAGTAATCAAGTAATGAATCAACTTTTTCGATTAATTGTATATGATCATAATTAATTACTAAAAAAAAATAATCAATCATCCCTGAGCGTTAGGTAAATTAAACTTTTTGAGCCCTAGAATAATATGATCAGTGTACCTAATAATAATTTATATTTATCCATAAATTTGAAAAAATTGTATGAATCTTTTTATATTATGTAGTATTAAAAAAATAATATACAAATTTAACTATAATATGTATTATATACTATTATATTTTGTTTGTTTTTAGAATTCATTGAGAACTCAGATTTGATGCACGGTTTGTTTTACATAAATAATAACATTTATGTTGATTCTTCAATTGTATCAATAAAGTATGCTAAAACAATAAAAAAAATGGGCTTGTGATCATGGTCACACTAATGAAAATATATTATCTATGGATACAGAACTTTTGGACTTGGAGGTATGCATCGGTCAACCGTATGTTTACTAACATTTAGGACATTGTAAACATCTATTTATATTTAATGAAATCAGTATTGCTAATTCTAATAATTGGCTAAGCCAGACCAAATATCCGAGAGTTGTTAGTGTAGAAAAAGAGAAATTAAAGAAATGTATATATTGCTATTACAATATAGCTACTATCGTTATGCTGAGCAATAATGACAGGACCCCAGAAACTGTAAATCATATGTGTGAACCTTGTTCTATGTCATATAACTATGATAATTTAAGTAATAAAATATCAAACTTCAAAGCTTATAGAACTATGAAATTGAGAAAATAACTTAATTACCTATAAATTAACTTATGAAGAAATTGGATTGATAAATAATATTTAAATTTTTTATTTGTTAATGAATACTGGATTAAATACTTTATCTTAGAATTACATAACCAAGCCACTCTTTTGTAGTTAATATTATAATTGTAAGCATATTAATAACTGTAAATACTTTTTTATACTCTGATTATTATCAGTAAAGCTTATTTCAAGCTATATTCAGCTTATTTTCAGCTTATTCTTAATATCATGGTAATTTAATAATATAATAAATTATGAGAGTTCTGTGTACCTATTATGTTTAGCTTATAAGATATGTATAACTAGATTAAGAAACTATCATAGGTAATAGGTATTAGGTAATAATTCAAATTCAAAATAAATTATACTACTAAGCTAAGTAACAACATAAAAATATACATTTGTTAGGTAACACTAGGTAGGTTAAGATAACATTAACGCAAAAAAATAACAATAAGTTAGTATAATTTCACCCAGTCAATAAGTACAATTTTACTATGTTAAATTTTATCATGTATAAAGAATATGAGAAGACAAAAAAAAGGTTCAGGAGTGGTGATTGTGTGACACGATCACTATTGAGCGCCGTTTTTTAATAAAATGCTTGTATCATTTACTATCGGTACTACAGAGAGATTGATTTGAAGTGGTATCTTAAACTTTAACTGTAATATAAAATATAAATATACATAATTAAAATATGTATTAATTTTAGAATGATGTGTTTTTTTTAAATTCATTTTTGTACATTTTTGGACACTTAGTATCAAATATTAAAAAATGCTTTGATTCAAATGCAACTTTGAAAGTGATTTTTGGTAGCAATTTGTATCTAGTTTTTACTTTGGCTGGATAAAAACAAAAAATTCCCAATTCCCAATACTTTTCAAAACAATCGGGAATTACAAAAAAAATATGATTATAAATTGTTAAAATTTTAATATTATTAGTAAACAATAGTTGGTTGGTAACCTAGGTTACAAAAAAGTTAGACCTTCTTTGCTCCTAATCGTTTTTTAGCTTATTCAATGATATATCATATTTGGTCTACTTAATGAAGAGGTACACACGATAGTCAAAACCTTCTGTACACCAGAGTGGTTACCTACTTGACGGCTGTTTGAATAAGTAATTCCACAACACAAATACTAGATTACTGTCTACTACCAAAGTACCACTGAACAATATTATGATTTATGACTATATAAATATATTATAATATTTAAACTATATTAAAATAATTGCACATAGAACATAGTATATACATAATCATATTATAATAATGTTGTTAGGTATATAATATTTGTTTTTACTACATACAGTAAAAACTAAAACACAATACTTCAATACTATTTAGCAACAAATTATGAGAATATTGTACAATTAGACATGAAAGAATTTTTATATATTATAAGAGTAAATTTGATAAGTGAAGTTTTTAACTGTCTAACAAAGCTTACAAAGCTCGTAAGATACCTAATGAACTTACCCTTGAACTTATATTTAGAATATTAAGCTAAAATACAGTATATGGGTAAGCCGGGGATAGGTTCTGTGTTTTACTTTAAAGATACATTCATTTTTTAATACATAAAATACAGTACCTCACTCCAATAAATATTTAATTTTTTGCATTGAATAATACTAAATATTTTAAAAACCCTTAATATTTTAAAGTTAAAAACCTTAGCAATGATAATAAAAAAAACAACATTTTACTCTCAGGAATCAAAATATTTCTTTAAAATTATTCTTCCTTGTAATTGTTTTTAAACTGATTTATTAACAAAAAAATCATCCATTTTCATAACTTTGGCATTTAAAATTTGACTATTTTACTAAATTTGCACAAAAGTAGCAACTAGATCCAATTTTATATCAAAAACCACCCTATAGTTGAAGATTAGACAATTTTTTCTACTCCAAATCAATATACAAACACTCACACAAAACAAAACATAATAATTGTAAAATCAATACATTCATCAATCATTTCGGAGTCAATAAATATTAGTTTTATCTGTGATACTTACCGTAATAAAGATAAAGAATTAAATATAAAAGCTTTCAACCAATATATTAATTTAAAATTGTAAAAAGGGGGTAAGTGGATGTCGCTCTGCTGTACAGTAGGTTACAAGTGGGTCACTGTAATGGATGGTGTTAAACTTGAATTTAATGATATTATATCATTGTATAAGTAAATCAATTCTGGGTGAAGCCTTGATGTTACTAAGTATATTTGAGAATATTATTGTGAATAAAATAATTTATTAATAACCTATTCACGTGGAACATTATTTTAAATTTTCAACCCTAAGCTTTAAAAGTTGAACATTTATAAATTATTAACTACAAAATAATTATTACATTTTAAATTTGATAAATATCGTCAACATTCAAACTTTAAATGCTTATAAAAAAAAATGTGTGCCTATGTGTTTTTAATGTTTTTCAACTGCTATAATAATAATATTTCAGGACCCTTAAATTTCCACCCTTTTTACCTAAAAAATATAATTGACAATATTATAAAAAAAAAACTAAAAAAATTAATAATTGAAAATTCTCGTAAACCGCTCAAAACGAGTCAAAATACTTTCATGGTTTATTTTATGATGTATAATAAATGCAAATATAAACATTCTGTTACATTTTCATGTAATTTCAGTTATTCGTTTTTGGAATACAACAAAATAAGAAAATTGCTACATGAGAAATCAAGAGAATATCGAATCTTATAAAAATTTGAACATCAAACGTTCATAAAAATTTAATTTGATTTTCTTGTAGACATTTTTTTTTCTGATAAAGGTAGAAAAACTTATTAGGAATCTTGTATTTCATTTAAAATCTTAGATTAAAAAAAAAAATTTTCCGTGATAATTTATGACACGTTCTTTCATATTATTTATAGGATAGGATTTTTAAGAATTATATTTATTCAAATTCTATATTTTACGGAACACAAAATGATAACTTTCAATAGAATAAAATATTTACATAATAGGTAGGTACGCTATGTACTTATTCACACGCAAATGTAAAAAGTGACAATCAAATAGAACTAAAAAAAATTAAAAAAATACCTCCATAGATAATTCGCTCGTCACAAATTCTGATCACGACCTACCTCCAAGGTTGACGCACAGTCCGACATCCGAATTAGACTGTTAGTGGCAAAAGAATTTTTGTTATTCGAAAAATTTGAAAAACCAGTAGATATAAAAATCGCCTCTCTTTCTAATAATATAATAGGTATCGGGCGTAACGCGAAAACGAAAACGCTCGAAAATTTACACTCCTTATGCGGAAGGTTCTGCATGGCGTATAATATCCCACTGTGCAAAAATCAGTTCAGGAGAAATCACGTAAAACGCCTTTTGTGATGTGCGATGTTAAGAATGTAGACACCGAGTAGTTAATGGGATATCTCTAAGTATGCAAACGCCCGGTTGATTAGCTTTTATATTTTACCTCTCTTAGATATCAAGTTTTGAAGTCTCCGAGACATTTTTGAAATATTTTATTTTAACGGCTCATTAAATTCAGTTTTTAACTTCTAAGGGATATACATTATTTAACTCCTAATATTAACCTTGAAAATATGCTGTAATCAAGACATATCATATTGTATAAAGTAGGTATTGTATGCAGAGCCATGCCGCGGGGGGCCTAGGGGGAATACGTTGCGCCCCGGGCGCATGGTTTAAAGGGGCACCAAAAATTTTTTTTATAATATTTTAATCTTTACATAAATAAAATATATCGAACCGAAACGAACAAAAAACATCGATTTTGAAGACGTCATTGAAGATTTTGCTTCGATTAAGTCCAGGGAAATTAAGTTTTAAACTAAGTACCTATATGATACGTTTGTAAATATAATATAATTTGTGATTTGTATTAATTTTTAGTTATTTAATACAATATAAATTAATAAATTATACCTAACTATTTTTTTTAATCATTACTATTATAATCCGCTTTAGTTTTTTTTAAATCAATGTTAAAAATACGTTGTAAAAAAAAATTAAATTGAATAGAAATAAAATGCATTATAATTTATGATTAATGATAAATAAAATAGGGGGCGAATATTTTTAATTTTGCCCTGGGCACCAAATCTTAACGGCACGGCTCTGATTGTATGGTTCAATATTATACATTTAAAATAATACCTATAATACATTTGTATTTATTTGTATGGTATGTAGGTAGGTATTAATGATTAACAGTTATATTAATAACTAATAAGAGATAATAAATAACACTATTGTTATTGAAATAAGTAAAGCAATAATTCCTTTATTAATGTAATAATTACGATGATTACAAAACATATTATTAAAACAAAAAAAATTTTTAACAATGAAATATTATATTATAGTATAGGTAATAAAAAATATATTCAGGTACGTACATCAAAAATTTATTATAATACTATATATTATATAGTTTCATATTTATAATAATACATTTAGGTAAGCCAGAATTCATATTGTATAATACAAACATTATATTATAACAATTAACAATAAGGTTTAAAAAAAATTTGTTTTCTAACATTTAAATATAAATTCAATTAAGATGTACAGTGACAAAAACTTCTGGTCACTGGAGTTTTTGGAATGATGCACTTAAGATATTCACGAGTATGAAGTTTATTTGTAGACAAAACCAATTAGTGTCTATAAAAAATTGGATAGAAACTATTAAGGGTATACAATATATTGAAATATTAAATTATAGTTCATGTTGGAGTACGTGAGGAGTGAAGATCAACTAGCAGACATCATGACAAAACCAATTCCAAGGAAACAATTAGAGTACCTCAGAGAAAAACTAGGGATCAGAATAATTATTTTTTCATTGTATAACTAACTGAATTAGAATTTATGAGGGAGTGTTGAAATATTAAATTATAATTTAGTTATCACCCTATAGATTGTATACAATAAGTAGTATTGTCAGATTGTAGATTAGCTATATAGTTATACAATTATAAAGAAAGCAAAAATGCTGAGATGACACATTTCAATCTCAGGTGTGGCAGTTCACATTATAGCTACAATATCATATAAAGGGATATAGTGCGGGAGTCAAGATATACAACCCATTGTCAACATACGTGTTTGTTTTAGTGCATTATATTATTATATGGTATATTATTCACTATAAAAATCTGCAAAAAAACCAGGGCATTGGAAGCGTGAATGCTACATTTTCTTAAAAGAACAAAAATAAATAAATAAGAACGAATCAAACTCTGGAAATATGTTGATATGAGCACAATCAAGGGACATCGAAATCAGCGAGTCAGAAAAATGGTATGTGGATTCAGGTGCAAGTGATCACATGACCAGTTGAAAAGAATGGTTCATTAACTATGAATTATTTGAAATTCAATTACCAGTACATATTAGTGATGGTAAATATATTATGGCTATTGGTAAAGGTAATATAAATGTTCAAGCAAGAATTGCTGATAAATGGGTAGACGTACCTGATCTTAAGGTAAAATTGTTTTGGTGTGGGGCATCGGGCATGCCTTGATAAAGGTATAAAAATGATGAAAGACAATGACGGCGGTATATTTAAAAAAAAAACAGTCGTTGCTAAAGGAGTTCGTGAGAATAAAATGTTTTCAATGGTTCTAAGAACAAGGCCATTACAACAGGCTGATCAAGCAAATATTGCAGCTACAAATCTCACGTTACCACAGTGGCATGAAATGTTAAGTCATCAGAATGTCCAGTATGTTTGGAGGTACTTGAAACATATGCGGATTCCATTTACAGAAACAAAAAATAAATTTTTCTGCAAAGCTTACATTTATGGTAAACAACACAGAACCATTCACATTGAGTAATACTAAAACTGCCAAGCGAGATCAGTTAATTCACATTGGTGTATGAGGCCCTATGGAGGAAAATTCACTTGGAGGTAAACGGTATTTTGTTATATTCAAAGATGATTATTCTAAATATACGTATGTGTATTTTATGAGCCAAAAACCAGAAGTTAAAAATAAATTTGAACTATTTTTAAATACAGTTAAAAATCAGTTAAATATTTCAGTAATTACTTTAAAAAGTGATTGTGGTCTAGTATATAAAAATATTGAAGTAAAAACCATATTAGATAAATTTGGAATAAACATGAGACAAGTGTACCATACACACCTCAGCAAAATGAGAAAGCAGAAAGATCAATGTGAACAATTGTAGAAGCGGCCAGAACTTTGTTATAAAGCAAAAATTTATCTAAGACACTTTTTGCAGAGGCAGTGAATACAGTCGTGTATACAATAAATCGTACACATAACACTGGTCAAGATTGAAAAACACCTTACAAATTATGGTTCAATAAAACACTAATGCCAGGTTTTACTCAACTGAAAATATTTGGTAGCGAAGTGTATGCACATATACCAAAGGAAAAACAAAGAAAATAGGATCAAAAGGGAAGAAAGGCATTTTCGTTGGATATTCAGAAGAAACGAAACAATATCATATATGCTTTGACGGAAGAGAAATTTCACTAAGCGGAGATGTAATATTCAAAAAGCCAACAAACACATCAACAGCTACAGAAGTAAAAATTATAAACGAAGCAGAAGAGGAAGAAATCAATTCAAACAGTGAGCTGAAAACATGGAAGATAAAAATGACGAAGAAAAACTGGACGATAATAAACAGATGCCAGTAGAAATAGAGGATCAACAACAGATGATACTCAGAGAAAGAGGAAAACTCTATAAACCTATTAGGTATAGAGATGCATTTTTCTCAGCGTCATGTGATGACCCAGTTACCTATAAAGAAGCTATGACAGGTAATTCATGATGCAGATAATTGGAAGGCAGCAATGGACGAAAAAAAGTTATCATTGCAGAAAAATGAAACTTGGCAATTAGTAGATTTACCAAGATATAAAAATACAATAAATAATGGGCGGATATATAAAACTAAGTACAAAACAAATGGAGAAGTAGATCGTTTTAAAGCTAGGCTTATTGTAAAAGGCTGTGCACAAATTTTTGGAATAGACTACCAAGAAACATTTAGCCCCGTGGTTAAATAAGATTCAATTTGTATGATATTAGCCATAGCAGCAGCAAAAAAACTAGTTCTTAAATAATTCAACATTTCTTTTTGGTGACCTCGAAGAAGAAATATACATGAATCAGCCTAAAGGATATGAAGATGGAAGCACTTAAGTGGCAAACTTCAGCGGAGCTTGTATTGACTGAAGCAAGCCCCCAGATGCTGGAACAAGAAGTTCAAAAATATGTTAAATAGCCTCAAGGAGACCAAAGCAGATTCTTGTGTATTTATAAGTGAGATAAATAATCATTTACTATTAATAGCTATTTTTGTATATGATAGACTTGTAGCAGCTACAATTGGCGAGCGGTTTATGACTAGGTCAGATGTCTCAAGGAAAACTTTGAAACAAAAGAAGGCAATTTGGATCAATTTCTGGGCATAGAAGTGAACCAGAAGATTGATGGATCTATTTCCATACACCAGACATCGTACTGTGAGCGCATCATTTCCAAGTTCAATATGGAAAGTGCAAACGTTGTGTACATACCAACCGATCCTCAACACACTTTGACCCAACTGTGTCCGAGACAGAATCAACATAAACAGAGGGAGCTCCATATTGTGAAGCAGTTAGGGGTCTGTAATACTTGAGTCAAATAACAAGACCCATTGTAACATTTGCCGTTAATTTGGTCAACCGTTATCTTGACAAACCTCAAAAAGTGCACTGGAATGCAGTAAAACACATATTTAAATACTTAAAATCTACACAAAATTTTGTGTATAGTGACGATATAAATATCAATGTAATTGGTTATAGTGATGCAGATTATGCTGGTGACGTAACAACAAGAAGCTCACAGAGACAGAAATCGGTGTAACTTTCCACTACATAGTCAGAGTATATTGCACTAAGCCAAGCCGTATAGGAGCTTACCTGGTTAATGCTATTAATGAGTGATCTTCTGGAAACATAGGAAGTTAAACCTATTATATATGCAGATAACCAGAGTGCTATACGTCTTGTAAAAAATCCCGAATTTCATAAAAGATCAAAGCATATTGATGTAGGGCATCATTACGTCAGGGAACAATATACAGAAGGAAAGTTCATGTTGGAGTACGTGAGGAGTGAAGATCAACTAGCAGATATCATGAGAAACCAATTCCAAGGAAACAATGAACGTACCTCAGAGAAAAACTAGGGATACAGAATAATTATTTTTTCATTGTATAACTAACTGAATTATAATTTATGAGGGTGTGTTGAAATATTAAATTATAATTTATTATCACCCTAGTAGTATTGTCAAACTGTAGATTAGCTATATAGATATACAATTATAAGGAAAGCAAAATTGCTGAGATGACACATTTCAATCTCGAGTGTGGCAGTTCACATTATAGCTACAATATCATATTAAGAGATATAGTGCGGGAGTCAAGATATGCAACCCATTGTCAATATACGTGATTGTTTTAGTGCATTATATTATTATATGGTATGTTATTCACTGTAATAAAAATCTGTTTATTAATTTAATTTAATATTGTTTGGATAACTTTAGAAAACTCTTCCTATCAACACAATATTTATCCAAAAAGTTACTATCCAAAAGATTTGATTTTGTTGTTCTTAGAAATCTGAACAAAGACTCCATTGAAAATCTATTTTGTTCAGTAAGAAGTCATGGTGTGAGAAATATAAATCCAATTTGTTCAGGGTTTATATCATAATTTAAATCACTAATTATTCATAATCTAACAGCTACACATTCCGTTGGAGCAGATTGTGAAGTAGATAATTTCGAAGACGTTTTAGACAGTTTGAAAGAGTTTGTACTATTAAACGATTATGAGGAAACAGGAAAAGATGTAGAAGAGAAACAGTATGATTATAACATTACTACTCAAATCACTTCTGATAATATCAATCAAATACCTTCAATAGTACAAAGAAATACTAGGTCGTATGCTACAGGGTAGGTGATAAAAAAAATTAAACCTTTTTTTAATAACTGTAAAATGTGCCAATATAAACTAATATCAAACAAATTCTTAAATGAACATAATTTTATTAATGTCCGGGAATATGATAAAAAGTAAACTAAATTATCCCAACAGAGAGTCAACTAATTTATATACATTACTTATTCATTTTTTAAAAGAGTACATATCTGGTTATATTGCAAAACCAAACTTGCAAAAACACTTATTATCAAACATCAAAAATTATATTGATATCCAATCTCTAAATTGTCCAAAACATGGCCTCAAAAATATATTTTTAAATGCATCTGTTCGATTATTAATATTTTCATGTCAAAGAAATTAATTATATTTTAAATAAAGGTGAGGAAAAGACAAAGAATTCTTTGAATACAATTAAGATTGCAGCTCTAAAGTATAATAAAACATTTAAAACAAAAAAAATTAAAATACATTTGATGAAAAAAGGCAGAGTACAGATTTAAAGATCTTAATTTAATGATGGAAGTATATAATATATATTCATAAATATTATCTGTATTATTTTTTGTTTATACTTTCATAAACAGTTTTGGTCATATTAAGATTATTAGAATTATTTTTTTTTTATTGTTAATATGTATACCTAAGTATTATGTAATATTCCATATTATATTATGTGTACATTTTTCAATTAATAATATCATATACATTGCCGCAATAATGTTTGAGATGTACAGTAATTAATTGGATGATAATTGATAAATACCTATCAAAAATCAATAATTAATTAATAAGAATACTAAATAGTAAATACACCTATTTGCTAAAAAACAGAAAAATATTGGTATTATTTACTTACTGTCGATAAAGTAAATATATCGATTATTTTTAAATACTATTGATATGTAAGGTAATAGTTATTACAATAACTGGTGAGCGCAAGAAACGCTGTTTCAGTTGTGTGCTGGTAAGTTGGTGTTCTATTCATCTTTTATCTATGATACAAACATTGTGTAATGTAGATAACATTATAACTGTATAGGTAATATATGTTGATATTATAATAAGAAATAAGAATTGTAATAAAAAATACATAATTCAAATTAAAAATTGTCTTGACATATTTATATTATATACCTAAGTAAATATTATATAAAATTATAAAATTAACTACTTTTAATTTTGGAATACCTACCGATTATTTTAATCTGTAACAAATAATGAATTAAAGATTTAATGATATAGATAGATACTTAATTAAAAAAAAAAATTAGAATGTGATATTATGGCTTAAAGTAAAAACAATAGCATTATCAGACATTTCAATACAAATACAATTATATTTAATTTTATCCAAGGAAATTTTATTAGTATTTGACTGAGAACTCAAATCAATGATAACAGAACCTAAGATATCTGAAGTAATTGCAATAAATTTAAAATAAGCTGAACTTTTATAGTGCAAACACTTAAAAATACTTTGTCATATCTATGTTTATAAATTATTTGTTTTATACAAGCAATTTAATTATTTAATGACATAAGATATTTTTTTTAGGAGCATTTGTACTGAATTTTTAGTTAATATTTAAGATGGTAATTGATTCATTACATGTAATACCAGGATTACTTATTGAAAAATTAAGATTATTTTCAAATTCTTTGCCCAATATGTAGCTGATCTGTGAAGAAGTTTTATTATTTACATTTTATATGATATTCATATTTTTAATAATCCTACGTGCAGCTTCTTGTAATGGATAATGTTTTAAACTATTTTTTAACGGCCTGAGATAATTTTCAAATTTGAACGCACTGAAATTGTCAAGACAACCATGGATTTGTACATAATATAAAAAATTAATTAAACTATACACATTATTTGTCATAAAATGCTGCCTGTAGTAATATACATATTCATTAACAAACTCTATAATTAATTGCTGAGCTACATTATTATATTCTCTACAAATGTTTGGAGTAACTAAAATTTTTATTACGCAATGGAGTTTCAGTATTAAAATCTAAATATTTCAATTAAATTGATTATATTATTTTGGAAATAAGTTAGTAATTGTATAAACATTTTTTCCAGACAAAAATTAATATATTATCCGCGATCGAAGTCTACCAAGTCATGCTTTTTTGATGTTTTCATTAATGTCCTTACATCCTTAAGTAATTCAAAACCTTCTGATCTTAAAATTCCAAACAAATCATTAAGACAATTTCTTGATACATTGTATTGTAAGACCCATTTTTGTATTTTACTTTAGAAGTTAGAAATATTGTCACATTTAAAACTATTATTATAAGCTTCTAAATTTACTAAATTATTTGTTAAGGGTGGTAATTCATATTGAAATTCATCGTATTTTTAAAAGGTAACCAAACTGGAATTTCAAGATCATGTTTTTCAATATTTGGAAGTAATTAAGTAGATATTGTCTGTAAACATACTTCTTTTGTTGGATTGACTTCTTCCACAGTAAATGTAATGCTTTGATTTGATTTTTCATTTATGTCTCAGGCATATTTTCAATAGTTACTTGTTTTTTTTGTGGAATCTAAAATAATTGAAAATGGAAAAAAACTATTTATTTTTAAATGTTGAAAGTAATACAATTATATAAAACATTACATATCTACCTATCAACACATTTGATGTTATTTAAATAAATAAGTTGTTTTTTATGTTTAAATAATAAAATAATAAAAGTATATAAGTACCTAAAGCAGCCAAGGCATCCCATTTTGTGCGCTACGCACCATGGCGAAACCAATCTTTTACTAATAACTTGAAACTATTTTCATCACTATGATAATTATCACAAGATTTCTAGAAAAAAAAAAATAAAACATTTAGAATTGTTATAGTTGTTATAACTAAATATACATATAAACATTTTAAACAAATATATAATACAATATTAATACTTTTAACTTTCTTCATTGATTCAAGGTGGTAGAGTCCACAGTTGTTTTTGAATCCTGTCAAGAAACAAGTAGAGGACAATTCGTTACTAAAGTTTCAATAAAACTCTTTTTAAAAAATGTTTTGACTTGTTCCTCCAATTGAAGTAACTAAACCAACCTAGAAAAACAAATTTTAAAAATTATTTTCAAAAAATTTAAAATAAATTTCCACAACTGACAAATGTATCTTTGTATTCTTCAGTTTTAATTCATTTTTCAACATCATAAAGTTCTGATTTGTTATTCATGGGAAATTAATTTAAAAACTGTGTATCCAACATGGGTGCTTTTACACCAGATGAATTATTTCTAAGATAAGAAACAATAACATCCAACTTTTTAACCATTCTGGTAAAATATAAATTTGTGCAGTTGACCAGTTGTTGTAAAGTGGCATCATTTCCAATTTGTGTCACATCTAAAAATAAAAATGTACACAGATATAGATTTTAAATTAATAATGGTGTTTAATCTTTTTTTTATCGTGATAAAGGAATATAAAGTGTCCAGATAAATTTGTTATTAATTTTTCCCCTTAGAATAAACTAATAACAATAAAGACACAGAATGACTTAATATTCAACATTGTATTTATTATATTTAAGAAGTTTAAATTTATAACTATTTACTGTTATAATCATTTTTATTCAGCTCAATTTCATTAGTTTCAATATTTTCAGTGTGAATGACTGGACTAATGCAGGTTGCAGTAATTTCATTCACTTATATATAAAAAAAGACATTCATCCTAATAAACGTATTGATTATTAAGAACAAAAAAAATATTAGTATATTCACACAAGAAATTATCAGGAGTAGACAGTTGTTCTTGAAGAATATTTTGAGTATGAGCTGTATAAATATATACATAATAAATTATTTTATATTTATTAGATAGGTGTACCTATAATACATTATGGTACCTAAATAAAATATTCTCCAATATAATACGGGTACAAAATAAATATAGGTGCATGAACAACAATGTTACAAGAACAAATAATTGTATTATTTACCTATCATAGAGAATTTACATTAAGAGTATTTACATCCTAATAGATGCATGAAAAATTATAATGAAGAAAATAGTAAACAATACTACTTACACATTTTCATATTATTTTTCAATGAATTGAAATTATTGGTTGCTTTCTTTTTATAATATTTGATTCATCATCATTACTAGTACCTGAATAAAAATTAAGAATTAATCATTAATGAATACTTCAACTGGTAGTTGTCTTATGTAAAAAATTTTTAGTATTATCTGGTAAATTACCTAATTACTAAATTACTTACAAGGATATTTTCATGTTACATACCGCACCCTTTTTTGCTATTTATTCTATTTTATTGCAAAAATGCTTCTATTATGCTTCTATTTAATGAAAATTCCAGAGTCTACTATTTTAAACAAGTGTAATGTGTCTTATCCAAATAAGGCGGAAACATACCGACACCTTAGCAATAGATAATAAAAATTATTATCTACGATTTTCGCTACAGGGGACGCACACTGCAGCAGCTGTGGAAGCGGCTATTCAATGCATCCGGGCGGGCACAATATTTATTTTACCTCCACCGCCGAGACAATAGAATCATCAAAATCTTACAGCCGCCGCCGCAGCAGGCAGTGTGTGGCGACCTCTATAGATGTAGATGAGTATTAATAAGTACATATAACCAAAAAAATCATTACGAACAAAATTTATTGGAGATAATATTATTTCCTTTGTCCGCCCTCGTGACTCGTTCGCGCTCTATGATCTGTAACCGCGGTCACTATATGGTCACGCTATTGTTATCATACTGTAGCGTCGTATGCCTTATCATCCGAACGTTTTGTTTGACTCCATTTGTTTTATTCATTTAACCATCACCCCCCATTCACTGGCTCGCGACGGAATATATTGAATTGTATATTTTGCCGTAATACCAGCTCTTGAATCTCTTCCCAGTTCCCGGCGTTCAGTTTTCGACGTCCAGCCCACGTGCCCAAGTCGCATCGCCGAGCGGGATTGCTGCGGGAAGCCGATTTTACCTACAACAAGAGATACGAACAATACGCATGTCAATCCAAAATCTCAACGTATTTGGTAAGCATAAATTTCGCGTGGCTGTAATCGTAAACGCTATACCTCGGCGGAATAAGAGTGAAGCGCTGCGAACACGTTCGGTCCCGACGCAGAAACGTGTTTTCTTTTGTTTTGCGTATTTTCGTTTTCTACACGAAATGTACGGCGCGTATCGTCGAGACACTGGACTTGCGTCGCAGTACCCTCGAGGGCGTTTAAGGGCGTCGCCTCGGTGGTTCAGTTTTGGGTTAGGTTAGGGTGTTGTTATGTGTTATGGTCAGCTCGGCCGGTGTCGCGTGGCCGTCGAAAAGAATAAAAGCGATTCTGATTGCAAAGGCAAACGACTGAACCTAATCTTTGGCAGCCACCGTTATTTCCTTGGATATTTTTCGATGTTGGTTTTAAATGTTACATCTCTGTTGTGGGTCGTGGGCGTCGATTGTTGGTTGTCGGTTGACGTTATTTGTTTTTGTCACGTCCGTCCGGCTCTTGTTTGTCATTGACCTCGGTTAGGTTATTTTAGGTGAATACAATGATTAAACGTATATGCAGATATCAATATGAAATCTGTGATTTAATTATCTTAGATCTTCAGAGTGGACTGAACCGTCCTATTAGAAATCATTGTGTGCACTTGGTAGTCCTACAAACACCATGATGTACTAAACTTTAATCTCAATCATAATTATTTAGAGTTAATACTTTACGTTGAGTCTCCCATGCCAATGTTCAATTAATAATTATGTAATTATCTATTTATTATTTATTTAGGGTAAACTTTTAAATTTTTAACCAAGACTACAATTAATAGATATTATTTTTATTTTTGTTTTTAATTTATTATCAATTTGTTGTATATTATACATTTAACTGTAGCTGCCCACTACCCAGAATTAATAACAAATGGCTATAATGAATAGTTTTTTGTATTTTAAATGTCCATCTGGGGAACTTCTTCAAAATTTATTAGTTTACATTTTTATTATATGATCTGAGCAATTACATCATGCCATTTTGTTTATTTTTGTATAAATTGGTTAATAGTTTTATTTTAAAATAACTTATTTTTATACTTTATATTTAAGACCCGTTTGCTGATGCAAACAAGGGTGCAGACGATGACGTACAAGACGGGCTTGTTCACATAAGAATTCAACAGCGTAATGGTCGTAAGACATTAACAACGGTGCAAGGTCTGTCGTCAGAATATGACTTGAAGAAGATTGTACGAGCTTGCAAAATGGTAATAATAAATAATATAAAATATTTCTTTTATTAAATGTATTATCTAATTAATTCTTAATAATTTATCCTGTTTTTTGTAATACTTTAAAAATTTAAGACGAGAGACATAATGCATATTATGCATATTATAAGTATACATAAACTTGTATAGATATTTATTATAATATTTTATTATTTTAAAACTATGTTTTATTATTAGTAAAGTATATAAAAGTGTCTTAAAAATTGTTTTACCTAGTATTTGTATATGTACCTAAATTAAAAATAACTGATTGCATTTAATAATTTACTTATCTATATTTATTAATGATACTTAAGAGGATGTCAGTACAATATTTGTTTTCTCCCAGACCCACGTGCCGTATAGATAAAACACAGTCGCGTAAATATTTTTACAGGTAATTTTTGAATAGTCTTTAGAGTAAAATCACCTATTACAAAAATTATAGAAGATAATAATTTTGAAGGTTTGACATATTGAATCTATATTTTATTATTATTTGACTTAAAATAAACATAAATTTGTAAACATCCTCTTAATGCTTAATGCACAAAACTATCAACATAACATTATAATATAAGTTTTTTTTAAAAATAATTTTAGATGTTTGATAAAAACTTATATAGGTATTTAAGTTACCCTTAACATCCTTTTAATAAATTATTTCGATTCTGAAAATAAATTAAAATAATTTTATTTTAATATTTTAGGAGTTTGCTTGCAACGGCACAGTAGTTGATCATCCCGAGTATGGTGAAGTGTTACAATTACAAGGGGACCAGCGAGAAAACATTTGCCAATGGTTAACTAAGTGTGGTCTTGCCAAGTCTGATCAACTCAAAGTCCATGGTTTCTAAAACTTTGTATCAATACATTACTCAGTCAAACAAATCACAATAAATTAAAAATTCAAAACATGCGTTAATAAACTTAATGTTTGATTCTACTGGTTTTTTTTATTTTTTATTTCAATTTTAAAAAGTGTAGATTTGAATTAGCATTAGTGATAATATCTTAGTGTTATCTTATTAGTGGTATATCGTCGGTACTGACTTATTATTATTTAGAGAACATTTTCAAGGTGTTTTTCATATCTAAATGTAACAATTTTTTTTTTAATTCTGTATTACACATGGTTCTAAAAATTACATAGTATGATGTTGGTGTCAAAACCTCCATTAAATTTATGATATTTAAATTTTTTTCTTTTATATATTTGTGTGTACATATTTACAAGCGCGGATCTCAAAAAATGAAATTGGGGGAGGTTTAATTTTTGTTAGAATAAATACAATTATAATTTTAATTCATAACAGATTATTGATTTAGATTTGATAATATTAGTTACAATTGTATTTATATTTTTAATTTATGAAGTTTAAGATGTATGAACTATTTATGCATCTCCAACATTTTTCCAGAGGTAAGAGTTAAAACAAGAGGTTATCTAAAAGACATGCCCCCCTCCCCTTGGTGGATCCGCGACTGTATATTTATATAAAATGTATTTACATTTTATTAACCATTCATTCTAGTTATTGTCTGAATCAAATAGTGAAGTAGCTTTGGTAACTCTGCATCAAATGTTTTAACGAAAGAAAATCATAGTTTTCCACTCTAGTCTTTATAAATAAATGTACGGAGACTGTTGAGTTCTAACCTTACGTCTGGACATACACTATTGGGAGCTACAACAGCTGTTAAAGAAAATATATTTAAATCTATATGATGCATTATAATAAGCCGATAATATTTTGATTAATACTTAACAGTATGTCAACATAGATATTATATCCAAAAAATAATTGTACTGGAATTACCTAGGCAGACAATTATTTCAAGCAATATTTTATTAGTTGATAATAAATGTTTTAGCTAATAGTTTACCTTTTTACCACACAAATTGTTCAGTAAATTAATATTTTAATCTTCTTTATGCACTCCTTTACAAGGGTTATGATTAAATGCACTCAAATACTATAAAATGTATATGAACTTGAGCACTAAGAAATAGGGGGAAAAATATGTAAAATAATCCAAAATAATCTATAAACATTGAATTCGACATTCCTTATATAATATTATTCCTAACCTAAATTAAAATAAAAATTTATATTAGTATCAATCGTTTTTTATTAAAATAGAATAACCCAAATGTATTTAACTTCATGTTTTAAACACTTCAATCCTGACTAAATTTTAATTAATATGTATAGTTTAATTTCATGAATATTAAAATTGTCTACCCTTGGTTTCTGTTTTTGAAATAAATTGACAATTTTTGGTAGTTTTTGTGCATTTTTTTCAAGTTCTAGTTTTTTTATTTTTATTTTTTCTTCTACTTAGCTTTTTTTGTTTCATTATTTTTTTCTTGATGAAAGTTTGGAAATACCTATGTTATAATTTATACACATTTTATTATAAGATATATTATGATTTATGTTCATGGCTTTTTTTATTTTTCATAAACTTCATAGCGCCCCTTATACCAACAGCGCCTGAGGCAAGGATACCTACTTGCCCCTCCCCCTAAATCCAACACTGCTTAGCTTATAAGATAAAATAATTAAATATCAAAGAATAACATGATAAATAACAAAAAAATACTGTAATAATTTCGAAATAGTTTTACCAATATTTTTTTATATACTTTTTTTAATCATTAAAATTACTTTAAAATAGCCATATTGAATTAGATAATCAATGATTATTGTATTTCATTTAGGTATGAACTTGTATGTGGTATGTATAAAATAATGACATTTTTACCTTTAAAGCTTTTATTTTAAAAAAAATGTTATAGGTACGTCCTAACAAATAAATAAAAAAAGGAAGTCTTAAATATTTAAATAATTGTAAGCTGTAGCATAATATTTTATTTTTACCACCAGAGTTATTTTAATAAATAGTAATAGATTATACAACTTCTACAACAAAAAAAATAACGAAACATGTCATAATCATTACAATTCAGATGTAATCAATTCAACTGACTGCTGTATAATGTTTAATGCATGCATGCAATCATGATGACAAGTTGCTTTAAAAAAACTAATGGAGTTAATTTGAATTACATGTACCTAATATGTAAATAATACACAAATAATTTGGTTCATTACTACATAACAATCAAAATATTTTGCAATATTTTAATTTTCAAAAATACGAAGTAACTGCATAATATTATGCAGTGCTAATTGCATTTTCTAACTGACTATAATTTTTCTGTGACGGGGAAAAATAATATTTTTTTTTATTTAATCTTAAATATTGGCAATTATGGCTATGTGATATTATTTTTGATGCAATATCTACCTATTTAAATGAAATATAAAAATGTTTAATATTTATATTAAGTATTTTATGTGTGACTGAGAATTTCAGGATTTGTTTTCTACCTATACAATATTAGGTAAAATAGGTATGAATATTAAAATTAAAATTAAGATACTTAGTACTACTAAGTATGCAATATTCATGATTTATTAGATGAAAAATGTAAAGATTAAATTTTCGACTGTAGCTTGAAAAACATAATTTTGTTATAATTCTTGACTACAATATAATATATTGTCCTGCTTAGTTGTTAGAATACCTTTCAAAAAGTTGAAATGACGACACTGCTGTATACTGTATATATTATTTAAAAGTTAGTTGTCATCTCCCATTATTTAAAAATATACGAGATATTGATACATTTTGTCAACATTTGAGCTTAAAAAATTATAAAAAAAAACCATGTATGGGTTTTCAATATTTCTCAATTACTATTATAACTACTTAAGCAGAACCATTTATTAAATCTTCAAGCTTTTCAACACATCTAATAGGTACAATTGTATCGACATTTGTAGAATACAAAACTAAAAATATTTAAAAATTCAAATGTCTAAAAATAATTTAAAACGAGTCAACATTTGTTGAAAATTTTATCATATTTAGAAAAATTTTAAATAAACATTTGATGAAAATTTTAAGTACCTAAGGTTAATGGTTATTGAGAAGCAATAAACTAAGAAAATCGTATAAGAAAGTCAAATTACTTAATAAGGAGTACTTAATTAGTTAATGCATAACTTCAAACGATCGTAATAAATTTATTTGACTTATTGGTAAACTTTTAGATTCTGAGCAGAGCAAAAGAATGTATTGTTTCACAATGATGTGTTTTTTCTGTTGATCAGCATCATTTTGGATAGTAAATAATATGCTCCAATTAAGATCAGCAACTTTTCTGATAGAAAAGTTAATGTAGTTGGTACTTTTGGGAAGTCAATATTGAAAATGTCAAGTAATTTTAGAAAGAAGAAATATAAGTGAAAAAATTGGTAATTTTTATGCAAAAACCTATTTTTTTAAAAAAATCGATTTTAATTTTTTGTTGTAACTCAAAAACTAATGACTGCAAAACTTTGAAATTTTGATCAAAATTTATATTAAAATTTTCAATGAATGGTAACAATTCCGAAGTATTTTGATTCTTATTCAGTTAGTTGTAGCCTTGAGAAATTTTTAGAAATTTGTAATTTTTCTTTTAAATTATTCTCAATAAAAACTTTTTCACTTACCAAGTAAAAAAACTTCAAAATGTAATAAAAGGTTTCTTATAATTTTCATAAATGTGTGTTCAAAAATATTAAAAATATATGTTCACGATAACTTTTACTTATACGCACTGTTAAAATTTGGACAAAATTCATCAACATTTCGAAAATGTGTTAAAAATATTTTTTTAGTTAGAAATTCTTAAAAGTTTTTCTTTTCATAGCTAACATGAAAAATTTTGATAGAAAACTCCCATCAAGCTTTCCACACATGTTCCTACTTTAAACAAAAAAACCGGAAAGTAACATTCATTTTTTAATGAGTGTTAGAATTTAAAATGTTTACGATATTGCATTTTCATTAAATTAACGAATTTTCATCCATCAATTCTTGATATTTTGTTAAAATTCAAAAACTCATAATCCTAAAAATTTAAAATGTTCACTAAGTGTTAAAATTACCATTTGTAAATTACTTTCAAACAATTAAGAGTGTTTTTGAACAGAAAGAATTTTTTTAAATTTTGTAAATTATTTTTCAGTTAGAAATTTATAAAAGTTTTTCTTTTCATAGCTAACATCAGACATTTTAATAGAAGGTTTGTCACCAAGTTTTTCTACCTCCATTAAAAAGAAAGAGTGCACCGGAAAGTCACACTATTTATAGCCAGGAGATATTTTAGATTTAAAAATAATTTTAATTTTTAAATTTGATTATTTATACAAGTATGACACAACGTCTCCGCTCAGAACCGTTTTTCGTATATCGTACAATGTCAGTACCTATCACTATTTTATTCATAATTTGTTTTTTGTTTTTTTGTTATTTTAATTGTATTATTCGTTTTGTAGATGTTTCGTTGTGTAAATATGCTACAATAAGTAAGAACAATACAATGTACAAGGCACAAGGCGAAACAAACCAAGGAATATTTGTTTCCGTACTTTTCCTATAATAGTTTCCTAGTAGTTCCTATATAGATTTGTAGTTCGTAGGTTTGTTTTATAAGTATCATTATTCTTATTTAAGATAAATTAATATATTCAATTATTTTGTTTTTATGTTTTAAATGCTATGAATTATTTCATTTATTATTTAAATATAGGCAATAGCCAATAAGTATCATAACTGTTAGCTATTTAACTAAATATTTTGAAAGTCTCTTTGTAAAATAAATTATAATAAAGTAATTAAGTAGGTAATACCTATACCTAATTATCATATAATATTTCAACAAAATAAAATATTTAAGTATTAAATAAACTATACTACGTCCTAATTTGAATTTAAAATATCTACTCGTATAAAAAAAACTGTGTTTATATATCTTTAAGATTTTTTGATTACAGTATGAGAAATAACCTTGTTTAACATTTTAAATCCTTAGCTATAAAAATTGATTTTGTGGAAATTTGTCAAATTTTCAACTGTAAATGCTTATAAAAGAAAATCATGCAAATGCAACTTTATTATTTTTCAAGTGCTATTTAGAACAACATTGAACAACTACTTATGAGGAACCTTGTATTAAATTATCAAAATTGCAGGTGACTCAACAAAATAAAACAAATTATATTTAATGAAAAAACAATTGAAAGTTAAAAATGTCTATAGATAAATAACTCGAAACAAATCAAAAAATTTAAATATTTAAAATATATAGAGAATGATTAAATAAACTTTTGGTAAAAATTTAAATTATTTACGGTTAAATGTTGTTGAATCACAACAAAATAAGAAAATCGTCTGATGAGTCTTCGTTAATTTATCTACTGCTGAAAATAATGTTGTAAAAATTCAGAGAGAAAGAAATTTCAAACACTCATAAAAAATTTGTTTGATTTTCCAATAAACTTTTTTTTGGGGAGGTCAAAATTGAAAATTCCAAGTAATTTTAAAAAGCTTCAAGATTCAAGAATAACAAAATACCTATTTTTCAGTTAGCAATTTGTATATAGAAAAGTTTTTCTTTTCATAACTTACATTTGAAATTATGATAGAATACTCTCCATAAATGTTCCTATACCTTATTCCTTAAACAAAAAAAATGTTTACCAAAAAATAACATTCATTTTTTATGAGCGTTGAAATTTAAATTTTTTATGATACTGGATTTTTGTTGGTGTCTAAATTAACGAATTTTCATCTGTCAATCTTTGATATTTAGTTGTAACTCAATAATGAACATTCCTTGAAATCTGATATGTTCACCAAATGTTAAAATAACCATTTTCCATAACAAACAAACAATTTTGATTCTTTTTGAGCCATATTTATAGTCATAAAAAAATTTTTAAATTCAGTTAGAAATTCATGAAAGTTTTTCTTTCATACCTAAGTTCTCATATGTTTTTCTACCTATAACAACAATAAAAAAGTTAAATTAAATGGTATATTCATTTTTATGAGTTTTTGAACTTATAATTTTTACGATATTTGATATTCAATGGTAAATTATTGATCGATTTTTTATATTTTGTGGTATTTCCAAAACGAATAACTGTAGACTCATTAAATTTTCACCAAATATTTATATTAGCATTTTCCATGCATGAGCACATATAATACACCCATTACAAAGACATCATGCTTGACAACTAGGTACGTACAAGCAGAGTCACGCCCACTTATTCACCTTTTTTTGGTTTTTTTTTTCTATATTTGTCAATACATTTTTTCAGAAAGCTTGAAAATCGAATACAAGTCTCCTTAAAATTCGTTATAATATAGTAGTTAAAAAATATTAGAAATGATTTTTTATAAGCATTTAAAGTTCAAATTTTGACAAAGCTCATTAAAATATCAAAAATTTGTAAATTATTTTGTAGTTAAAAATATATAAAATGTTCAATTTTTTTTAGCTAAGGATTGACAATTCGAAACTAGGTTTCTTATGAGTATATAGGTACCTACTTCATATGACTACTGTAACCAAAAAATCTAAAACATAATATATAAACAATTTTTTAATACATATTTTAAGTCTATACACTTAATAAATCCCTTAAATTATAGATATCAAAGATTAAAAATTGATACAACGATTTTATTAAACTGAATAGCGCTACGGTATATGAAATCTTTGAGTCATTCCAACTTAGAAGGGACGAACATAGAATTGATAAGCGCATATACCATCATCGTGCCTCACGAACTAACATCGGAATTCTTCTCTGGATAGTTCTTGGTATAAATCTTGTTGACATTTGTTTCATGCTTTATACCAAGATGATTTAGAATGGCTTGAACTCGGAATTTTTATACACAAAGTCATAGGTCACATAGGTAGTTTTACTAGTATTTTTAGTCTGAATTAACAATTTTAACTGTACTCAGAAAGCAATTTAGTTTTTCTAAAACTTCAGTTTTATGTTTCATAAAATAGACATTATAATACGTATTGTATAGAATTATCATCTTTAAAATATAAAGAAAGTTTATATATTTTTACATCCTAATGAATTTTTTCCACGGGTCCACATACAATATCTCTATGGATTATTTGCCCTAATTAGTACCTAGTTAATGTTTCACTTTGTGTGAACGACTCGGTAATATGCTGTTGCCTGTTTGCAATAAATGAACTATTTACAGAAATACCGTCCTTGTGTATCTGTAAATCGTATTTTATTGCAAACAGGCAACAGCATATTACCGAGTCGTTCACACAAAGTGAAACATTAACTAGGTACTATTTAGATAATACTTTGTACCTACTCTCATTAGTCATTATACAATGTAAATTTAATGATAATATAATATTTATATATATAAGTATATTGGTAAACATATACACATGATACGCCAATAATCATCAATCATCATAATATAAACACAATAAACACATTGCTCCTCACACAATCTCACAAGTCACAACCATATTGTAATAAATTACTAAATAAAAATTCGCATGAAAAAAAAACCACAAAATACAATATTATTCCACAAGCATTTTCAATGAAAGTACTTAAATACATATTTTTAAAACATTTACAATATCATAAGTATTTAATTACAAATATATAGGTAAGTATTGGTACGTATAGGTATAGTTTAATAGGTTACATTATTAAAGAAACATAAAACTAAAAAAACAAGCTACATTTATTATATAAAACAAATATTGAATACAATTTGATTTACTTTTATATTTATAATATAATTTTCAAACATAAACAATAATATTTGATTTTATATAAAGTTATTGTGATATGCATAATTTTGTGAAAAAGAAATTGAGTTTTTTATTTTTTATAAACTTTCATAAATATAATATTATATTATACTTGAAGATATTTTAAAACTCTGTACAGATCCGTTACACAAAACAAAAAATTCAATTATTACTGTTTACTTATACATTAATAGTTGCCTACTCCCTTAAATACTCCATCACAGAAAATAATATGCATAAGATTAAGTAAAAATTAAAAAGTTAAATTATTGAATCAATAACTATACAGTCAATAATACTTGGAGTTATCGTCAAATTATTATGAAACTGTATAGGATATAATTTATTGAGGATTGACTATTGTTAGTTATTTCATAATTTAATTTTGTATTATTTATGGAAATATTTCTGAGATCTAATCATTTTTTTTCTGGGGATTTTTTCCGATTAACTAAAATTGTAATTGACCGTCACAACTCACACAATATCATGTCGATTAATGATTGTTATAATGAAAGCCATTAACCCTCGACGATGATACTTTAGTTATCATTATCAAGTGTATATTAGATAAAAATTCTTTTAGGTCATTCATTGCTAGTGACCTATAACCCCGTAGGCCTTCACTATATAGGAGATATAGCCATATAGGAGCCGTTGCGCCCGATAATATTATTCAGTGTACCTACCTATCTCTATATGTATAGGCTTATTCAAATTTTACATTCCTTCTTTCGATATTTACTGTGAAGTTTATATATTTTACACTTGCTATAGGTAGTAAAAATACTAAAACTATTTACTTTTCTACAATTTATCCAAACGCCATAGGACATGTGTTGGGCTCGGGACATGAGACATTTACCAACCACCTATCTATACAAAATGTTATATGATTTTGGTTTTGTCAGACGGTCATTCATTATATTTTGCTTTCGTATACTTAATACCTACCTGCAATCGCTTAGTGAGGTTACCAAGGATTACGTTTTTAAAGAAAAATAAGCATTGAATTAACACTCTCCCCTACTTATTCTGTATTAAGTTTTTAATATTGATTCATTCTATAAAAAATACACTACCAAAATATTAAGGTTACCAAAACCAAATTCTGTGTAAATTGTATTAGGAATTATAGTTTATTACATTGTGTTAAACTACGATTGGATACTCCTGAATACATACAATTATATTAACAATTACTTAAATATAGTAGGTAGGTATTCTAATAATTTTATAGTACCTCAACACCAAAAAAGTGTATAAGTACTAAAATTAATCAATTAATCAATCGTTTATCAGAATATCTATATTCTATTTTGTACAATAATGTATATAGGTATGATGCGTAAGACCGCCAGACTACAAATTAGAACACGCAGACCGGTGGACCGCTTACTGTATTAGCACCGAATATTTGTACAGAATTGGGTATCTGTAGTACTTAATGTTATATATTATATTATATTATACCCAAATGTATAAAAAAATATGCTGAAAATCCTGTTATTCCGGCGTAGCATATATTTATATCTTTATATCGCGCCTACTGTACAAAAAATCGTTACAGTTATGTAAAAAAAACTATGTAATAAAATTACAACTGAATGATTATTGGTAATCTGGAAAAAAACACTTAAATTTTATATTATTTAAAATTGTATAATATATGGTTCTAATATTATATATGATCGCACTTATAACTCAAAAATTCCTACACGTTTATATGGTACTAGTTGTAAAAAATATGTGCATCAGTATATTACATTATCTATTAAACGTTAATAACTCAACACCTAGATAGTTGGGTAAATAATATTATTACCTATACTGTATGTCCCCGAGTACAAATAGTTAAAAAAAAATATTGATTTTCAGATGAAAAATATAGAATTGAAATTTAAACTATATAACACATAATTATACATTTTAACACTTATTTAATTTCAATTATATATAGCATATTTTTATGTTGACATACAATTAAATATTTAAACATTATATATAATATATATTTTTCAATTACAAAATATATCAAACATTGTGACATAATGAGATCACAACAGTTTGATTATTAATAAGCTGAGAAAAAAAACATTTATACTTTACAGTATTAAAAACAATATCATAGGGACTTGGGACATGTTTGGTATTAGTTAAATAAATTCTAACATGTCTACTGGGCACTGGTTTTATAAATAAATCGTAAATGGTAAACATTTTTACAACAAATAATTTTATAGTATTATCAATTTTTTGATTTGGTTTATAAATATTTTTTATTATTGCAATACATCCATCATCTAAAATAGTACACTGATCTTTCGGATTACTACCGTTTAGAACATAATAATTGGAATTTAAAGAAATTTGGTTGTAATAAATAGTTTCATAATTTGAAATATTTTCATTTATTTTAAATGATTTTATTAATAAGATCATATATAAGATCTTATATTTTATATATCTTATATCTTATATTATATATCTTATATATTGTATACATAGACGAAAATAGGAGAAGGCTTAAAGGGCTAAGCCCCTTAAAATATCAATAACCTTCCAATAAACATTTCTTAAATTTTTTTACGCTTACGTATTCAATACAATTATATATTTGCACGTATATGGCTATTTGCGCGCATATAATACTTGTCACTTAATTTCAGTAAATATGAGATTATTTTACTGTAAATCACAGGGTTACTCAGTAAACATTAAATCAAACATTAAAACTATTACTATACCTATATAGTATATAATATAATTGTTACTTTCATTTAAATCATTTTATTGATACAACTTTGAGTAGGTACCTATCTCAGATCTATAGTTCTACGAAAGTTAAATAGCTAGGTACATAAAATTCAATATTTATAATATATCATAAATATTATATAAGTGTACCTACCAACAATATATTATAAGAATATTTTAACATTTATACACGTTTTGCATGATCAACACATTGTACTAAAATATATTATATGGAATTTGCATATTATTGTTATTGGAAATTATATTTTTTCATACATTGTTCCTGTAAAATGCCTTGACAACTGAAAAGTATACCTAATTACAAAAGCTGAACGTATGGATATAGGTAAACGGTTGTGTATAAATAGGTTATAGGATGTTTAGAAATACATCAAAAACTTATGTAGTAAAAATTGTTTATAACTTTATCATCTTTGATCAACTTTTAAAGTATACAAAATTAGGAATGTTAATTATAAATTAAAATAAATTAGGTAGGTACGCAGTAAAAGTGTAAAAAATTTAATTTATTAATAATTTTACATACTCGTACTATTAGGTAGAATTTAATAGACATTTCACATAAATAATACAAGAGGTTGAATACATTTTTGCCAAAAAATTGCATTTGAAAATGTCAACTCTGTACTCTGTATTCAATATATTATATAATATTTCTAACTACAAAAATATTTAAAAATTTAAAATATGATAAATGTTGTCAAAAATTGAACTTTAAATGCTATAAGAAAATTGTTTTTCAACTACTATTGTAATAATATATTAAGAGCCTTATATTAAATTTTAAAGCTTTTTAATCCGAATAATAAAATTGTATAAAAACTGTAAAAAGAATATGTCCATAAATAGCTCAAACCGAAACAAAATATTTTGAAAATTTTATCAAGTATAGGAATTGATAAAATAAACATATGATATAAATTTAAAGAATCTTCAGTTATTCGTTTTTGAATTACAGCAAAATAAAAAAATCGCAACATGAGAAATTGAGAGGATTTCCAATGTTGTAAAAATTTAAACTTCAAACGCTCACGAAAATTTAATTTGACTTTCAGGTAGACATTTTTTTTTTCGAAAAAGTAGGCAAACTTATGAAGAATATTGAATTAAATTTTACAATCTTAGATTTTAAAGGGAAACTTTTTATGAATTTCCAACTGAAAATAATTTGCACATTTTCGTGATTTTTACGTATTTTACTAAAATTTGAACTTTAAATGCTTATAAAAAAAAATTGTGACTATAGATTTTTAATATTTTTCTAGTCATTTTAACAATATACTATAGGATCCTTGTATTCAATTTTCAAGCTTTTTTACACAACAAATAAAATTTAATTTAAATTCATAGAAAAAAACCTTAAAAATTATAGGAAACTGAGTATGTCCGTTAAAAAATAAAAATAAAAAAACACACATCATAGTAAAATTAGTAGATTCATCACTCCGCTCAGAATCTAAAATTGTCATTTTGCGTCGTTTGAATATTCAATTTTATCAAAATAATCTTATAAAAAACAATTTGAAAATTTAATAGATTTTTCTTTTATAGAGTTTGGAATTATACATTTCGTTATTTGTTGTTAATTGAAAATGTGTATCGTGCTATTGTAGCATTATGCAATAATTAATAACTAATATGAAATAGTAAAAAGTGATGTAACCTTTATTAAATAGTTGATTGTATATGCATGATCGAAGCTTGTTAAATTTATTTTAAGGGTTAGCCCCGTTTCTATTTTATCATGAGCATTAACATACTATGTTAAACATAGGGATAATCATAAATTCTTGTGGAATTTCCTCTTTTTAAGAGTAAAAACTGTAGTAAAACTTAAAATCTATAAGGTAAATTAATGACGTTATTGTCCATCCTGTTAAATATCTGAGGAGACAGTATCCCCCCCCCTCCTTGGATCTCCGAGATTACGCATATATGAGCATTAAGCTTTATTATTTAAATGCAATAAAATTTGAATTATATTTAAAAACATTCAATATGTATGTACTTATACCTACGTTTATACGTAGGTATATATACAGCATGACACCAAGCGTGCTTATTGATCTTATAAATTAATTATATTTTATACAATCTATCCTTTAATATTGATACCTTGCAGCCCAAAACTATACACATATGCATTTTCGGAATGCAAAAAGGGTGTGCATTTTCATCCTAAAAATGTTCTTTATACTTTATAGATTTGTTATTGAATTAATAATTCAGTTGACGCTTTTTATACACGAATAATAAATTACATTTTATCGGTTATAGTATTTTACAAAATTCTTCATATTATTATGTAAGGTAGGTGTAGATATTTAAAAATTCATATAATTTTTAATTTTTATAGTTAGGGCTTTAAAATCTAATACAAGGTTCCTCATAGGTATTTCATACTAAACCTCTAAAATATAACAAATATATTAAATCATTTTTTTATGAATTTGTATAGGTATTTTTATGGCTTAAAAAATATGCACTCAGTTATCAAAGCAATGCTGTTTTCATTCGCGGTTATTCAGTGAAATGTCTTCTTTTAAACGGTGTATTTGGATTTTGTTTTCGTTTATTTTTTAGCAGAATAATGTTTATTTTTTCCAGGAAATCGCCGATGAGGACAACGACGCGGTGATTGTGTATTTTTATAGCTAAATAATTATAATTTATAGCTATAGTTTTCAAAGTGACTTAAAATATACAGTTATTGAGTTATACTAATGTTATTATATTACTTATATATTATTATTATATACAATATACCTAATTAGTTTTCGTAATTATTTATCTTATTTTTAAACGAAAGTAATACAAGGAACTTGCATCATAATATTTCGTAATAATTCGTATACAGATTATTCATTACTGATTAGTGATTACTACAACTATAAAATATGTACATTATAATATTATTTTATATTCATCATTCAAATACAAAATAATAATAATGATCTATGTAGAGAAAAACAACCGTATTGCACGTATCGACACGTAAAAGACCTACGTAATTGCGGGACTTGATATTCTGTAATTCAAAAGTATTATTCATGGAGAATTAAAACTCTTACATATAGGTATTAGGTACCTATACTTATTATTTTATTTTATATACACAATGACATTTTTGAAATATAGTCTACTTTATGGTATTGCCTACTTACACCACAAACCTATTCACACTATTCTACGTTAAGTAGGTATCAATATTATTATATTGGCTCACAAGTTAATAACAATACTATACAGTGTCGACCTGGCATATAAAAAGCCTCTGTCATAATTTTCCTCTGGGCCTCTATTTTTTTTTTCTTCATATACTATGCCTAGGGTAGTATATAATATTTTCTTCCTCCTCATCCTCCCACCCATAACTAGCTGAAAGCAGGGCCGTATTAAGGGACAATGTATGGGGGAGCAAATATAAATATGCCGCCCCTAATCTAGTATACGCCTTTTTTTACAAGCAAATAATCAAAAAAAAATTTTATCGCTACGCTCGAACAAACGTTAGGTATACAAATATACAATATACTACCAAAAAAACTATATGCTTACTTACTCATTAGTAATCTACTTATCTACTCTTGCTATTGTCTTATAGAATATATTTTAACACATGAACTAGATACAATTTATACAAATTAATAAATTATTACCTATAGTACATGTCTACATATCATTATTAATTTCAAACAGATGTCTCGTGGTATCTGGTATATTCTATACCTAGCTAATAGCTATGAATTATTTTAATGATAAATGACTATAGGTATACTATCTGAGGATGGCCTCATAATCTAAAATTTAAAAGATCTAAAAGATTAAAGATTAAATATTACCCATACAAATATTATATTATGTATGATCAGTTAAAATTAGGATATAGGAGAAATAAAATATACAATAATATAATATAAACCTACTAATTTAATTTTAGAAATTACTAAAAAACTTTAAAAAGCGTTCCAATTGAGACCAATTGGTAGTATTATATTTATATAATTAAATAATCAGTTACTTTGTAAAAATACAATTAAAACAATAGTTATAAAATGTACACTTAGGTACCTTTAACTTAAAATAGTTATCTAATTTCTTGGTTTTTTTGTTTAATTGTTCTTCACGTTCTTTTTTTGCTTTCGATATTCGTTTATATTGGGAACCGCTTAACCTTATACGTTTTAAGCTATTAGGCATTTTAAAAATATTTTTATCGTACAGTTTATTAGCGTATAACACGTGATTAATAAACACAACAGTAAGTCATCACTACACTGACTACCCTGTCGAGACTGTCTACTACTGACTACTCGTCTGTCAAGAGTCAAGACTATGATATTATTATAACGATAAAAGTTTATTGAATTGAATATTATAATCGAACAAGCTATAGATTCGCAGTAGGTACTGCAGTAGTAGGTACAATGGTCAATGGTACATTGGTACATAGCAATATCGTATGCGGGTAGCTTCGTGCCCCGGCGGCGGTTATAACATGTCAATATAATATAATATATTATATATTATATAGTGAATAGTGATAATACTAAAAATAGTACGATTAGTACGTAGCCACGTAGGTACTAGGTATTACAAAAATAAGGTCCATAAACAGAGTTCTCTCCCAATTAGGTAATAACTAATAAGTACTATTGTTCTAATATTAGATTCCATTACGATATTAAATATTCCGACAATTGACATCGTAAATTCTTAAACTAAAATAATTAATATTAATTATTCTACTAAATATTTTATTTTTATTATATTACAAATAACATTATCGACTTTTTTTTGCCGCACCTGCCGCAGTGCCGCCTGGAGCAACTGCTCCTTTTGCCCCCCCCCCTTGATGCGCCCCTGGCTGAAAGGTAACGGGTTATATTTTGTAAGCCAACAAATGGTACGCGTTCAAAATTACGTAAAATTACGCGTTCGTAATTCTAAATTAAATAAATGCGTTTGTAATAACTAATACAATTGAAATAAAAATTATATAATTTAATAAAAATACAATCTAATAAAAATTACGAAAAAAAGGATAAAAGTTAGGGGGAGATATGACGACTGTTGTACGGTGTAAATAATAAAGAAGAAGTAAAATATCGTGTGGATGGACTTTACGTCGGTCGTGTTTTAGCGACGGCGGCGACAATATTTAGTTACGTCTATATATTATTATTATTATCCAACGTGTGGGGAGGAGGTAGTACGTCTCGCGATATATTATTATTATACCTATGCGTGGGTTAGGTAGTAGGTAGGTACCAGGTATCTACATATAGGCTATAACTACTGCGAACTGCGAAGTTATAAAACATACCTAAATGATATGACGAACGCGATAAACGATAATTGCATTATTATTTATTATTACTATTGTCTATTACAATATGATATATCTATATTATTACTATATCGATATTGCGGCAGCTTGGAAAATATTTAGTCGCGTATCGTGCGACCATAGCATACGCGCGTTATTGCCGGTTGGGTTATCGGTCCACATAATTTTACCACATGACGTTCGCAGTGTGTGCCTATACGTTTCGGCCTGGACAATCCGACAGCGATTATTATTATTGTCACAGTCGACCGCCGCTATTCTCGACAGACGCGCGCGGACGTGTGAGCGTGCGTTTTATTAAATATTACATACGTAGGTACCTTTTATTGCCGTTTATTATAATATTGTATACTATTTACATTACGGTTGTATGTGTACTGTTATTCATATTATCATTATTTCATTACCATAATATTTGATACCATGAGCGGCCTCGAACCAGAGTCATGTCGGCGAGTGGTTTTCGACCGGGTGCTGGGTAAAGGGACGTTCAGCACGGTGTACAGAGCGCTGGTGGAGCCAGACAACAAGCACATAGCCCTGAAAATCGTTCACCTGCGGGGCATTGTCAACGACCTCAAAATCGTACAGGATTGCGTAAACGAAATCAGCAACCTGAAGGTCAGTACAACAATAATTCGTCAATTTAATTTATAAATATGTAATGTAGGTATTACTTGATTCATATTATTATAGGTTGCACACCGTGTCACGTAATTTTGCCTGTACGCGGTGTATAATTAGGTATAATTATTATATTATTAGTAGGTAGATACATAATCTAGCTGTGTTGTGTGCTCATATTATGACGGAAGCAAGCTGAATGTAGAAAAATTGTTTTTGTATTATATCACATATATAATTTGATTTTATACGAAAGCATAGCTTGCTTATGTTTCTCTTTTTATAACAATAAAAGTGTTTACGTAGGTAGTTAATAATTGATATTTGATAATATTCATTAAGTGTTGTGTCTCTCACACTCTGTATTATAAATAAGTACAGGTTCACTTTTATGCATTCCCTTTCACGCATTACAGTGTGTTTTTTGGAAATATCGTACTTGCTAATTTATTGCTATAAAATACCTATTGATTCAAACAATCAAGTATTACGCTCAATCTTATTACGCATCATCATATTATTACGTGTTTACATTCGATCGACGTCAACGTGACTATCATGCGATAAGACCGCCAAACATTTTATTGTCGTTGGACATCCACTAGGTCCATGACTTATAATGTATTACACGTGTCGCGCGTATAATCAAAACAATTATTATGGGAGTAGATGTATATTCTTAAGAAAAATGTATGATTAAAAATAAATAATTTTTAAGTGCTTCTTCTGAGCTAAGCAGCTATGTGTATGTATAATATTATCATGTATGCAAAGTGAATGAATAGTTTTTATAAACTATTATAATGATTAGTGATTCACAATATTTAGTTAGGCATTAATTTACGAATGGAAATTATTATAATAACTGGTATTAAGTAATTACCCGATACAAGTGTCAAAGTGTAGCTGTATTATACCTACATAATATCTATTAGTTTAAATATAGGAATATTATAGTTGTACTCGATGGCCGATGTACCTAGTTTCCCATCAACTACTCAACGCACTTCACACGCATGCATCAGGGGTGTAATTGCAAAAGGCGGTTTCCCACGGTGGAGTTCCTCGGTACAGACACTGGCCAGTGGCCTCGACCCAAGAGCCGGCCCAGCCTAATCAATGAACAAATTAGTTCCGCGATAAGCAAATAAATATTAGTTTTATCTGTGATAATTACCGTTATAAACATAAAGAATTAAATATATCAGCTTTCAACCAATTTACAAATTTAAAATTGTAAAAAAGCGGATAAGTGGATGTCGCTCTGCTGTATAGTAGGTTACAAATGGGTCACTGTTTAATGGATGGTATTAAATTTGAATTCAATGATACCATAATAATATCATCGTATACAAAAAACGATTCTGAGCTGATGAGACGGTTTGTCAGTGAAGATATTTTATAATATTATATTTATATTGTTATTTCTAATTATTAATAATGTAGCTGGTAAGTTGATTTAATATTATAAAATGACAACTAAATAAGTAAAATCGTTATTCTTGGTTACTTAATGTGTACTTACATTCAAATTTTATCACAAAATAACTATAAACATTTTTGAGATGTTTTGATTATAGAATAACCTTACGTTGAACGCTATTTTAAATTCTCAATTCTTAGGTATCAAAGTTGACAATTTATCAATTTTTAACTACGAAATCGTTTTTAAATTTTAAACTTGATAAATGTTGTCTAAAATCGAACTTTAAATGCTTATAAAAAAAAATTATGGAAAATATTTTATAACTTCTATTGTTACAATATATCAGGAGCCTCGTATTAAATTTTCAAGCTTTTTGACCCAACGAATAAAATCTTATTGACATTAAAAGAAAAACAAATTGTAAACAGAATATATCCGTAAACAGCTCAAAACATTTTGAAAATGTATTCAAGTATAGGAATTGATAAAATAAACATATGATGTAAATTTCAAGTAGGCCTACAGTTATTCGTTTTTGAATTACAGCAAAATATGAAAATTGCTTCAGGAGAAATCGAGTGAATATGTGAGTATCCAATTTTCGAAAAATAGGAAAAGAAATTTTTTTTATGAATTTCTGAATTTGCATATTTTTGTGTATTTTATCAAAATTTGAACTTTAAATACTGATAAAAAAAATTGTGACAATGGATTTTTAAAATTTTTCAACTGTCATTGTAACAATATATTAAGAGCCTTGTACTAAATGTTCAAGCTTTTTTTACGCAACAAATAAACATTGTTTATTGATATTCATACAGAAAAAAAACTAAAAAATTGAAATTTTAAATTGTCCGCAAACAGCTCAAGACAAGTCTAAATGAAAATTTTATCGTGTATAGAAAATGCTAATACAATCAGTAAAAATTTTATGTTTACGGTCATTTTTTTAGAGTTACACTAAAAACCAAAATCGATTTTGTCGAAACCGATATACTTGAAAAAAAACACAATCATTGTAAAATCAATACATTCATCGTTCCGCTCAGAATCGAAAATACTAAATCCCTACTATTATATTTAAGTTAATTATTCATATTGGAAACTGATACCAAAGCAGTGGAGTAACTGGATAAAAATCTGGGGGGGGGGGGAGCAATATAATTTATTCAGCATTCATCATAATCAAAACTCTGACCCCACCTCCGGTTTAGTCTTATTTTATGGTCTAGAAACAAACTGTTGGTAGCAGGTACTGGTTAATGGTTATCCATATTGTTAAAAAGTTAATACAAAAATGATACCTTGCCCCTACACAAAAATGTCTGGAGTGTCAAGTGTCCCCTCCCCCCAAATACGCCACTGTACCAAAGTATAGGTATCAATTTAAGGAAATTATTTTATTATTATCATCACAAATTTTAACTTCATGATAGGTTAACACTAAACAATATACCTAACCAGCTATTCTCAATATTTATTATTATTATTATTAACAAAACAAAAATACGTTGCATATGAGTCTAAAGACTTATATAATAGGTTTTATATTTGTATTAAGTTTGTATTAATTATCTTGCATTGGTTTTTATAGTAAACGTACCTAGGTACCTACTTCGTCCGGTGTATGTTAATTTGTGTATTCTTCAAAAAAAATAAATATTTTAAGTTTTTATTCTGTAGTTTACCTATGTATAGGTACATTTAAACACTTTTCGTGCAAAAATTACTTGGGAATGCTAATCAATTTGAAATTGTTTTCGTTCGTTACCGATTTTTGACAATGCTGACAGAAAACTATTGTATTATTTAAAATTTTGATAACCTCATCAGAATATTGTAAGACTCAATCCATTTTCTGATTGATACCGCAATTAGTTGTGGTTGTGAACTTGTGACTTATGATGTTGTTTTGGACATTTTATTTTATTTTATTTTATTTCAATATTATATTTAGATAAAATAAACAGTAATTGTTAGTAATAAATAAAAAAAATTAACATTTAGTGAACATTTTACCTTCTATTGGTAAAATTGGTTTTATTCGATTATTTAAAGTAAAATAGTAAGTATCGACACAAATATATTTTTTCCTTTTGCGATGGAATCCTAAATTTGTATGTAATCGATAAAATTATCTATTAAGATAAAGTTTGAAAATACGTACGTCGTACATAGGTAATCATCATTACAAACCGATAAAACATTTTAAACGCATACGTATATGTTGTGTCATGTGGGTTATATAAAACAAGCATAATAAAATACTGCAGTATATAATATAGTGTTGAGTGAAATATTATCACAGTTTAAAAGTGTTGATAAACTACGAATTTGGTATTAATATAGGTATATGTTTAAAATCCTAAATTAATTCTTTATTAGAATAATTTGATTATTTTGAACAAAATAACAAACAAATTATCAACAAAAATTTATCTTACACCGATGACAAGAAAAAAAGAGTAAGAAAATTAAATTTGCAAATGAGATATATCCTTAAACAATTTTAATATTTTCAAAATATATACAAGATGAGCAAAATGGTAACCGCCAATGGCAATGGGTGTGTTAAATTTTATTTCAATGATATAAAATGATTGTATACGAAATACTATTCTGAGCGAAGACTGTTTGTCAGCCTATATATTACGAACTATAATTGTATAAATATGATATTATTGCTATTTAAGTTACTTATTTTACCATTAGACATAATATAGTAATACAGTAGGTTGAGTTAATTTTTGTCAGAAAAATTGGATTTGAAAATGTCATTGTGTGTGAACAAATAGTATAGGTACTTTAAAAGTTTCAAGTACACACGAATGATATTTTTAAATTACAACAAAATAACTAAAATCGTTATTCTTCGTTTAATATTTAATTTTGTTCAATTTTAACTTAAAATATCTTTAAAAAGAACTGCGTTTAAATATTTTTTAGAATTTTTGATTTTTTTTATGGTTAGGTACACCATAAATTATTTATGAGAATCTTTGTTTTAAATTTTTCTATCCTTAGCTATAAAATTGAACATTCAATAACTTTGTAACTGCAATTATAATTTGAAATTTTTCGAGATTTTGATCAATTTTGTCAATATTTGAACTTGAAACACTAACAAAATCGTGTCGATGGAACTTTAATATTTCACAAATGCTATTATAACAACTTATAAGGTTTCTTATATTACATTTTTAAGAATTTTGACCCAACGAAACATGTTTATTGATATTGATAAAAAAAATTGAAAATATCTATAAATAATTCAAAATGTGTCAGCTATTTATCGTGTACCTATAGATAATTATAAAATAAACAGTTGGCGAAAATTTTAAGTACCCACAGTTAATAGTTTTTGAATTAAAATAAAATCAGAAAATCATTCATGCTATCCTACCGACCGGTACGCGACTGCCTTACTCAGTTACTCCTTGTATAATATATATTGGTAATACCAGCTCTACTGTAAGAATACATAATATAACCCTATATTACCTATTTAGCTATGTATAATATATGTGGTTATATTATTATACATCTCCACGCTTAAAAAAACTTAAATTGTCATGAACCTACCTCACTACCTTCAATACTTAATTTTTTTTTCCAAAAATATTTATATAAATTGTAAATCAGAGTAGGTATCATTAATAATAAATCATAATACACTTAATATTAACCTAGAAAAAAATAATGATTTTAATAAAAACAAAAATCATTATTAATTTGTTGTTTATGTTTTTAATAGAAACTGAATCATTCAAACATCATACGATGTTTATGGTGGGATTTTTCGGATTTCGAACTAAAAATTGGATTGGAACTGGCTACCGGTGGAGATTTAAGACGGATCATCCACGAACATTATGATAAGTTTAATCTAATTAAAGAACCTATCATCTGGTCCTGTGCCGTCCAATTGTCCAGTGCACTTTATCACATGCACAAATCAAGGATCATGCACCGAGGTACATTGTAATGTATCTTATTTTCTCTGATTGAATATTTTTAAAAACCATTTCACAAAGGCACATATTATAAATGGGCCGTGTCACTTCGCAGGTTGAATGGTATTCGAATGTAATAATGCGTTTTCGGTTGTCTGTACCGACTGTACCTATGTAGTACACGAGCGGTACACCGCGCCGGTACGTCCATCATTCATCAGTACCAAGGTACACATCTATATAGTATAATTCAATGCCTTTAAAATTATTCATACTATAGACCTAGTTAACCTAAGCATTTTAAATAAATATTCACTGGCCCACTAAATCCAAAGTAAATTTCAGGTGCAGCGAAAGCTTCAGCCATGAGCACGCCGCAATGAGGCTCGTAGTTTTATTTACCTATAGGTATCTAAATTACTACAAATTTAAAATATCAATTTATAAGGTTATCTTAATATAATTATACTATAACTTATAATCTGCATGTCCTTGAAAACATTAAACATTTGAACATCATTTTCATTAATTCATTTAAAATGTAGTTGTTTTTATGGTAAATTAAATTATTAAATATTTTTCTAATATTCATAGAAAAGCCAATTGTTGTTATAACAAATTATATATTTATATAATTATATATACAAATTCAAATTATTGATATACATCTAGAATTTTTTTAATATAAGATACCATTTAAAATTAACAATTGTATATTAATTGTATGTATATAAAATGTTATAAAATGTATCTATTTGCATACTTTGACGTTAAGCTTGGTGTATTGCCCATGTACAGACATAAAGCCGGCCAACATTTTCGTGTACGGATTGAAAGAAGAAAAGCAATCGCTGTACGAAAGGTGGAAAAATGTGAAAATCAAGCTTGGTGATTTTGGATTTAGCAAAGACATTGCGAACGGTCTGGATATGACCTGCCGGTCGGTGCTGGGCTCTCCGCTATACATGAGTCCTGAGAGGATGTTACACCAAAAATATTACTTTGACAGCGATATATGGTCAATGGCTTGTGTCATATACGAGGTACGTGACACTATATTAATCGATAGTAGATAATAATATGTAGTATAATAATAACGATTATCGAAGCAGGATCAAGGATTTACAATAATCTTAAACACTGCACTTCTAGACAAACGAGAATCTTTTATACATTTAGCAACTAGCGCAATTTAAAAATTAGAATATAAATAACAATATTTTTACTTACTCATAAGACTGAACATTTTACTATTACAGCAAGTTTAATGTTTAGGCTTGGTCAATTGAGCGTAATTTGGGTTTAGTAGTTAGTTATAAATACTTACATGGGCTGTCATCACCATTTGGGGCGCAGCAACTTTCTTCAATAATATCTTATTCGATGGAAAAGTGAATTTAGTTGGTGCATTGGAGAGGTAAATATAGTTTTTAAAAGCACAGGAAAAAACAAAAAAAAAAATTAAGAAAAAAAGGGAATTTTTACGCAAAATCGGTTTTGTGTAAAAGTTTCTTAATTTGTATTTTGTTTTTCCCGGTGATTTTGAAAATTACTTAACCCTCTTACCTCCTTAAGTACCAACTATATTCGCTTTCCTATCAGAAAAGGTGTTATTGAAGAAAATCTAATACATCATTACTGTCCTAAAGGGTGATGAAAGACACATAAAAAAAAAATTAAAAAAACACACATCATTGTAAAACCAATACATTCATCACGCTCCGCTCAGAATCTTAATCAATGAAATTAATAATTATTATTATTAAAACCAATAGCAATAATAAAAATTTCCAAAAAAAAAACAATGTAAAAACATGCATACAATCAGTCCACTGAAACCGTGGTTTGAACTCGGGAACCCTGTTTAAATCTCTTGTTATAGAACCTCACCAGGTTGGACTTCTTTCGAGCCAAATGTATCCTTTCTTTTCTCCAGTAGTCTAATCTATTTCTGTACCAAAATTCATCTGAATCGGATGAACGGTTTAGGAATGCATGACAAAACACAGGGACAGACGTGGTTTGTCTTTCATATATCATAAAGATTTAGAATCGAATTAATTTAATAATAATTTATCATTAGTATTATATTTATATTAACCTACTTACTATTTTTATGATGCTAATACTGCAGGTAGTATGAACAATACTGTGTTTGACTTGGCATTCAATATTAATATTAATATTTTATTTTATACTAAAGCCGATCGTATAGAACGTACAAAATAATATTTTTATTAAAACATGTACCTACAATACTACTTTGAAAATAACCTGTATTTTGCTCAAAGTTGGGCAAGTAAATCAATTTTTGTAAACTAATTTGTTATCCTAGAAAAAAATTACCTGAAATAAATTCAAGTTAGTTTTTATATAGAAATTAATTTTAGTTCCTACTTGACTTACATTTGTAATGTTAAATCACAATTTTTCATGATAATAATAATTTGAGTTAAGTTAATCTTTTTTTTGAAATTACCCTTAATTACACTAATAAACGTATTTTGTACTCTATGAATGGAAAATTAGGTACTTGTTAATTATTGTTATTATCTTAATTTTGATATAGCACAATAGTTTGAATGTCGTATAGTGTTTTTAATTTTTTTGAACGCTAACCAATAATTTTTAATAATTGAATGAAAACAAACCTTATGGTCTCAAACTGATAACTTTAAATGTATTAATGTTATCTAAATAATAAAAAGACTACGACACAGATAAAGTTCTTCCCTATGCGTTACAAAATTTTGCTAATTTTACTATAAATACAGAGAGAGTAAAATTGCCCCCCGAAAAACTGTTTTTGTTACCTCCGTTGTACAGAGACAACACTTGCCGATGCCCTCTTAATTTAATGTAATTACTTATGTATGGGCAAGGGAACCGAGACCGTACACACTAAGAAGTGGTTTGTTTATGTTCGTGCGTATAAACTGGTATTATTCTTTGGGAAATTAGAATTCTAATATTTACAATGAACTTACAAAACTTACTCATGTGGGTAAGTATAATAATAACTATACTAATGTATAATGACACTCGCATAAAAATAAGTTAATTTAGACGAAAAATTATTGTAAAAATATATATTTATACAAAAAATTCGTAAATTTAGTTCTTAAAAATAACTTTAATTATAATTAAAATTTAAATTAAAAGTTATTAAAAAAAGTAACTTAAGTAGGTATTTAAATAGGTATCACCCAGCTTTGAAGTTGGTAGTCTATATCTTCTTAACCTTAATTAAGACAAGGTTGTCACTGTCTTACAAACGGTAAGACATATTATCAAGAAATCAATTTTGTGTTGTTAACATATACATTTTAGACTGATTCCATTTTCATTATATGTTTTCTATCCTTGATTTTTTACAATATTTTAATTTTCAATAATTTTATGAATAGGTAGGTATGTAAAATATAAAAATGCTCATAACTCGCTTAAAAATTTAAATATTCATAAATAATTAAATAAAATAGTTTCACAATGCCACACCCCATGCATGTAGGTACCTATATTTTATAGGGTAATAGGAATGTAGAATAAGTACCTATTACTTGATGTAATATTACGATAAGTCGACATAATAATATATTTATAATTTTTATCTGAACCCTTTTCCTACATTTAATAATTAATAGACATACAAATATATAATACATTTTATACAATAATTATTAGTTAAAATATTTATCTATTTATACCGACAATTGTAAAATGAAAATTGTCCAAAATATGTTTGTAAGACAATACATTAGACAAATTTTGTTCAATATAAATTATTGGTACATTTTAAAATCTATTCTGAGCCAAGAAAGTTTGAAGAAAACTCTTGATCTTCATCATTGCAAAGATTCTTGCTGCACAGCTGATCAGACTCGTTAAAGATAATTAAAACAGTTAAAAAAAATTAGGATAAACCTCGGCATACATGATTGACTTTATATCTGCAACATAGCATTTCTATATGGCATTGTGATATATAGGTTTTCACCACAACAATTTCTGAATCAATCATTTTTTTGAAAATATTAAATAATTAGATGAATTAAAAAACTATGGTTACCATACATTAGATAATTAATTGAATATTATATTTCATTCTTAAACTAAAATATATTATATAGGTAGGTACATTTTTGTGGGGTTAAGCGCCTCCTAGTCATTGCATAAATTGATACTATAGTGTAAAATATTTTAATATAAGGTATACCGCTCCTATATAAATGTTTCCTGACACATAGGTAACATTTCATTCAATACAGATTTGTACAAAATAATGAATACTTAATTTTGTTTTAGAGTATATTAATTATTTTAAGTATTCTCAGTATATTATAATTAAAATAAAAAATAGTTATAAATAGGTACTTTTTCTCAAATGAGTAAAAATATATCAAAATAATATTGGTTATATTTTTTCCATACATTTGTAATTTATTTTTGTCACTAAATACTAATTCTTTGTTCTAATCTATCTAGGGATATTTTAACAAACATAGTAATTATTATTCAATATCGTTGAAGTAAATAAATAAATCTAAAATACATAGAATTAAACATAGGTCCTGCGAGAGCAATAGAGCATCATAGATTTATACATATTCTCTAATATAGTTTTATTTTGACATTTGGGGCAGGGCAGTTTTATACATTTATACTGAAAGCATTTGGTACGGTTTCTTCTTAATTTTTTTAAAGTAATATGATTTACAGTGATATTTATTCATTTTAGTAGTTTTGTTTTAGTTGGTAGCGCTTCAGGCCCCATTTCATTTGAATACCTTAGACATGAACTTGATGACCAAAAGAATAATAAATGGATTTTACCCACCCATACCTTCAGACATCTATTCCATAAAGGTCAGTATTTATGTTATGGTAAAAATAGTGGTTAATATGCACAAAATACAAAAATGTACAATAATTTATTTAGACACAACAACACACATAACCCTTGTTATATCTAAATAAACATTGTACAGACAGTAAATTAAAATGGTAAGGTAACGTTATTTTATAAAATGAGTATTGCACGATTTGTGTCAAGACCGAACTTGTAAAGGAGACAACAATTTGAATATAATTTTTAAACATTTAATGGAGTTATCTTACAAAAACATAACAAAGCAAATGTTGCATTCTGAATTGTCTACTGTGGAACCTCATTAAGTCGAAAAAAATTCTGTTCCCTTGCAAAAACCTTGATTACTCGAAAAAAAAAATTATAGATAACTCGAACATTTTGTGCCCCAAATATAGACGGATAGCTTTATAAACATTTGTCTAAACGTTCCGAAAATTTTATCTAATCATGTTTATTGTGTTTATTATCGTATGTATTAACTAAAATTGGCACACAATAGTATATATTTTTCATTTGTATCGGTATTGCCAGTTGCGATCGATCGGTTACGCGTGTGTGGTGTCTATGTACATTAATGAATGTAAAAATGCCTCGTAATTTAAAAACGCTAACTATTGGAGAAAAAAAAAGGTTCTTAAAGTATTGAAAAGTGGAAGGAAAAAGAAGGAAATCGCCGAAGAATTTGGAATACCAGCCAGCACACTATCTACCATAGTAGATGATTTTTTTAAATTTAAATAATCTATATAATCACATTTTTTTACATTGTATATTTGTATATAATACTACTTAAAAACTTTAATATCTACATACATGCATGCATACATACATTTTAAAAACTCTTTAAGTCAAATTTTTTTTCTAAAACCTTGGTAACTCAAAAAAATTGCATTACTCTTGAATTTCGACTTATCGAGGTTCCACTGTATTTAATCATAACAGGGGTAAATGGATTATTCAGAACGTACAATTTGCCATGTTATACGTTTGTAAGATGGAGACAGCGCATGTGGGTTTAGTGTTTTCTTAATATTCATATATTATAAATAATATTTTTATAAGAAAAAAAATTTTTGTATAAAATAAAAGATTGTAAATTTAAAAAAAAAATTATAAATGATATATATTTTTATATGGATTTATTTGCAATGTACCTTAGGTATTCATTATTGTTTATTACTATTGTTTGTGAAATGTGTTTCACTTTTAAGTCTTAAAAACAATCATAATTAAAGTGGCATATAACACGGTTATCAATTTTTTTTTATTTTACTCGTATGCAGATTACAAAATTCATAGATAGCTGCATAATAGTCGATCACAATTTCAGGCCAAATATATCACAGATCCTGAGAGTAACACGGAGAGGATTGGCCGAATCTCGGAATACTGCACTTCCATCGTACCTAATATGATTGCTATTCAAAGTACCAATATAATATTATTACAGTATAGAATCTAGATTATAATAATAATACGCTTTTTTTAATGGTATCTTTTAGACTAGAAGACCATTTAAAATGGTTTGCCAATAATGGTAACATGTATAACATTTGAAACCACCACTTACTTTCGACTGAGTAAATGCACTTATTACAGAATCTAGTAGATTTAATTTTGTACAACTACCAATCAATTTTTTATTATAATATATTTTATTCATTTTTATACATCTTTATTAGGGCTAAACAATAAATGTACAACAATTGATTGACGATTTTTCTTTTTACATAATCAAGAATGAAAACGGTTACTAAAATTTGTATAAGCATTTCATTTAACATATTCAATATTTTTTTTTTTTTTTTTGTATTTATATAATACAATACATACGACAGTATTATCAGCACTCTTGGAGTAAAGCAATAGGTATTTGTTATTTTTAAAATAAATAAATTATAACTATAAATTGAAACAAATTTTAGTCCTACAGAACTGATAATAATAATATTTTTTAAAAAATTGTTCTTTATTATACATACTAGGTATGGTGTTACATCACGACTAATACGTTATGATATTCGAGCCATTTTCATTTTTTAGGTATTTTGTTTACCTGCATTAAACTACATTTTAACATTATACAGGTTATGTAATTATGGTTTAAAATATTTAATTATATAAATAAATATATATATATATAAATGTCTTTACATACACATACATAAAATATTATATGTATATATAAAAATGTACAGAATTGTAAACAATATACCTATTGTAAAAATGCTTACATTATACTTAATGGTGTTACAATATCTAAACAATAAAAAAGGACTATAACATACACTATGATTACACTATTTTTAAAGTCACGTTCGTCAAATATCTTATAAATCTTATAAACATTTTGTTTCTGTGATTTTTACCTAAAGAAATATTATTACATCATAAAACAATAAACTTATATAATTGATTTTGACAAACGTACCTTAAAGAAAAAATTTACAAGTTCATACTGCACAGCATGGGTATAACCTTTTCAGGGTATTAACAAATGTTGTCTACATGACTACAGTAAAAAAAAAAAAATACACATAATACAATATAACTTTTATATAATCATATATAATATATTATTTAATATTAATCTATCGACATACTTAATTCATTTTTTTGCTTTTGTGTAATACTAAGACAATATCACTGGTGAAGTCTGATAACCTATTATCATTACTGTACTATACATTTGAATTAATTAATATTGTAAAAAAAAAGTTTAGTATTTAATTTAATAGTATTTCACATATCACATCGTTTTTGTTATACATCCCATGAAAACCATATTTTGTAGTACAAGCAGGAAATAGTACAAATTATTAATTTAAATAGGTATCAGATTACCAGGTTTGTGCTATTCAACACAACATTTCTTAATGCCATTATTCAATTAAACAGTAACATTATGTTCCTGTAGTAAACAATGATTATGACGTTACAAAAATTTACTCTGAATCATTAAATTATTGTTTTTACATAATAACAATAATATATACATAATATATATATATATATATGTATTATGTTTATATAATTTACAAAATAATAACTATGTAAAATGCATTAGTAATATTTTGTGTACATGGAATATGGAAATGTACAAATGCTAAATCTGATTTTGTTACTCAAGACAATAGCAAAAATACAAATGACATATAGAGCTGTTGATTTCTTAAAACACAATTTTTATCAAAGCGTTTAGTAATCACATACAATACATACAAAATTGTTTCATATATATATATATATATATATGAAACAATTTATTAAACCGCTTACTTATAAATAATGTTCTTGTTGAATAAATTATCTACTCAACATAGTCAACATTTATATGCTTGCACAGAAAACGTTAAAAGCGCCAAGTTTTACAAGATAGGTGGGCCAATATATATATAAGACATGTATATAATTTTTAGAAAATATTACACAAAGCACTCTGGTGATTCTATATCATCAGAACTAGTTGTAGTGATTAGTAACAACAATTTTTTAATTAGCGAGACCAATTACGTAATTTATAATATGAGTATTATAAAGAAATGCATTAATAAAAAAGATTTTCGTTCATACGATGTCTCTTTGTTATATTTATGTTTAACATATACATATATAATATATTACATGTGAGAGTCAATTCTCATAAGATATGATGATCTACAATGTATTAATATAATATTATAATAATAAATACGCTCTTACTAGAAAAGCGTAAATTAAACTTATCGAAATATTATTATCATTGTAAATATTTCAACACTTCTGCTCTAAAATGGTAGATCATCAGTCAGGGGGAGGGGGGATTGCCAAAAATATTGCTTTATCACATACAATTTCGGTCATTTTAGAACAAACATACATATGAATATAAAAATAGTAATAATATTTATTGGTTGAGGCTGTTGTAATCGTTATTTATGGTATTCAAGCTACCGATTACAATATTATTTCTGATGTCAATTGTTTTATTATTTTAATATTATAAAAGTGGCATGTAAATTATAATCCCCCTTTTATTTCCACGTACTTCAATAAAATGCTACAGCCCATTAAATTAAATTTAATTCACAAACATTATTTAATTTAATAATAATAATTAATCTTAAATTTATACATGAAAAAAATAATAAATAAATAAATAATAACTAATGGGCATGTGGACGAATATATATCCAAATTACCCAAGACACCCCTGAAGAGGAAAATGTTTGATAGTTTAGTAAAGCACATGTTTGCTAACCGACAAATAAACTGTTAGTAATTAATAAATGATTTGTATAATTCAATTATCTATTGGAAGTAAGTACACATAGAAATATTTATTATAAATGGCATAGGTTTAAGCTATACGTAAGTAAAAGTATAATAATTTACAAATCGGTAAAAATTATAAAATTCTGGTTGTTTACATTAAAGTAGTTTGGCGGGGGGAAAGGAGCGGTCATTTCTAACGATATTTGTTTCATTTAAATGTATTCTTATAGTAAAAATCAAAAGTATAATTAGATTATCGAAAATGAAAACTAATCATAACGACAATAAATTTAAAAAAATTAAATCAAATCAAAATTAAAAATAAAATAATCAAAACGAAAACAAAATCATTGAAAAAAACACTTTTTTACAAAATCAATTTGCCGGAACACGTGTGTCTGTCTCGGACCAACACGATTGGTGGCGTACAAGACATTCAACCGCCGTTCCGCCTATACATTTTTGAAAGTTTTGAAAACGGTTATATTTTTTTGGATATTTATAGATTTGTGTGTGTATTTATATGTACGTATTTGTATGATGCAACCGGGTCATAGCTGGTCGTGGCAGTCGACGAGCGTGTTCGTTGTTGTTGGATATAGACAAAACATTATAATAATATACATAATATTTCAGACATAATAATAATAATAATATAATATAATTGTTATTGATTCGCGCTGCTCCCGTTCTCGCCTGGTCCGTGTATGCATGTACGCACGCACTTGTGTGTTTGTGTGGGTGTATGGGGTGTATGTGTTTTTTTTCGTATGAAAACCAAAAACCTATTCGTCTGTAGACGGCAGGTTTTCGGTGTGTAGTCAGAGCTTTAGATCATTGGCTATTTTTGACGCAATGTTCTTGAACCCGATCGACGTGCCTGATATGCGCTTAAACCGGACGCCGTTCAGCGACAGTCTGGGCAGCTTGCATACCTCGATCTCCCACTGGACCAGCGAGTCAGTGTTCGGGTCCCCGTGCACGCACAGCAACAGGAAGCGCTCGCGCTGTTCGTAATCGCAATTGTTGGCGTCCAGCACCTATGTAGTACGAGAGTACGAGAAAGAAAAAAAAACAAAACGGTTAATTGTCGGAGATCGCGTCACGTTCGTGATGTTGATGGTTTTTGGGACACGATAACGACAGTAAAGCAGGACTAAGTTCACGCCCAGAGACAAAATAATGAGAACAAAACATGGATTTTTTTTAATGAAAAACAATTTAGATAATTGTCCAACCTTCGAAAGTCGAGTTAAACTAATCCTACCTTAACCTAACCTAAGCCAGGAGGACATGGTTCACTCGCTAACCATAATCTATCGCGAAACTGCTGGTTAGGACGAGCACAATTTTTGGACACAGCATTACAGATGATATAGAAATTAACCAGACATAATAATGATAAGAGGTAAGAGAAAACATTATTAATATCGTTGTCGGCTCAACGGGTAATTTCGTAATAGTCAGCTAGGTACATAATAAACACTCATGGCTAAAGGCACTATTACACTGTCTCCATTTTTCGTGTGATTTTCCAACTACTTCACCGTGCAATGTGCATGTTAATGACAATTTTTCCCTAAACAGTTTTAATATATTTGGTGAATAATAAGAAAATTCTGAGCGTGAAACATAGTGAAGTATTGCCTTTGAAACAATAATAAATTGTATTACTGTAGAGGTAAACGGCGGTGACGAGTATCATAGGCCACAGTAAACTGTAAGGGAATCGAATTAGAAAGGACGAAATATTATAATAAGGCGTTACATATGAGCCAACGGAACGGACGCGGTGAACAATCTACCGAAATCATTTTTCCATCTATTCAATATTTTCTGAGCTAGTCGATAGATGATAATTAGGATTCTGATATTATATCTACCAGGACCCCCGCAAATTCGCACAACTTATTTTTTTCTCTGTACTACTCAGGTGGTGGAGCATTTAGTAAAAATTGCATAAACTAGGATTTAAACTATGTTTTTAGAGACCTCTGAGCCGACTTTTCAAGTCTAGAGGATTTTCCTGATGACATAATTAGTTTATTCCAGTTCATAATGGTGGTTGGCAACCAAGGATATTAGCTAGACATTTCTTTCTGGTGACTAAACTGTTGAGTTATATTCATGTATAAAACGATATATATATACCTAAATTGATTTATTTTAAAATTGATATTGAGGAAAACTCAAGTTACTATAAGGCTTACTATACACCACACTTTAAGAGCAGACAACTCACCTCTCTTATTTCAGCCATAATCTCGTTTGGGTCTCTTGTAGACGTCGTTTTCATACTCCATGTGAATCTCAACGATCTGGGTTTCATTTGATCGTCATTCACTGTATTACTGTTTTTAAAAATGTCAAATTCAGATTATTTAATGAAATAGGATTACGGCGTGCATTAAATACGTAAGAAATGAATACAATAATTATTATATTTAAATAGTTTCATATACTGATGGCAGAACGACAAACATTGTGACCGACATTCACCCGTAAGACATTACTATTCATACATTATATTTATGACAATAATAATGCATGCTTATTTGCCGTTTTCCAGTTTTGTAATTATGCTTAAAATTGTATAATATACTATACATTTATAATAGTATCTCGAGTCCATTGAAAGTGGTTGTTTTAACCAAAAATTATAACGCATTTTAGACTCAAATAAATTATTTTAGAGACGTTATTATATAAGATTACAACTGGTTTTTTTTTGCACATGCTAGTTTTCTAGGATCTCAATTTTGTAATTTATTTATTTTTTTACAGAATGCTAAAGAAAAATATGAAATTTGTTTAATATATTAGTTCATACATTATTTAGAGTTCTTAATGCTATTTTCACAACTGTTTTCATTGTTTACGATAATACACTAATATAAAGTAGTCATTAATAGTTTTGTTTCATTAAACTTCCATACATAACATTTGTTTCTGTTAGGTTTACAGAAAAATACATGGAATTTTATTTAATAAAATGCATTTGGATATTTGCTTTTAATTTTAATGGAATGCTGAAGGTTTATATGGCACCTCGGTTAAATATTAGATCTTCTAACAAAAATGCACATATTTCAAGATTTGTATTTACCTAACCTATCTAATATCTTAAAGAAAACTTTCAACTTTTGAACTAATAATGGAGTATTTAATAAAACATTATACCTTCCATCCAACAATGTAAATTAATAGACCATTATTGAATTTTTTGGCATTAGTTATTTTACATTAATTTTGTTTTAGCACTCATATTATTAATACCAGTATTCTGTTTGAGCAAAATAAAGGATCCAAAGATATGTTATAAACCGATCACCTTCCTAATATTATCTGATTAGATTCGTTAACCAAAGGAAATATGATTAAATAAAGTTATTCGAACAAAATTCTTATGTTTTACTTTTATTTTAGTTTGCATCTAGTGTCAATTATAATATGTATATATAATTAAAACTATTAAAACTTATTAAATAGACTGTAAATGAAATATAATAATATAATATTGACATATTGTCCATTATAAATAATCATTATTATTATTTATTTTTTAATTTTAGGTAATAACAATTGAGTTTTCAGTTTTAAATAAAAATGTATAATAGTTTAAAACATCCCATTATAATCCATCATTTATTTTATGAGGAATTTAGAGGTCACTCATGGATATTACAATTTTTTTTTTTACATTTACAAACAGTTTGTTCTAGAACATGTAATTTTATATTTTAATTTCAAGAAAATCCGATAGTTAAATCTACAAATAATTCTATAACTATCAAAATGTAAGAAGTAAAAATAAAATAAAATGATATTGAGTTTTTAGTCATTGCGTGACACATAAGATTTTTCTAAAAAAAAAATACAAATACAAGTACAAAACAAAATACAAAAACACAACCATGAGTGAATAATTTCAACGTTGGAGGTTTGTTTAGTTATTATTTATTCATACAGGTTAGCTGTCAAAGTTAAAAATTGAATGTATACAGGACATTATCTTTGGCATACTGATTTTTTGCAAGAAGTGGATACAGTGGTATCTCAAAGGAATCCACTTCTTGAATAAAATTTGTATATCACAAATTATCAGACATAAAGACACCGGTGTATATGAATAATTAAGATTTAAATAATCACAAAAAAAGTAAAAAAATAAATTTAGTAAAACTATTAAAATCAAATAAAGATAAAATAATAATAAATCAAACAAATTTTAGAAACGTAAATAATTTTGTTTTTATCTTAGATAACTCAAGGTTTCGACAACATTATGTATAGTACCTTGGCTTACCCTTGTGGTATTATAAAAGGGTTAATTAAAAGTTCCGAATAAAATTACAATTATAATTTACTTTTTGTTTTAGTTAGTACAATATAAACAATAGGTTAGTATTCGATTGGACTAGCCTATGTCAGGCAAAATTTGTTTTGATTTTACATACCTAACAATATTATTTTTGGGCAGATTTTGATCCATTGGCCTGAAATAAAATATAAAAAAAAACTAATAAAATAAACAAAACAAAAACATAAAATAATAAGTAAATAAAATAAATCATAATGAATGTGAAATGCCGGTTTAATCTATAACACCTGACGATAACTTGCATAAATTACACAAATTAAACAGATAAACAATCCGATTAAAGGATTTTTTCTACGTATTTTAGTCATGACATTACAGGATATATATAATTATCTATAAACTTTATACTAATAGATGGAATACTAATCTAGTTCTCACAGAGACATGACTGCACTGTTTGAGTGTTACCGTATTACAAAGCACATGCTCATTAGATTGGTGCAATATTATATTATAGTATGTATATAATATTTTTATACAATTGCGCATATGCAGTTAAGCACAACTGGTATCATGTCGGCTGCAAAACTGTGTGGTATTTTACCACAGCTTAAAATGTATGTAATATTGAGAAGGTTCATCTATTAGCATAAGGTCTATGATTTTATCCTCCATAAACATACATTTTTGTATATTATTTCTATGCATGTTATATACACAACAAATTAAAGTAATATTTCAGAAGTAATTCATGTTACAATAGTAGTTCTATGCATCGTGCAGCTGCCATGCCAATTTATAGAGGCAAAATAATGTATAGGTTTATACTAATGTTATAATTATATACATAATTGATTTAAGGTATAACATACTCGGTACAAAACACTTTTTGTGTGTAAACTTAAAAAAACAAATGTATGCCACATATCAAACAATTTATTACAAATCCAAAGACGATAACATTGGCTTAAAAATAATGTTTGTACACTAAGGAATAATTATATCTAATAATAATAATAATAATAATGATAGTAATAATAATAATAATAATAATAATAATAATTATAATATATGTATCATTGTAGTATACAGTAATAAAATATAGGCCAGAAAACGATTAAAATAATAAAATACATAATTATGCAACAGTTATTTGGGGGACTAGAAAATACATAGAAAAAAAAATTGTTATTGGAATTATATATATATACATATATGAATATTTGTTTATAGATATAGTATATATGTATATAAGTAGTTTAATTTCAATTTAGAGTCTGTAAAGATAAGTAATACATATACTATCTAGTAATAATAATATAATAAAACACAATGACAAGTTATGTCTTATGCAGTTAAATTAAAAATTAAATTAAATTAATATTACAAAATGCAATCAACATAAATTATGAAGTTTAAACGAGAGTCAGTTATTATTGATTTAACTGGACAAAAATGTAACTGTTGATTATAGTCATTTGGAACAATATAAATATGTATCCATATAGAATTATTAGTCACATACACGCACACACACACACACACACACACACACACACACACACACACACACATATATATATATTTATACACAAATATATAACTTTATAACTTTCAGATCTAAGCATGTCAACGGCGAGTAGCGGCATCCCAGCATAATTGTCTCAAAATAGTTAAGTGCCTGCCTGCCCCATTTTTGCTTGTCTTCTTCATAATTTAGTGGTAGCATGCGTGTGATATATGAATGGATATGGATGTATGATTTTTATTTGGTTTTTTTGTTTCATATTAATGGGGAGTGGTCCTGCACACATATACACAAAAAAGCATCGATCACAAGATGGAAAAAATGACAGAAACATAAAAAAATTAAATAATAATAATCTGTGCAGGGACCGTATCTGTGTGAAAGCTAGCCAATAGATTATTACGTGTTAAAATTTAAGAAAAAAAATTTATTGAGCGCTGCCTTTATTGAGACAATTATGCAAGGTTAGCTAATAATACATGTATATATGCAAATCATTAAAATTATTTAATTATTGAATGATATATGGCACACAAAATTGTCCTAAATATGCTAAATAAAACTTAAAAAAATTATTATAATAATAATTAAGACAAGCTTTCACAAGTAAGGCCTCTGCGAGTAAAATGCAATCACTGTTAGTAGGTATATAATTAGTGGTTTTTTTCATTGCAGTTTTAATTTTAAAAAATGTGGAAAAGTGGATGGATGTTATATTAGATTAAAATATATAGAATATTTTTAGAGTTAAGAAAGTATAATGCAAGCATTAAAAATAGAGTTTAAAACAATAATAATTTAAAATAGGTTAAATTGATTTTAACCACCTCACTTGTTACATAGGCCTTACAAAAATAAATTGAATATGTTAAAAAATCACTTAAAAAAATTAAAATATAGTTTAAACTTTAAAGTATTTACTACAAGGACCTATGTTTTCCTTATTTAAATATATATTGAAAATGTGTTATCATAAGATCAACAATTTTCAGGAATTTATAAAATAAAAATTATAATTTAAGGAACAATGGGTTTTCAAAATTAATTATTTAATTAAATTACACACTTACCGTTTAACAAACTTGGATGATATTTTTGAAAAGAATGATGGTCTTTGCACAGATGGATCATGTGGGCTGCCAGTATTGTTAGTAGGTCCAACGCCAGTGTAACCTCTATGTCTATTTTGACCTGAATGAAAGGTCTGGCGACTAGGCACATTCCTCGGGAATGGCTGTCGGCTATTGACTGCTGGTGATGCAGGTGATACAGTGACACCCCTATATAATCAATAAGTATATTCAAATCATTATAAACTAACAATGTTCTCTTGAAACATATGAATACTCATACATACACACCCACACTAGTACGAGCGGGAAAGCTATAACCATACAATTTGATATGACAGTAAAACTAAAAAACTGATTATAATGTGAAGACATTGACTGTCATAAAAAAATATATTGAATTTTAATGATTAAACACATTTTATATGTGAAAAAATAAAATCATTGTCTGTTTGTACCAAATGTATTTTAATTACCAACAAGACAATATATCAATTTATAACATTGCATTATTTAATTACATTTTCCAGTTTTTTAATAATAATATCTTTTATCAAATAATTTTATGCAATAGTTTCATTCATAAGACATCAGTTTATAAGCTCCGAAATGACAAACTCTCTTCATAGTGAAATTGCCAGTTTCTTCCCACTATTTGAAATTTAGTAGTAGCAAAACAATAATACAAAATCATGCAAACCTAACTAAATCATTAATAGTTTTAGAAGCTTTCTTTTAATGTTTAATATATTACTATTGAAATTATTAACATAGCAATGAGGTTATTATTAATTTAAATGACCATTTATAAATCCATGATTAGTTAGAAATTTAAAAATTAATAATAGTTAGCAATCCAATTATATTAATGTATGAAGAACACAAGTGCATGCACAAATATTTAAGTCTATGAGTACTATTTTCATAGAATGTACATTTTGCACAATTTAGAACTAACCCAAAATAAAAGGAAGCAGCGTAAAAAAAATATTTTTTATTTTACTAAATGGATTTTGAAGAGAAAAACTCTAGTCCCAAAGAGTATTTTTGAAGAACAATATGTTCAAGAGTTTTTATATGTTTAAAATGCACAATACACAACATGCATTTGATACGATCTAAAAGACGGTATAACAATCTAGCCACAGTTATAAAATTATGAACGGGAGGAATACCTCGGGTGGGCAGGAGGTTCTGTGGCATGTTCTGTGGCACTAGACACAGAAGCAGATTTGACGTGACCTTTGGATCGTGTATCTCCACATCCAGAACCAGAATTAGGTACAGCCAACGCACTAAACCCGATTACCAATGCATTGCAAACATTAATTCAAAATTATCATCTTACCACCAATAATAATGAATAGAATAAAATGAATGAACAAATGTTTATATTATAATAACGGAAGATTAATCAGTGTTAAGGAGAAACAAGAATACATAAATAAAAAGTTATTTTACATAACATTATATTGATTTTAATTATTATACGAGTGTTCATTTTAAATGTGATCTTTGTCAAAGGTGTACCTTGCTGGATCCATTACGGGAGGAGTTGATACAGCTGCTTTAGCATCATAACTAATTGTACTCCTTCTACCCACTGACCCTCCAGGAGCCATTGACCGTTGTTTTGTTCCTAAGAAAACAATTAACAGTTAGAACAGGAATTCCTTGCTAGACATTATAAACAAGTATAATAAAAAATACAAGTAGACGTGCCTATCATATTTTCAGGTCTAGAATTAAGTCGAGCCGTATTTTCTTTGATGCTGGCCGCGTCAATAGTATTTTGACGCTTGAAATTAGTACTTGGAATGGCCACATTATGATTGTGATTGGTTGAATTGGTGGTACCTAAGAACATTCATTTATCAGATACAATAATAATTAAAGAAAACATTTATTTGTTTGAAACAACGCAAGAATGTTTTAGGCAATAATGTCATTGATTTATGAATTCAAATATTTAAAAACTTAACAACACTCAACTATTACTTGTTTTATTTGTAGAGTTATGGGTTGTTTGTTGATTGTTTGGCGTATTATTGGTAGCAGGAACATTGCTAGAATTTGGATGATTTGTGGTCAAAGCAGAAGTCTCACCACCAGATGAAGCCCTTCTGCTAGGTTTGGAATTGGTAGCAGATATTGATCTATGCACACCTCGATGTGATGGAGATTGATTAGTATTGTTCACGGCCGCTACGTTGTTGGTATTATTCACGCCAGGATTTGGTCCGGTGATTCCTCTCAAAGATAATGAACTACCAGATCGAGAACCATCACTTTCAGGCTATATGGGACAAAAATAATATTAATAGTAATAAATAATCTCAAACTCAATTACTTAAAGACGAATTCTCACATCGTTCGATTTTCTTCCTAGTAACAAATAAGTAGCAAATATGTCATCATATTTAGATTGAGATAAACTCTCTTCTATTTCTCCACGGCTGTAACCCATACCAACTAATACTTCTGTAACTCGACAGACTAAAAAAATACAAGTAAAGGAGTATTTTTACAAGTGAAATATAAATTTTAAATATACATCAAGTAAAGACATATTAAACAGTTTTATAGTTAAATAGCTAATAGTGACTTAGAGGTATTGATTGAAGATATACCTATTCGTTTTGGTTCTTTGAAATCTGGTTCTGGTTCTACATAAGGTTTTAATTCATCTTCCTCGCAACCCAAGTTCATCCATTTGTCTTTCATGATTACCTATAATACATTTTCAGAATAATAAACAATGAGTGTGAATTGAAGAATACTGTTTAATCTATACTAAACATGCAATAAAATTAAAAAATATGTTTGTAATACAACTAAATATATATTTTACCTCTAATGATGCTCTTTTAAGTGGATTTAACACAAGGAATTTTTTCAATAAATTTTCACAATCTGTCGACATATAAAACGGTATTCTATATTTGCCACGTAATACTCTTTCTCTCAGCTCTCTTAGGGTAGAACCGTCAAAAGGCAGAGAACCGCTAACCAAAGTATACAGAATAACACCTAGTGACCAAACGTCCACTTCTGGGCCATCATAACGCTTTCCTGTAAAAAAATTGTTTTAAAATGAGGATTTTCATTAAAAATATACAAAACCATCTTACCTTGGAATAGTTCAGGTGCTGCATATGGAGGACTACCGCAAAATGTATAAAGTTTACCACCAGGCGTGAACTCATTGCTAAACCCAAAATCTGCAATTTTTATGTTCATTTCACTATCCAGTAATAAGTTTTCAGCCTAAAAAAAAAAATTAAATTGTAATTAGGTACTTCAAGCATACAAATGGTAACTATTACAATTTATGATTTAGTTACCTTTAAATCTCTGTGTATGATTCTTTTTTGATGGCAGTATTGGACTGCTGAAACAATCTAAAAACACACAATATTTTTACCACACATTTTTATTTTAACTGTTTCACAATGGTACATACTTGTCTAAATTTGGCTCTTGCTTCTTTTTCTCTCATGCGCCCGTGTAATACCAAGTAGTCAAATACTTCACCTCCACTAGCATATTCCATAACTAAATATAGTGTTTTTTCAGTTTCTATAACTTGTAATAATTTAACTAAAAATAACAACAAAAACAACAATTATTAAATGTAAGTTATTTAAGAATAAATAATTTAAGTTGGCAATATTTCTTGTTAGCATTACTCACCTATATTTGGATGGTCCAACATTTTCATTATTCTAACTTCTCTAAAAAGCTGTAAAAAATAAAAAATAAATAAAAATTATTTAGTTTTAATGAAGGTCAATAATAACTTACTTTTTGTAAACTTCCTGGTAATAATTGAGTTTTATCGATAATTTTAATCGCGACCTACAAACAGACAATTGTTACAATTTCCAGTTGGCTGATTTAACGATATTATACAATTACAAAAATGACATTTACCTCCTTCCCAGTAGGTACATGTTTGGCTAGTTTGACTTTGGCGAAATTGCCTTTGCCGATGGTTTTGAGCAGTTTGTACTTGCCGATATGCGGCTCTTCCGATGAACGGCTGCGAGACGATCCGCGTGTACTTGTCACCGTGGAGGCACCGCTGCCTCCACCTACTCCTCCACCACCACCTCCAACTCCTCCTCCTCCACCTCCTCCTGTGGAACTGCTATTTGTGGCCGCATCACTGCCCTGTAAAAAACAAAGCAGAAACAAATTGAAAACACAACTTATATACTGTAATTTGACAGATAATGAACTGAATAAAAAAACTAAAACTCGACTTATTGGATATGTAAATACAACAATGCATAAGGGTAATTTTAAAAATAACAACAAAAAAAGCGTTGTTGTTACGAGGACACATATGTACAATACCTGACGTACCCATTATCTATATCTGTAGTAAATATATATAATAAAAACCTAATAATATAACATAATAATATTATAATATAATATACGATGAACAGAGCATAGCGCGTGTAACGCTTATTTTATTCGGTTAATATTTTTTTTTTTTTTTGTTATACACATTCCACCGTAACATCGGCCTATTTTCGATTGAGGTTTTCCCCGTCCCCAGGCCACGTCATCGTAAATATAATTTCCCGCAGTCCTGTACGATCGGAAAGAAAAGAAAAGTGAAAGTACTCCTGCTGAACAACGTACCTACCAACAACATACCCAGCTACACGTCGTAGGTACACGCACCCCGCCGAATACCCGAAAGAATTACAAAAAACGCTCGTCCGGACACGCACATGCTAAGGTTGTGGACGTATTAAATTTCGTCACATACGCGAAAATTCGTTACGGAGAGAAACAGATCTCAACTAGCTCTTGACGGCGCTGTTTATGAGTTGTGGCCGGTATGGGGAAATCGGTTTCGACACGCCACGGCTACTGAACTGTAAGAAAAAAAACGTTGGGCTGTTGCTACCCAGCCTAGCTATATTTGGTTATGTTTGTCGCATTGCGCAATCGCGGGTGACGTAGGTATATTATATTTTAGGTATTAGTTGTACGGAGATGATTAGACATTTCGTTTGTTTGGTCTTTAAAAGCAACGTAAATATGATTTGCCTTTTTCCTAGCAATTTTATAAGTACACCCATGAATACTATCTAATATTAAAATAAAATAAAATATAGAATGCGTAACGACTCCAATGAAAAGTCACTCAAATGTAAAAATACAACAAATAATTTTAATTCAATATAATATTATTATTTTTTTACATTTTTGCAATATATTTTTGTAAAGGTAAAACATTTCTTTCTGTATGGATAAATGTTTTGACAGATGGAACAAAATTCAGAGCAGATAGGCAGTCCCCTTATAATGGGACTTGGACACTTGATTATCCCAAATCTATACGGTTCTTTTTCGAATGACAATTTTATTAATAAGATCACCGAGGTATAGTAACGGAATAACACGTCACACAACCGTTACCAAACGTCACCAAGGTTTCATCCACCACAGAGTTTAAAAAAACACCATAATTAGGAAGACGGCGCATCGTTGCGAAGAAGAGTGTCACGTAAATACGCCGCCGAACTCTCCGCGTTTTCGTTATATGTACAATACGAAAGACTTCTACGAATCCCGTTAAACATAAATTGATACAACTATTGTACATGCGACACTCGACGGAACAACCACCGGAAAAGCAAAGAGCGGTTAGCGGAGAAGCAAAAAATTATACTATTGTTTTTATTATTTGTTTTAACATATTGTTTATATTGTAAAAAAAGAACGCCATCTAGTTTTTTTTAACAATATTTTAAAATAAGTTAATACAACGTCTGTAAGATTCGCGAGCACTCGAAACAACACGTCATTCAATACAACGACAAGCCGACATGATTATATTATATGGGTAATGAAATACCAATTTCAAATACTACAAGAAGTATTTCCCTTTTTTCCATAAACATGCTATAAGAGATACGTACAAGACGTATACGTACACATTACATGTAATATATTATCGATATGCAGAGAAATATCGATCACGAACATTGCTTTTTTAAGACTGCCAGCATACGGTTGCCTCGGCGGAGTGATACATTTTATACGGATCGGTGGTGGAGCGTTAAAAAATATAAAGTAACTCAAAAATAAAAAAATGGAGATGAATAATGGATAAATACGTAGGTATACAAGAAATACACGATTGAACTGTATGTAAAACAAGAAAAAAGAGATAAAATCGAAAACGCCATACAACCTAACCAATCCATTATACTATTTTTCTGTCGATACGTCGACTTATGAATAAATTCACATAAAAATAAGAGAAAATGTCATTTCAAAATACGGTTTTCGGTGAATAAACGATGAGAGGATGTTCAAACCATATGTAATATTATAATACTTATCCCTCTTCATATCGCCAGTCACCGAGTCTCATTGTGTTGTGTTCCGCCTATTTATGTTATATTATTAATTTTTTTTTGTTATCATCGCGCTAAAACGTCTTTCGACCGACTTTACGTGAACAATAATAATTATTATTATTTCGTTTCATTGGGATATGCACAATACACGATGACGACACACGCCTAACCTTATCCTGTTGGCAGAAAAGGGTTATGTGAAGGGGGGGGGGGCTTTTGTCCGTCGAGAACGATATTATTATTATTATTATTATTATAACTACTCGAACACAATGATCGGAACGGCAGAGCCGCACACGGGGAAAACTATCTCAGAAAAACTGTAGGGAGTTCGATCGAGCGTTTCGTGTGTTACATTACATTATACACACACGGATATTATAATATTATATAATAAGTAATAACAATTATTATTATTTTTATGCGTTGGCACCGTTGAGTAAAACCGCGTAACGACGCGGCACCGACACACTACGGTCGGCGGTGTCATGATAATTAAAATATTAAACGCATTATATCATCACGATAATCGTTGTATGCGAATCGTATACTACGGTTTTATGTTTTTTTCATACAAATTTTCGAGGCTGACGATAGTGTATCGCACTCGCGATAGTAATTTATAACACTATAAGGTAATGCGCGCCGGCGCAACGAAAGTAACCCGACACTGGCGATTTCGCCACGCAGCTGAGATAACGACGGCGATGATGACGATGATGACGAATAGCTGTGGTAGAACGCACTTCTAATTATTGGTAACAATAATAATAATAATAATATATTATATATTATTATTATTATATACACCACACGGTTACGACACAAGTTGTAGTACTTGGCAAACGAGGTAATAATAATTAATATTAGGTACTAATAACATTAAATTAACATTTTACACGTCTGAAACGCGCTCCAGAGAATTGACTTATCGCGCCGGTGATCGTGGTGGCAGGTTATAAGATACAACGTACACGGTGCCAAATTCAAACTCTACACACCACAGCCGCCACCGTCACCATAACACCGGAGGTGTGAACATAATAACATTAACTAGTTAGAAGGTTTTACTTTACTTGATTAGTTTAATTGGCTGTTGAAATAACTTAGTTTTGTCAGTTGATATAAAAATAATCTATCAAGTTAAAATTAAATATTATGTTTTTGAAATTTCTTGTCTAAACGGTTTGATTCACCAATAAATTGAAGCAAGTATGTTAATTTTTTTTTTTTATTGTAGATAAAGGAAATACCTATATATAGTTTAATATGATATTATTTAACTTACAATGAAAAATAAAAATATCTATTTCCTTTAAGCACATGCTATTGTAGTGGTGGCAGAGTTAACAAATTTTTTTATTGTAAATATTGAAAAAAGCTATATCTGTACTTTTTTATGCTTTTATACGATTCCCAGTCGTGTAGAAAATGTCTTTTTTAATATTTATAAGCATTAAATTGTAGTTTTTGAGACCTAAATAGTCTATATATTATTTTTGTCAAAACCAATTTTTAGAATAATCTATTCTGAAATCGAACGCCCTAAATAGGGCATTTTCTCTTTTCTCTCATACATTTTCCATATCCAGGAAAGATTTAAAGTCTCAATTATATAGAAAATAATAATTTTCTTATATACACACTCAACCGGTAACAGCTATAATAATACTATAATGTTGTCATGTTTTTTGATGAAACAATATAATACACAATAAATGGACACGAAATGCTCTGTATGTGATCCACGAACTAATTAATAAAGTTTATTTCTAAGCTAAGTTAATATATTTTTCCTATTAACTTTAAACAGTGAAATTTATAATTTGTTAACTATGTATTAGTTAACATAACGATCCTATGCTCACCTGACTTAATTTGAAATAACTTGCTTGTCTTTAGATAATAATATATAAATGGGTAGGACATGCCCATATGAATCACTGCAGGAGAAGTGATGACCCCGGAATGGCAGCCGACCGAGTCGAATTATCAATCTCGCGATTATTGATAAGAAATTGAATATATTATTATGTGCCTATGTGTCATATATAAGAAACAAATCGCCTCAGCTTCAGCCGTTCATTCGAATTTGGGTACTGAAAGCGAGTGCGCCTGGCATAGATCCTTACCCCATTCACTTTGGTGGGTCACGTGGGTGATAATTTCCACCCCTCTAACAATGAGAATTGGTCTTTCATGAAACAATTAGATAAAATAATAATGTAACCAAATTCCAAACATATGTTTTAGATGAAAATTCTGGAATATCAGAACACGACGACGAAGGCGATGTGCACAATATAAGTCGTTGAACACGCACGTCGCGCCGTATCGATTTATTTGTATTGCAGTTGGTAAAAATAATAAAATTAGTCATGGCAGCGAGCGTCCGTATATTATGCATTGCACGACGTCACGAGTCGACGACAAACGACCACGTCTTTTTATGGATATGTTAATGAATCACACTGCTCTTTTACGGGAAGCTTACGCACGACGGACCGCGTTTATATACGTATTGAAATATTATATTCTCCATCTTCTCGGCGACGACCAAACGGACACGCGGCGGTGACGACGAATAAATAAATAACACGATATTACATATGGCTATGAGAAGCGCGATCGAAAGAACCGATCCGACGTCTTAGGTATGTATCATAGCCGAAATGAACCGCGTCATTATATAGAGATAGGTAGGAGGTGTATAATATATTATATATTATATATTATATATTATAATAATATTACAGTGGCAGCGTTTCGAGAGACGTCTCTCGATGCGTGAAAGTCTCGAGTGATTTCCAACGGTTCGACGAACCGGTTACGGTTGTTTTTCGACGTAACGCGAGCGTCGTTTTTTTTTTGTTTAATTGTACCAATTTATAAATGTTTTTTTATTTTGTTATTTTTATTATTATTATTTGGGGATATCACTTATACATTATTTATAACGCCGCAGCAGAGGAACCGGCTACTATTTTACTACACCACTGCTGGTAATCGGGAAAAAAAAAGTCACTAGAAGTCTCGGTAAACGTCACTCTGAGTCTCCAGGAAAGTCATAAAAATATATACAGTTAATAGTTAATTAATTTCGTGTTTTGTTAATATTGTATGCTAAAAAAATGTCATAACTTTTCTAACATAAGAACATTTTTAAATTTGATCTTTATCATTATTTATCAAATTGTTTGTAAAATTGTAATCATTTATTTTGATTTTTTTTTTACGTATTGATATTATAATAGGTAAATGCACCATCCACCACTGCTTATGCAGCAATCACAAAGCAGATCCTCCCCTAGACGGTCCTGTACACACACACGCGGTCGACGTGATTGCATGGTTCGATTTTGGATGAAAATTCCGCTGAGGAAAAAAGCGGGAATCTTTGTTGAGCGTAGTGGAACGGGCAGATAACGAGGCGTGCACGTAAAAATAATAATTCGAGTCGGCAGATAAAGCACGTATTCGACAGTTATAAATTATCACAAAATGTGCGAATTTATCACACTTATTTTTGTACATTTTGAGGTTTTGAGAAAAAGCACACAATAGAAATAATTCTCAAATATTACGCAGCGGGTCTCAACGATATCTCCATGTAACGTCGACGCCAATGTATAAAATTTTATTTTGAAAATCCAATCGAGGCGACGCGACGCTTTCAAATACTTTATACTTCGTACCTACTACAGTCAAATATTTTTTTATTTTTATTTTTCAGTACTCGCATTTGACTGATTACTGAGGCTTCATTTGTAAGCGTATGAGAACTTACGAACACTGATTATTAGTTATTACCCTTATAGTATACGAAATCGACGATGACCGAAATTTCGTCGTATAGTGCAGCAACGGTGTGCCCTCCGCCGACAATCGATTGCCGTCATTGCACGACGATGACGACGGCCGCCGCCGCGTTCGACCTCTTTAAAATCGCAACTGGTTTTTACTCGTCTCTCTCTCACCTCTCTATGTCTCTCTCTCTCTCTCTCTACACTGTATCGCATCGTCGCAGAGACTTCCTATCGCGTATAATTGCTATATTATCGCAGCGACTTTTCAATCGAGAAACGATATACATTTATTTATGGTAACGTACCGTTAGCGACGACGATCGTGAAGTATGTAATACTTACACATCGATTAGGGGGCCGAGTTACTCACAACAATATCGTATTATTTTATTATATGCACTTGTCGCGCCATTTATTGATAATACGAGGAACACAGTATACGCGGAGACAAATCGTTACCGGTTCGCGAGCACAAGAACTTCATTGTTGATCAGTGCACTCGGTCATATTATATTGAGGTCCCTAATCGTTTGGATTTGGATTTTACAAAGTTCTAGTCGCATATCGAAAAGCCAAACCGCGCGAACAACATACGGATCGGGGTCGAGCGGATGCGACCGTGCGATCTTGATGTGGTGCGAATCCGAAGTGGTTTTCCGTGTACTTATATATAATACTTATGACGACAATTATACCGTAAACCGATTTTGGACGATCGGAAAGCGGTGTCATTCGAACACACGACCGTTATAATAATAGGCGTAGCGCCATCATGTATTAATGGGTGGTGGATTTTGGGACGTAGATATCTATACAGTTGCTGGTTATCGTGCTCTAAAAACGAATTGAAACGTGGGTGGAATGTTAGTCGACTACCGGTAAAACGATTTTTTGTTCTAGGTGTACATGTACCGAATACGTAGACATTTCGGACACGAAGGGGTGTGTGCACATACACTCCCTCCAGTGCACGGTGATCGATACCAATGGATGTGCGTAGGTTGCTATTAAACCCATGTCTCCCACCCCACGTTGGTATAAACGACGGGTTCCAGGAAAAAAGTAAACGACGATAATGATCTGAATAAAAAATAACAAGGGTTCGCAGATATTATATACACACCCACACGTTCTGCAGGCAGTCTGCGCTTACACAACGACGACAATAATAAAATCAATAATATATTATATTATCATTGTACATTATTATATTCATGTCGTTTATAATATAAACTCGTGTTTGTATAAGGTGAAATTCAAACAACGAAAATAATAATAATAATAATAATAATAATAATAATAATAACCTTCAGAAATGCATGCCACATGGTAGTAGTCGACGAGTGAATCGCGTACACCGACCGACCGACCACCCTTATTGCACTAAATCACGATATAATGCGCGTGTGCATGTCATAAAACACATACACGTCATAAAATTATTTCGTCGATTTTCGATAGCAGGCGGCCTAATACGTATACGCATAGAATATATTATTATAATAACGATATTAAGACTGGTAATTTATACTCTGCGTTTATCGTTTTTTTAAAAATGTTTTTTCTAAGAATAATAATGACGTTTTTACCATACCTATCGTATAATATATTATAACGTTATTATAAATACCGACGCGACTCGGCGGAGCGGCCGGTCGGTCGGTCGGTCGGTCGGTCGTCCGTCGTGTGAAGTGAAGTACATATATTTTTATTGTGACGCAACCAAGACTGTATAATAATATATATACATATACATTGTATATAAACGTACGAGGAAAGAAAATGTTAAACAGTTACGTAAAACACGACAGAACTCAACGACCCTTGTCGTACCTATTATACGAACACACACACGCGCGCGCGCGCGCAGAAAGAGTTTATAATATAATCGAAACACACGAAAATAATGAAAAATAAAAAATGCATCGATAAAGCGACATACCTATAAAAATAATATATTATACTCTCCGAATGCATTACGAAAATGCGCCGGTAGTAAGTCGCCGCTCTCTGACTCTCAAGACCGGCTACGGGTCCGGTAAAAAAAAAAAAAAAACCTAATCGTAAAAAATATAATATATTATTTATTTTAAATTACGTTATGGGCCGGACACGAGACGAAACAACGTAGAAACTCGTCGCACGTGCACACGAATACCGAACGCATCTTCTGGTCCGAGTGGTTGTGACCGTACAAGATTTCTGTCCGTACGCACGGGCAATAGTATAGATTCTTTCCACCGTATAAATAGATCATGAAAAATACGGTTTTCTTTCAGTATTCGGACACCGTTTCCTCCGGTCCCGCCCTATCGTATCTAATCCGAAAACGCAATTCACGAGCGGACGGCGGTACGGCAATAAAAAATAATAACGTAATATATTGTTATTATTATTATTATTATAACGAAAAAACGTGTAATTCGCTTGAGAAATGTCACGCTGTGCGGTGTTACCGACGGGAAATGTCCTCGCACTCGAACATACGCGCCACATCACACGACAATCTAAATATTCAACGTTATAACATTGCAAACTTCCTAACTGTGCAGATTGCAAAAACTGATATATTATGACGGAGACACGCCATGGACGGTTTTCCAGACAAACGGCATTTCTATCTTCTCCGTTCATACGCTTTGACCGAACGTGGTACTCACTCTAACAAGTAACAAAAGTATCTAACTGTTGGCTAACATATCTGTATACGATGCAGCATACAAACGTACGTTTAATGGGCCTGGATGGGGTGTGTTGTGAGCCCATACCTATGAAGATATGGACTGTAACAGAGAGAGGTGGTCTGGGGTCCAACTTTGCTAGAAAAATATAGCATACACTTTTAGGTCATATTATAAACCGGCATTTGACTATCTATCTTTCTAACAATTTTAGCCTCGGCAACCTATACCAGGGTGTAATGTACCATTCATCGTGCCGAAAAAAATCTGTGAAAATCCCATCACCGTATACGATACAGTGATGCACACGATGCACGTGGTGGCCTCGGTGACCGGCCGTATGAGATCATCGTTATTACATTATGTGTGTTACCTATACGATGTATTATTCATCGATAGTTTCAACGCACCAAGACGACCTTTTTTCGGGTTATATTTTTCCACCGTTTCGTTCCCCCTTCGATTTATGGTCCACCGACACAAGGATAATAATAATATGTGGACAGGTGGCTGTTGCTGCTGCTGCTGCCGCAGTCACCCGGCCGACGACGACGAACGTTTCTCGTCGTATACAATATAATATTAATAAAAATAATACACGTTATAATGCACACAAGACGACGACGATCGACGACGATCGACGACGGATGGGTACGGCGGGGCGTGGTGTTTTCTGGCCGGATCGCGGAGATCGGGGCGTGTGTGTGTTGTACAACTCCGGTCTCGCATGTGCGTGCGTGCGTGCGTGTGCGCTGCGGAGAGAAGTGGCGGCGGCGGCGGCAGCGTCGACCGCGAACCGAACAGAGGAGAATATTATTATACACACACATAATAACTGTAAAACCCATCATCGTCAACGCGAAGACCGTGTATAGAGTATCTATACGTGCACACCGCACAAAATATTATTATTATGATTGTTGTTGTTGTAGGTACTTGGCGTTGTTGTTTATATTATTCTAAATAAGTAGGTAGGTATCTCTCCATGCGAAAATCATCGGTCCACGGACACCGTTCGGCTGCGCGGTACACCACTGTTATTAATATTATTATTATTATCATCATCATCATCATCACGACGACGGTATTGTGAACTCGTTGTGTAAAATGGATTGTTCCGGTACGGTGATTTTCGGTAGGAAACGAGGCGAAATAATGATAATAATAATAGTAATAATTGCGTGTACATTGTGTGTGTGTGTGCACCGGGCAGAGCGAAAACGGTGCAAAAAACACACCACGACCGACTTCGATTTGCGACCGTGAAAAAAAAATTATACATTATATATTATTATGAAAAAATAAAAAATCGGCCGGACAAAAAAACCGCAAGCTCCGTGTAGCCGTCCTGTTTCCGCCGGCGACCAGTCACATACGACGGGGGGATTTCTCTGTACGAGTCGCCACATCACAACAATTTACCTGGACGGGACGACGACATAAATAATTAATTCCTACAAACGAAACGTTTTTAATCTTTTCGGAGGCACTCGATACACGCTCGAGACGGTGATAATGCGCATTTCTTTTCATGCACGTACATAATAGTAATAATAATAATATAATAATGATATTAACATAATAATCGTAGTAAGTAATAATGATAATAATAAAAATAATAATATAATCGTAATAAAATGGTAACGCAGAGGTAGATAACGGGCATGCCTTTCGGCGGCACGTGAAAGTACCACCGGCGGTAACACCCCGCCACCCACCCCGCGTACACACCGACAACGTCGTTCGTTCCGTTAATCTGTTACATTACAATATGTTTCATTATGTGTACCAACGACGTCGACGACAACAACAGCAACGAGAAAAACGAAAACCAAGTTTTATAATACGCCCGCCCGGGTGGAGCGACGACTTACCGCTGAGACCGACGAGGTCGAGGCCGTGGCTGTGGTTGGGGCTGCGGGGGCCCCGACCCCTATCGCCTTGAGTGGAGACGGCGGCCACTGATTAACCGACGATAGTAAGTGCCCAATGGGAGCCTTATAAAAGGGGCGGATGTTGGAAGATCTGACGATTGGCGGCGGCAGTGGCGGTGGTAGCAGAGTGGACGGCAACGACGAAAGCGCGGCGGTCGTCGGATGGAGCGAAGTCGTCGACGACGGAGGCTGTTGTGACGACGCCGTCGTGGGCTGTTGCGTGGACGCCGAAGCGCCAACGGCCAACGGCTGGGACGCGGCGGCGGCGGCGGCCAAGTGTTCGACGACCGGCGGCAGTGACACCGGACTATCGGTCTGGTGCATCCAAGTGATGTAGCTGACGCTCATCGTCGCTTGTACAGGTGGCCGGGTGTTCACGTCCGGCGAGAGCTTACGGCACGAGACGAGTGGGACGACTAATGTCGGTGTCGATTAATAAAAATATTACGTCGTTTACCGGTCTTACGACGACACCGGTGCAGAGGCAATGAACATCGTCCGTTGTTAAGAGTTTCACTCAGTTGGCTCTTGCTGTTTACCGCCGCGCGGACATCACACAACCGACGACGACGTGGCTGCTGTTGCGCTGGGCTAATATTGTTTCGATGGAAGCAATCGCACGAAAACCGCGTCCGACGAAGATAGATTGAAAACAATCGACGGCGACGACGGCCAGGCCAGACAGACAGTTAGACGGACGGACGGATAAACAAACACACATACACACACACACACATACACAACGTGCGATCGGCACAAAGTCTGCGAGGCCTCCGGAACGACCCCGGGCGCGCCACTTGCACTATCTCGGACAAACGACGAGAAACTGGTCCCACCACTGCCGTAGTGCCGTCGTGTGCACTCGTCGTTCGGTCTGTCCGTTGGTTGGTCGGTTCGCCACCGCTGCCGTTCGTAGAGTAACCGAACAGTAGAGTGCGCTGTCGTCGTCACACACGCATCACCCCGCCGCGCGCGCACCGCGGGAAAAGAGAGGACTACGTTGCCAATTTGTTGTTTTTTGCTGTCCGTCTTTCTTTCGCTCACACGCTCTCTCTCTCTATGTGTGTGTGTGTTTTATACGTTATTATTATTATTATTATTATTATTACATTAGGAGAGGTAGTACATTATTATATTATTATAGTTGCCGTTCGGTGTGCGCGTTTCGACCGCCACCGCCGCCGGGAGAAAGAAATCACAGGAAGGGTTAGGCGGCGGGGGGCTCCTCCGTGGGTTGGAAAATATTTGTCGAGAACGTGTCGAATCGTTGCGGGCGGTTCGACGGACCGACGACGTGTATTTCGCCGTCGTCGTACAGCCGAAGATTAATAACGATAAAGGTTAGAAAATTATCGTAAACCTAGAGTAAAAAAGAACGCCGTCGAGATAAATATTGTTCTTCTCTTCGGCGGCCGTTTGTCACACTTTTTCACCAGAGACAACGTTCGCTCCGCCACGGTTTCTCGTCAGGTGAAACTCGGGCCCAAGTACCACACGCGCACACCCGAGTTCGTCATTATACGGGCGCGCACGACGACGGTGTGGGAAAACAAAATTCTAAGGAAACAAATAGAAATCCGGACGCGCGGCGTTACGGACGATGACGATGGTAATAACAATATTGCTATTCGCCAGCCTTTGATTTCCATTTTCCATTCCGCTGTCGACGATTTTTACACGGTCCATTTCATTTCGGTTTATCTTGAGTTTTTTTATTTCGTTCATTTCGTTGCCGAAGTCGTCGGCCGGACGGAAAAACTCGTTTCGAACGGGAACCGACGGCGCGCGCGCGCTGACGTACGTCGGTCCGGTGGTAGCACAACGCCGTCGTCGGTCGAAACAAATCGCGAGCCGCCACCGCCGACACAAAGTCCCGCCGCGGAATTCCGACAACAATACGCGAGTTATATCATACAATATTATGACGCGTAGTCCGTGTCAGACAAGCGTGTGTAACCCCACTGGAGAAAAAGAAAAACGGCGGAATATCTCAAACAAGTTCTCGTATTCCTGTTTTTTTTTTTTCAAATTTTACCCAACGGTACCAACAAAAAACGCACTTTAAATGCAATCGTAGGTCCGATTACCTGTTTACATCGCTCGTCACGTATTATTACTATACGTCCAATCTGCGTTGTAAATTAAAATATCGCACGTGTGCTTGGCTATTGTTTTCCATACGTCGTCGTCGTCGTCGTCGTCGTCGTCGTCGTCGTCGTCGTCGTCGTCGTCGTCGTCATCGTAATGCCGATGACATGATACGACAGATTTTTAATTATTTTCGACTAGAAACACAGCCATTCGACTGTTCGAGACGTTCGAGTACTTAAAAACACCATTCAAATTGATTAATTTTCGAATCGTTGTGATGATCGTATCGACCGCTGCTGTGACCGCGTGCGTTGTCGTCGTCACCGTTGCCGCCGCTCGTCAACAAGTCCAAAAACTACAAAGGTCAATCAATTTTCATTCCAATAAAAACACTGATTCTAAATCATGTATCCCTCGTGTTCAGACTAAATTAATATTAATTATGATTCATGTGATTCGGTGTATGATTGAGTATATGATTGACGACAATAAATTAGCACAGAAACGACCAAATACAAAATATAGACGTCATATTGAAAAAAAATATACAGTAATAGAACTAATAATTGATTTTAAAACTATAAAACTACAATTATCAAATAATATACACTAAATGCTTTTTGTAAATATTAATCAACCCCAATGTGGCAACTGGCAACGTAGATAAATAATTAAATTAGTACCTCAGTAACAATCAAGGTTAATCAAATTTCCGAGAATATCTCAGCTTGAAAAAAACTGATTAAAACATTTAATTATTGTTTTAGTCTTTCAGTTATTACCTTTCGCGCACACGCATTAATCATATAATATTTTATTTAAACTGATATTTCAGCAATGAACTAGACAAATTCGTGAAAATATGAAACTATTTAACAAATATTTTTGTTATCTTGCATATATAATATGTAACATTAACTTTGAATGTATGAAAACTTCAATAAACGACGATAATACCAAGTACCAACAATTAACTAGTAAACACGTCTAATGGATTCTTAATAAATTATAACTACAGAGTTGAACTTTGTAGGTTAAAGAAAAAAATAACGATGACTTGTAATTTCGAGAGAAAAATGTTATATATTTAATAATAATTGTTCTGGTTCAATTCTAAGAGTGGCTGAGGCTAATTGGAAAAATACAAGTAGGTAGGTTACAACTTATAAGTAACGTTGTTTATAGAGACAGTGAATAAGAGATCGAAACAATATATTAGGTATATTATATATATGTATATGCATGTACTACTTAAAAATTTATATACATTTACATAAATGTATATAATATGTAGCATTATAAAATTGGTTATTTATATTTTACATTTATCATTAAAAAACAAATTTTGGTTAGGTTAACAGTAATTAGGTCAGATGAAACTTTAAAAAAATATAATAATAATGTAATGAGCTTGTACAGATGAATTACATAAATTACATTAATATGAAATACAGTGAATTTAAAATTAAACTTCTGATTCGAAATAAAAATAAAAATAATTTAACAATTATGTTACAAAACTGAAAAAAAAATATATTTTAGTTTTTAATTACTCACGTCTATTATGTAACAACGATTATTTGTATGCAAATGTAGTCAATATAGAAAATGCATTATACTAATAGTAATAATTACACTCAAAAACCATCAGAACATTTTTACACAAGACGCATAATATGTGGAGGTAATATGTTTCAAGAGTTGTACGTTTTTAAAATTAGCCCAATAAAAGGTTTGCATGCAAATCAAATCAATTGCATCAGTCAGCAGCAGCAGCAGCTGTCTAAATAATTACAGGCATGCAACAATACGATTTCAAAACCTAAAACGACCATAAATCATAATATACAATATTATTATTATAATATAGTTTAACACGTTAAAAACGCGTAACTTATAATATTACCGTTTCGCTCGTACTAATAAGTGTTGTTAAATAACAATATTGATGATCTAATGAATTTTAATATCGTTCATCGCCCTGATAATATTGTTTATCTCGTTACGAATCCAAACATTTCACGTGTGTGTACAAACGGAATATCCTAAAGCCGGTGAGAAAATAATAACGTACAAAATATAGGTACACTTCATTATATAACTTATTCGCTGTTATCGATTTATTTACACCATTAATATACAATATATTACGGTGTTAATTTTTAAATTGTAATCAATATACCTCTTGGCAATTGTTTTTATTACTATTATTTTTTATATGCAGACATTTACCAATTAAATCCGCGCATTCAATTAATGTTATAATATCGCGGGCAATAAAAATACCTACCTAGCTGCATAATACATTTCTACATTGATTTTAATTATTTTTCCGTTAATCTTCGTAAACACGACCGCGACGTTACACAATTCTAACAGGATTCACACCGAACATCATCCTGTAATAATGGTTTTTAACATCGCACAATGACACTATTAAATCCCGCGTTTATTATTTTATTTCCTGTAATTTTTCCGGCTCGTCCAAATAAACGAACGAACAATGCACAACACAACACACTTCCGGACGTCGATTTTTAGGCGCAAGTGCGAACGTACACTATAAATGTATGACTAGGCTGTATCGAAAATGTTGTGTCGTCCGATTTCCAATTTCTAGTAATCACAACTCAGCTGGTTATTTAGGGTAAATTTAAAAAAAGAAAACGTGTCCAAAAATATTAGGTGAACCAACTACCCGTACAGACGATTAACTGATTTCACTTTCGAATGCATTTTCATAGAGAAAATAGAAAAAAAGCATTCGCATTACTCGGAGATCTATATAAAATCAATTTGTCGATCTATAATAATACCTATAAAAACGTTTAGTTGAATTCTACAGAAATTCTACTGCAAAATATTATCTGGATAACGGGTTTACACACACAGGACAGACGGTGTGCAGTTTTTCGTTTCTTCTTTGGGGTTTTCTCAACGGAGCTGAGTCGCCTAGTTTTCTAATGCTTTAGGCCGTGTTAATAATAATTATTATGTTGCACGCGTTTCGACAAACAAACACGGCCATCTAACCAATACGCATCGAATTTAAATAAATCGCGATTGTAAGAAAAAGAAACAAACCACCGACGACATCACTTTAATGGACCCATGTGATTTTTACATACTTACTGCTGCACGTAGACACAAACATAATCGCACAGACATACGTGTGCGATGAAAAATAAAATCATGTAAAATCTAAGACCGTTTATCGTAACTGTTTATCAATTATCAACAATATCTAATGACCTTCGAAGTTATATTACGATCGAAATGATAATTATTAAAATTAATATACCACCGTTCGAATAACAACCTATAAAGCAAGTTATTATAATATCGCTTCCCGTGGGAAATGTCGGTTTGCGGCACTGACGTTGAAAACAGTCGCAATGCACCAACCTGCCATTACATAGCCGACTTTCGATGGCAATAAAATTATAGGTAAAAAAAATTAATAAACGACGACGGGTTTAGCACTAAAAACCGTTTATAGCAGCCGGTTAGTCAACCGGTTCCCGTTGAATTGTCAAAAAATAGATGTTCCTCAAACTCAGTTTCCGATGTTTTAGAACGATTCCTGTACGTATGATATTATATATTAAACATATTAATATATTATACACATAAATCGATTTTTTAACAGAATCACTGATTATCGTAAGTTCAGATGTTATTGAAACAACAGTAAAAAAATGGAAAAAGTATTAAACGCATACATTATTTCGTTGCTCAATGTTGATGATGGATGAGATTATTGAATTCCGTTTATGTTCAGAATTTTAAGCACTATGGAAATTTAAAAACTACAGTTTTGTCGAACGAATCGTGTCGCATAATTTAAGTTCATATTGTGTGCACTATCTGTTGAAGTTTTACAGATATAAATCAACAGGTATCATATTTCTTTCTTTTTTTAAGTAGACCCTACAGTCCACATCGCACACTACAATGTAGATTATTTTTATTTAGGTTGTGACATTTGTAATTAATAACTTCATCTTCCGCGTTCTACCCTGAATCACTGACAGTCATATTTATACAGATGCAGACAACACACAATATAGTTAACTGTTAAACTCGTAAAATACCTACAGCCGTAAGATTTATAACAAAAATTAAGTTTTTCCAGTAGACTTTTTAGCGACTGATTTTTTTGTAAAATTTAATATATTAATTACTGCACGAACGCGATAAATATACATCATATGAAATAATAGCTATTATAATTAATTAATTGCTAAATAAATGCATCTATTTATCGATGTGAGTGTTGATGATGAGTGTTGAACACACGACGTGTTAAAAAAAAAAAGAAAATGGTAATATCGAACGAGAACAATAATGGGAGGATAGCATATGGTTCATATTTCAATAACACAATATTTAACATCGCTGACCCCGGTCCCATTTCTAAAATTGATCGACGATGATAATTGATAATTGTTAATATGTTCATTGTATACACCAGTAAACAAACTTCAATATTTGGTCCAAACGTTATTTTATATTTTCACATCGCATTTTGTTGAATGAATGAAAAAAAGAACCATAAACACCGGACGACAACAGCAGTAAAAAATAAAGTTATGAGACAAATCGGAAACTAGGTCATGAAGAGATTATTGAACATTATTGTACTTTTAACTGTAGAGAAGGTCGGTCGGTCAGTGGTCAACGTAATAATTATAACATTCTATGCCTTTTTTATTTTATAAATTTATGCAATAAATGTACATGCAATTAATAAACAAAAACACTGCATTGTTTTAATTAATTCTTATTATAAAACAACATACAATAATAAACGACGAAAAGTGAAATCATTTCATAGACGTTCTTTTGGTTAGTATTTAATGACCTTTTAATCCGGAAAGTAAATTGTTAAGAAATCTAACATAGTTATAACATTTATAACATCGTCTATAATATACTTTCTCCAACAAATAAATCGAAGCCTTGAAACACCGTTTTTAAATTTATTTACACGGGGTTTAACACGTGTCTTACGATTTACAGCCGGCCATTGAACTCTTATCAAAGTTTACGTAGGTATTAAAAGGTCTACCGATGTACGATAGTAAAATAACGTTTACTAAATAAAATACTAGATGGTAAATGTATTCCATAGTTTAAAAAACGTACACTACTAAAAATTCATAAATAAAAAATACGAAATAATAATATAATATCTTGCTGAACAGCTGGGTAACAAGTGCAACTGCTGTAATAGCTGAAGTATTATAGATGGCCGATGAACCGAAAACACGGCGTCGATATTTTTAAATAAATAATTACGTAAAGAACACACAGGACACGACACATAATATTAAATTATTAAACATTATTGTAATATACAATGACATTTCGTTCACACTGTTCACAGACAGGTATGCAAAAGAAAACGTTCTCGGCCGTATGAATTAACAATTATCATTTGTGTCGTAATAACATCGAATCGATAATATACAGAAACGACGGTGTGTGCGTAGTGTGACCACTCGCATTATTTCATAGCCGTTATTATTAGTATAACTATTATTATTACGGGTAGCGATCGCTCGTCGGGTAATAATAATACGAACGGTTTTTAGAATAAAAAATAATAATCGCTGGTAAAACTTTTATGTAGGTAGATATTATATTATTATTATTATAATTTCAGTGAGAACGATTCCCGGTGGACTGTGGCGGTGATGACGAAAGAGATCGTTCCACGGCTGCATTGCCCAACCGATGATGATAAGTTGTGTGACCATTATCGGCTCATGATTATTATTGTTACTATCGTCGAGGCGGCAGCGGTGGGCGGGGGTCGATGGGTTTTTACCGTGCGCCAGACGATCAGAGCACCGTGCGGTGGCTATCATCCGCGTACATGTATTTTAGTCGAATGCCGCGACGACTTGCCAACGTCAAAAATCGTTTTCCTGGTGTAAAAATAAATACGCCGCCGAACGACCGAGCTGCGACGGGGCAAAGCTCACCGACGACGGCACATGCCACACACACCACCACCACCACCACGTGACGTCGGTCCGGAAAGGACACCACGACACGCGAGAGAGGGTTGTGCGGGTAGATCTTGGTTCTAGATCCTGTGACGATCGACACGTCTATAACGATGGTGATAATAAAAATAATAATAATATAACATCGTTTCAACACGACGACCGACGTACGAGTTTTTATTTTGGGAAACGTATTATATTAGATTATGTGACGAGCGGCGTTGAGGTGGTTTTAGTTCTATTCACAAAGCTTCTATCCGTGGATTTCAAACCATTTTAACAGTGGATAAAAAAATGATGGATACACCTATGCTTATCACACGATAATTAAGTAATAATTTTTCACAAATATGGGGTTCATTATTTTGTACATACCCCCCCCCCCCCAGGTTAGGTTAGATTATGCTGATTGAGGCCCTAATTATTTTAGTTTACTAATTTATATTTGAGTACTCTCATGGTACAAACGAAAAATATACTATTTGATTCCTAGAAGTATTTTAAGTAAAATATAAAACCAACCATAGGTATACGTATATTGTTCATAACATTTTTATAACTTTCGTCAGAAAAAAATAATGATAATAATGTAAATAATGTAATAACTGAAATTAAATTTAATCATTACATAATATACTATGCCCAATGCCCATGATTATTGTTTAGTATTTCAAGCAACAGAATTAATACACATGATATATTACACATTAATCAAATATTTCAAAATTAGCATAGGAAGGAAGATGTTTTTTTTTAAAGTTTAACGGGACTGTTAGTACTTAGCCATGATTTCAATTAGTATTGTATTTTTAATTTCACGCAACTCAATAAGTATATGGCATAAAACTACCCAAGACTAGAATCATTTTAAAATATTTGATTGGGTCTCGGGTTGTATGCAGCCAAAGCTCTGTATTGTCACCACATATATACAAGGATGGATAAAGTATTCTATTATAATAGTTATATATGTTATAATTGTTATATACAATTAAGGTTGTAATAAATAATAAATACAACTAGAAATAATAGTCAAATTAAATAAATTCAAAATTTGGCAGATAGTGGATTAATAACATTTTATACCACACTACGGGTGACCATCACATATGATAACAAGTAGTCTCTTTTATCACAATTCCCAGTATACCGTTTATAAAGAGAGAACTATGCAAATAATATTTTCTAAGGTGGTCTGTCTCCTAAGAAAAAACGTAAAAACTGTCCATCTAAACCTTCTCTAATAAAGAACATCAACTTACGTACTAATACATATAATATATATGATAATATAGTAGTAATATTATATAATATGTAGTCTTGACCACTCCTTTTTTTTGTTATCTATGATTTTAAATTTTTATTAATAAACATACCGATTCGATAACGCCACAATAATTTACTAATTGCACTTGAATGGGCCACACCGAAATAAGTAAATCGCGCGCGACCTAACCCAACCGCCCACCAGGTGTGTTTAAAAACTCCAAAGGTTTACTGGGACTTATGCGTGGGTATTGATTTCGTAGCGAACTGCTGCGCGTCACGGTGTCTATTTTTCGTCCCCAACACAATAAGTTAGTGTGTTTAGACGCGTCGTTTTCGTCGCGTTGGTGTTCTTTTTTCGGAAAATCTCTCGGCGCCGTGCGCCCGCCGCCCGCAGAACTGCGTGGCCCGAGGCCAAATGTTGTGGCGCGTTCGACCCGCGGCGCACGGGCGGCATCTCGTCGTGGCGATTTTCCGCTGGCAGGGCGCGCGCCCCGCCCCTCCCCCCGACCGACAACGGGGCAGGACGAACACCGCGACGCGCGCACGCCCTTGTTCGCTTCCGCGGCCAGAAACTACGTCTTTGTCAGCGGACGGTGGCGGCGGCGTCCAATCAATATAGCACGCGCCCGCGTTTACGACGTACCTCTCTCTAAACACAGTATTATAATCATAATAATAATGATATCACAAACAAACAAAGTCGTCAACGTCTCCCACACCCAACAATCCAATACTTCGCTACTTTTGAAATCCATTTTTACGCAAAAGAACGTGTCTGCGCGACGCGCCCGTAATCTATATCATACACGTTACCCATAGTAATAATATCATCACCCGGTCGTCTACCCCGCAAACGTCACTAGTGCAGTGGCACACCCACGCGCCGGTGTTCGCAAGGCACCGCACCGGTGTGGAGGGAGTGTCGTCTTCGTTCGTTTATTATAACAATATTAAAATCGGCTTCAGTAGTGTTTGCGCCGGTAACTCTGCGACGACGCATACACACGTACACGCAAACAAACATATTGATAGTATTAGTATTATGCCCACGCGCTTCATGCCTACGCTATACCTGGTTATGGCTCTCTGGTAACATTTACAGCATAGTACGCGGCTTGCGATCCAACAGATCTACTTGATCGCACCCGATCGTTTCGTAAGTTGCACAATAAATTCAGGTTTTTCTATCGTCGTTGTCGTGCATAAATATAAATTATATTATATTATCGTTTAGTGATCTATGAGGTTGTCCGTGAACTGTTTGAAATGCAAACTAATATTTTAACAGAAAACGCACTGAAAAAAACGCAGTGTGATCCTAAAAACCCAAAAGTCGAAAGGGTTAAAACGGGCGACGAAGAATCGGATTTTCGAAGAAATCGTACAACAGCCAAAATGTAAACGGATCACAAACAAAGCCACCTACCTATTTTTATTTTTCCGTAAGCTAGCTAATACGTCGGACACAATTGACACCCTTTTCACCGTTTTCCGGACTTTACCGTCGGCGATTTTTTTTTTGTCTTCTCCTTCACAATGAAAAGTATATAATAACTGTTTCGAACCGCGAAACGACATTGTATAATAACCAAACACTTATTTCGGATAAACACGTGAACGTAATTTCTACTGCACTTGATCAGGGGCGGATTCGTTCGGGGAAAACGGACGATTTATAGTTACGTTTTTGTACAACGAAATATGTTTCTAACCAAGCATTATGGCGTTTTGTGACGTAGGTATGAGAGATATCCTCATATAATACAACAATTGGTCTTTATTGAAATACATCACGATAAAAAGCCAGGCGCACCGCGTGTGCATTTATTTTTTTAAATTTTAATTCAAACGAATTACGTCGAATGATACAATTTTAATTGAGACTAATGATTAAGAACATTAACGGCTGTAGTACGCTTGTATGCTTATTTAGTACTATTAGTGTGTAGTAATAAACGTGAAATGAATTACATTATTTTGTAACAATGTTCAAGGGCGCTATTGAATTGCCTACGCAAAACGCCTTCTAATATGATATATTTATGTCGGCCAGGACCTTCGAAATGTGTGTGTGGTCAATAAAATGGCGTAAAAATCAACAAAACAACCAACATTCATTTAAGTGAAAATATAATTTTTTAAATTACAATTATACTAAAATATCTGTTTTACGATAAATATAGCGTATTCAGTACAAACATAATACATATTAGTAACATTTCTATGCAGTAGTTATAGAGAAGTTATAAAATAAAGATCATTTAAGCATAATACACGATCATGTAACTTTTCATTAAAATCGATATAGATAAGTTATAATAGATTATAAATAATTGACTTTGAATTATTTTTTCACATAACTTTGATCACCGAAGTAATTATTAACGATAAAGATTGAATGTAAGCAATTTTGATAAACATATTATTTATTGATTGGAAAATTAAAAATACCGAGAAAAAAACATTAAAACATTATTTCATTGGAAAATCTATCCATCTTGTACAAATCAATTTATTTCATACAACACACAGTTCTATTTTCCGGGTCTTTCCATAAATGTTGGCCCACTTTGTTGAATAATGTTAGTGATTTTAAACTAATTTAAAAGCAAGGAAAGTACAATAATATAATAAAATACATATATTAATACCGAAATTCGTGCAATTTAAAGCAACCACACGTAATGTTAAATCTATTAGTATGAAACACACATACACACACACACGTATAAGTCATTTTATTTTTTATGTGAAAACTAATATGTATGCTTTTAAAATGGTACAAAAAAAAGTTACGACAAACATCATAATTGGACGCAAAGCCCACTTTAAATGACAACCAGATATTCTATTGGAAATTGTTTACCCTGACAATCCCAAATGGTTTGCCATGGAGTTAGTACTCAACCTTGCGTATTATGTAAATACAAATAAATACTTAATAAAAACCACATCATCATCATAACATGATTATTAATTTATAACGCTGTCGATGTTCAAGTTTAAAAGAAGCTTTGTGTGACTTTATAGACTTTTTACTTGGCAGGCGTTTATTGAAAAATTGGTTTATTATTATTTATTGGTCGGTTATCGTAAATAAAATTAATTAAAAGTGGCCGGCAGGCAAACCATACTAATTAATACTGCAGCATAGCGGAAAAACCAACGACAAACTCAGATAAAAGTCACCGCCTCTAGTGTGGGCGGTTTCGTGTTTTTGTTAGATTATACGCGTGAACTTCAAAAGCAATACCGATTATACGCGTTCATGGTAAAAAAAATATTAATAACGAAATCCGTTAGTGGACAAACTTAATACCATAACGTACTTTGTGGTTTTTAATACCACAAAAAGCGAGCATTATCGAATTTCATAAATTTCATTACAACCAATATTGTTAGTTATTACGGAGTTTATAAACGGGATAAAAACAAACAAAATTCGATGGATGTGAAATTAGAAGTATGTAATATACTATTATTATTACGTCTATAAAAGCAATTCATCATCTTCCGGCGAAAACATGTCACACTACACACATTAACGATAACCACGTCAAACAACAACTGGATTGGCTGCATAATAATATCGTCATTGCACGATAAACTATTGACGAATAATATTGTTGTTATTATTACTATTTGTCATCGTTTTGGTAAATAAAAAAATAACGATAAAAACACATTTAACGCATCGCCAAAATAATTAAAGTACAGACGAACAGCTAAAAACGTTTTCGTCGGTGGCCAGTGTTGTAATATTAGTAATATTATTATGAGTTATGACTTTTATGAAATCAAACTAAACACTGTCTAAACAGTATAATAGACACTATAATAGATTAAGCGGACGTGATACCCGCAGACGTGTTTTCTCCGTTTTACAACATAGACAACATGTCAAAATTGCGTTCAGCACAATCCATTTTGTGTTGTTAGTATTAATATTACAGTACACTTTTACCTATTATCAAATTTAAAGGTAAGAATATTATCTGCGTTTACACGTCGGTATTTTGTTGTGTTGTAATTTTTAAACGAGTTATGCGCATTTTTAAATTATATTATATTACATACTTTAAAGACATAACTCGCTTTAAAGTTAAAATATGAAAAAAAACCGACTTGAGAAAACAAATTCTTACATCACATATTTCACTGTAATATTAAAACCAAAAACCATTCAGGCTGAACCTTTATTTGGCACGATGTCCCAGTCTTTAAAACATTGAAACTTGTGAAATATCAAATTTGTGTTCGGCATTTTGTGCATTGACATTTAAATAAATAATAAGAGAATTGACCTGTTATCTGTGTTTAAACGTGGGGTTTTTTACGATATTTCAGATAATGAATATATTTTAAAAATTATCACAACTGGCTTAAAATTTAAAATATTGTAAAAAAACCCACGAGAAAACACAGATAATGTTCATATCTTTAAGTTAGGGTGATATTGGTCTGTATTTAATAAAAGTTAGTACATAAAATTGGAACTGCCGAACACGAAATATTTGCCATATTATGTTGCGGTTGTAAGGCGGAGATAACACATGCGGGCACCGAGTCCAGTCGATGCCGTGTATATTAAACTCTCAAATTGTATTATTATTTGTAATGTATTTCTTGATATCATGTGATATTATCAATTATATAATATTATATTTCTGTCGGTTTATCGATCGTTCGGAGTGTGTAGCATAATATGCGAGCGTTTCGCATTATCAATGAATACCACAAGAATACGCTTTATGCGTTTATAGTCATCACTAGAACGTCAATAATAGTATAATACGCTTTTCGGACGATAAAAATATTACGATTAGGTACGGAAAAATTTTTCAATATCATTATTATTTATTATCGCGATACAATACCGCGTCTTCGGTCGATTGGCCCGTGTTAATAATATTAATATATTAATATAATATTATAAACGGCTTTATTATTAATATCACCGGTGTTGTGTTTCCCGGTGGCGGCATGACAATGCGACGACACACGACCGTATATTATTTTAATTTATTAAAGACGATGACATTAAACCGAATTCCGAGCGCACTGTCTATTTAAGAGAACGTTCTACCCGCATGTATTATTTTTGTAAACGCGTAACATGGCAAATATTGCGTTCAGAATAATACATTTTACTCTGTCGTTTTTAACATTTAAGTGAATTGACCTACTATAAAACTTAAAGGGAAGAATATTATCCAAGACCCCACTTAGGTTCTTTTTTATGTTTTAATTTTCAAACAAGTCATTAAATTTCACAATGAATGTAGGATTATAATATATTATAATTGATAATAGATCAATTTAAACTCTAATATTAAAAATAACAGAATTAAAATCGATTAATCTAAACGTACACAATTTGTCATGTGTCATGTTGTGCGGAAACAACACATGCGGGTATAACGTCCACACAACGCAATACCGTCATAACAATATTATATTAATATATCATGTTATCATGTTATGTCTATCCGAACACGACCATTTTCAGCGTCGTATACGACAAGTGATGAGCTTGACGACTCGCCCCGGCCGACGGAAATACGGCGGTGCCGATTTGTCGGGTCCCTGACGCCGACCCTCACAATTCTCAATGTCACTCCAGGGCTGTTCAAGTTTCCCACGTAGGTCCCGCGACGGAATCCAAAAGGTCAAGCACGTTACGTTGCCCGGTCGCACACGAATTTCGTGTAATATATTATTACTGTAATCGTGTACGTATGCGTGTGCGTGTGCGTGTGCGTTTGCGTGTGTTCGAGCGGGGTCGAGGAGAATTTAGATTAAATCGACCTACGGACGAGTGCCGTAGCGACTGTGGGATGGGTGGCGGCGGTTATATAAACCGATCAAAATAACGGCGACATTCTGAAAACGATAACAGTTTGTCGTCCGAGTTGTGGGTTGGGTAGTTTCTCGCCGTTGCGCGGTGGTGGCGGCGACCCGCCCGAAATGCGCAAAATACACATTACACCACACACGAGAGACTTACGATATAATAAAAGTCATCTAATATTTGCACAGTGAACGCGGGCGAGTAGATGTTTTACGCGTGTATATTGTGTCGCTTTATAGGACACCGCCGCTACCACACAAGCGCTGCTATAATATGCTTGTTTTACCCCTCGATAGGGGTGAAAAACGGTCGTAAGATTTTCTGTGTTTCAAAGGTAGTATTTATTTTTGTTTGTTTTGCTCGCCGTGCACATCGTGGAAAAGGAAGATGCATTTTAACGCGACGAAGAATTTTGCGTGGATTCAACCGAATTACGATGATAAACATTATAAAATGCGACCCGTGTTTAACAGAGAGAGAGGGAGAGTCAGAGAAAAAGGCAGACAGACGGAGTGAGAAAGTAACTCCCGGGACCCACCCGGTATGCACACACGCGATTACAAGCAACATGGGGCGCCTGGCAGTCGGGCCGAGCTTCACAATGCCGTGCGCGCACACAAAAATGTGCTCGGTGGCGGCATTGTGGCGGTGCCATTGACGGGGGTGGAACTGGATGCGTATGGTGGCATGGTCGGTGGAAGGGCGTAGAAGGGACAACGAAATCGTGTCTGAGCCGAAAATGCTCACCCTTCGACCTCACTCCCTCACACAGTCGAGATGTGTTTGTCGTTTATATTCCAATTAATACACGTCGGAGAACATTTTTTAAAAAATTTTGAGACCTATTCCTTATGTTATTATAACGTAGACGCCACGTTACGGCGACGGCCTAACCGACCGACGTTAATTTGATTCATCCCAGCAGTATCATTGTTGAGTGATTGTGCGTGCACAATATATAATATAATAAAGCAATAGATGCGACAGAACCTATAAAATGCAATCAAGTGATGTGTGATAGGCAGATAATCTACCGTTATGAACCTAGACGTGATAATCCATCTCGGCATCTCAAAATCCAATGGCTATAAAATGTAGTCCGATAATTTTTTTTAAAATCCTTGTGACTATGTGCGTGCGTGTCGTCTGATATTACAAACAAAAAAGGCATCGGAAGTAATCCGAACACAGTGTGGGTGCGAAGGATGACATCGTTTTGTCACGTAAAAACACAAAACGGGGACAATAAAAAAAAAGGAAATAAATTCATAATTCGGAACACGACTGAAACCCTCCGACGACGACCAGTGCGCATCGCACTTATATACGCGCGTAACCTACTTACGGTATTATATTATATAGGCGTGCGATGTGCTGCACCCACCGCGGTGCGACGGTTAAATATTGTTGTTTTTGCGCTCGAATAATAATAATAACGACAATAATGTGCGTGTACAAATACACGATATTAAATTATATAGTAATATTTTTTTAAGGCGGAGTAGAAGTAGGCACGTATAGAAAACTATACGGGCAACGCGCACGTACGAGTTATTTTTATTGCACGCGTATTTTATAAGTCGATGAAAAAAGTGTACCGACTGCCAATATCGATTTTTTAGGACGATCATCATGTAGGTACATCGTTGTCGGACGATCCACGGTGGCGGCGATATCATACAGAAGGGTTCTGCTTTTTTTTCTATTAGACAATGACCTACTCCGAAATAAACGAGCGAAAGGGGGAGAGAGAGGGAGCGACGGACGGAGAAACGTCGGTGGGAAAATATAATGTGTACGCGGTGTTTACGAAATAAAAAGTTTAGCCCATTACACTCGCTCGGTCTGCTTTGTTTACCGCTAGCGCACGAAACATGTACATACAACCGATCGTTATTACCGTTGTATCGTATAATATAATAATATAAAATATTTTAAAATAAGAATAATTTACGGCGACGGCGACGGCGACGACAATAGAGCGACCAAGCGACCCACGTTGGCGGCTGCAATCGCAGTGTATGTGTTTATATCGATTAGAAAGTTTCATTGACTCCCTCCTCCCGTATTACTCACTCGACCATGTCTCCCAACAGACTCGGTGGCGCATAACATAAAATAAAAGATCCTCCTGCAAGGGTCGCGCGATGGCTTTTAGTTTACGTGTTCGCCGTGCATATTAAAATATTGTTATGTAGGGATGAAAAACGCGACTAAAATCCCATTTTAGAGTCAAAATTGGCTTTTTCACAAAAGACAAGATGAGCCGTCGAAAGTCAAAAACTTGACCGCAGCTTCACCATCCCGCCAGCGTTAGAAGAACTCGTCTGCTGCAGGTCGTTGTGGGCTGGGACCTGACGTCCCTTATGATCACGAAACGGCTTCTTTCGGTGACGTCATCCCGAACGCAATCGACACAGCTACGTTGAAATTATAATAATATTATACGCGCCCCTTTCTCTCCCCATCACACCGAAGACATAGTCAACCATTCGTCAGAGAAACCATACGCCGATTTTTTAAACGTAAAAAAATAAAATAAAATTGGATAATAGTTACTGTAACTGATGTTGATGTTGTTGTTGTTGCTGTTGTTGATGTTGTTCTTGTCGTCAATAATTGTATGGATTCTTTGAAATCGAACGGTGGGAGTGGAAAAATAAACAAATTTGAACGCGTCATTTATAGCGTGTAATGTACGTACTCGCGAAATGAATAAAAAGTAAAAGGAAATTCGATAAATGCCACGTGATGAGAGAATACCCAGGAATAAATAATATCTCCAGGACCCGTCGCACTCTTTCTTCACCACCAGACTGTTCGGCAGTTAGGTAACAAATTAGCTATCAAAACGGTTTTGAGGAATTTAATCAAGTCAGCGGTCTCGTTTGAACTGAATGATACTGTGTCTGTGTGCATTAATTGATTGATATTTTTAGACTTTGCTTTCTTGACACTTCATAGGTTTCACGTGATCAAGCACCAACTCGTCAACTTAATTTAGAAAACTATAATAATATCTACACAACGGGATCGTTAAAATAATAATTAAATAATTGTTGAACACGGTCCTCCAATCCTATTAACATAAATTCACGGCTTTAGCCGTCAAGCTAGTCATTTTATACTGAACTAGTTGGGTTTAATCCTATATTATATTATATAGGTACTTTTAATTTATTAAGCCTTCTTTCCGTTAGTAAAAACCAATACGTTTTCTATTTGATTAAATTTCAATTACCGTTATTCCTAACATTTATTTAATGGGGGGGGGGGGAGGGGCACGTGGCTAAGTTCAAAAACAATGCAGTAAAACCTAATAATGAAACACACGTGTATAGTAATTCATCTTTTTTAATCAAATTTATAATCGTCTGGCAAAATAAATATGCACTTTGCACATTTATATTATGTTGACACGTTATATTCGATAACATTAATTGACCCTGAACTATGAGTGGTTATGTTAAAAAATAGGTTTTTTATTTAGCTGTTTAATATGTTGAAAATTAAGATAATCAATATTAGTAGTCTGTCAAACACATAATACTTAAATAAAAACTAAATTTACAAGTAGTTTAGGTAATTTCTTAGTACAGTACTCGATTAGTTATAAATTATAATTTACAACCAATTTACTGAGATAATTATATGTGGCTTAAATTACAAAATGTAACATTAAAAACAAAAACTATACGGCTTGAAAAAAATATATCGTCAGACGTCACCTGTGTATAACACATATTTCGATCATGTTCAATATATAATGAAAGTTACGACTTAAAACATTTTATAAAATAATATAATATGCACCTATGTGGCTATGTATTAAAATTAAATACTTTTAAAACGCTAAGTTGAAACTGTTAATTTATTTTCAAATAATCAATATTCATTATAAATGGAGAATTATGAAAAGTTAAAACTGGGGATAAAAAGTTTTTTACGAGGTCAAAACTTACATCATATAATTGTATATACCTGTACCTATTTGATGAATATGAACATGATTTTATAATTTTATATTATTCAGCGAATCTAAAGGAGTAAAAAGTAATATACTGAATTATTTTCATAGCGATGGTATAATATAATAAAGCCAACGTGTAGTTTTTATTTTAATTCCGTTTTCAACATTACGCAGTAAGAAATAAGAATATTCAAATGTAAAAAAGAAAAAATTATTATTGCACATTCCAATAATGCCGAGTCGCAACCATTTACCATGTAATATTACACTTGTTCACGGCATATTAACGGAGTAAAGTATAATGATACTTGAGCGAAATAAAAATAAAAATAAATTATAAAGTCTGCGAGAATAAAATCGAGTGCACGACGTTTATGAGAACAAAAAAGGGGCTGACATAATAATGTTAAAAGTTTTTTTTTTTGAATTTATATATTAATCAAACAAATGTGTGGCAACACCGCGCGCGTTAATAAAAATTACAAGGCGATCATTCTTTTCCGGACTAATAGCAGTATTGCACGTTATATTATTAATGTTTTCGTCCAGCACTAAAGCGACAAAAATGTAAAGGCCAAGCAAGACGATGCGGTCGTGCAGCGGTGACAAACACAACATTGTCCTTTCGTTTAACAATAATATTATATCGTGTTGTAAATGTGACGTTCAAGGCGGAAATCAAAGATATGAAAAAAAAATACAATATTATATGTTAAACGGACGATAGACGACCGTACGCGAAAATATTATAATGTGTGATGTAATAATATTATATTATACTCGAACATACAATACACGAAAACCAGTCAAGTCGTTAATAATTCCCACCGCCCAAAAACCGGTCGCATGCCACGCATTGTCGCATAATAACACTACACAACGTAGTATAAAAAGAGTATTTTAGAGAAAAACCAATGCATTCGCGCAGACCAGAATATTAGAGAACCACGTAAAACCACTCACTCCTTCCAACCATACACACTCACACATATGATATTATCATTATTACTATGACCCCCGTCGTTCAAATCCGTTGGTCGAATAAAAAATTATAGGTATGCAAGCACACGCATCGAAAAACGTCTCCGGCGCTCAGCAAGGTGCAGTAGGTCCGTTTTAATATTATTCAAATCGTTATTTTTATTTGTTTTTGTATTTTAAATGATGCGTAGCTGCCGCGACCTCGGCGACCTTGCCCGGACAACGGCGACAACTGACAATACTTTGAACGTAAAAAAAAAATAAGAAATGCAGCAGTTATCGTATAATATAATATTATTATTATTTATTATGATACGTGCGGCGAAGGCATTGCAACATTGCTGCACTGGCCTACTAATATTATTGCAGCTCACATATTTTCGCGTGCGATGACTCAACCCGCCACCGGCAACCTTTGAGTAAGGGCTAAATGTAATTTAAATTGAGCGTGTGTTTCGGATGAGCAATAATAAAAAGAACAGCTGTTCCTTTGTGCGACTCGCACATACGTAAAATGACAACGGCGACGTTGCGTGGGCGGAAAAGCGAATGAGTGTTTTTGATTTAAAGGCGACCGACCGCGCAAGTCAAACGCCGTTGTCGTTGTTGTCCGCGGGTACAAACCCGTAATGACATTAAAGACCTTTAAAACGAGATTACACAACTTGGTTGAAACGATAAATATTATATTGTATTATTTTAATATTGTTATGCAGTGAGCAGTGCCTGTGTCGTCGAATATAATATTAATATTGTCGTCGTCGTCGTTGTCGAGGCAAAGAATAAAAAATGCCACCGCCGTTGTCGTTGCTAGGCGGTCAGACGATCCTAGTGTGTAATATTATAATATTATTATAGTTGTGTCGACGTGTGCCAAAAATAAAAAACTACTCCCCTTTCCGATTGCCAAACGCAATAGTGGTATCCCAGTTTTACCTATAATCGGAGCGCGGCGTGGCGCGTACAGCTCACACACGATTACGAGACGACGCGCGTCACCGCTACGATTACAGACGCAGCGAAAATCTCGGTAGCGCGCGCATGCACACACAGGTGCAACAACGACCGTCGCGGTTTCTAGAAATAGTTTTTAAGAACATTTTAGGGAGAAAAAACGGTCGTGACTAATGCAGCGGTGCATTGTGTGGCAGAGATGACAGCTATCGTTTGTTGAAAATCGTCCGCGACGACGATAATTAATCATCTTACTTCATAATAATAATAATCGATACTAATAATAATCGGCAAGAGAAAAATAAAATAAAATAATATTTACGTGCACTACTATATTCGAGACATCGGTTGGCAACGCCAGGAGAATGTACATACACACGCACGCACGCACACGATATGCGTGTTGTGTAAGTAATAAGTATATTATTATTACGATTTTACATAATCAATATGGGCACAGGCCAGTGTACAGACTACAAACACACACACACCTCAGTAGCCGGACTAGCTCACACACAAGCGCGCTCGCCACAAAACAACACACAAGTCATATATACAAATAAAAATCAATTCAACTTCTTCTCCGGTGCCAGAACTCATCAGATTAAGATAAATAATAATATTATACACATTGCTAGAGGTTAACACGTGTTGTGTTCGTTCGGTGCCCGTCAAAACATTTGGGACGGCCAACCAACGCATAAAGTCGCGATTTTTCTCGCATTATTTATCCACCGCGGTTATGGATAAAACGGGCTACTTACTAGAAAATGTTTCATCAACGTCGAACGACAGCAAAAACAGTGGCATTCGTAGCGTTATGTTACGTCCGTCTGGTACGCGTAATCTCGCCGCCGAGTGCTAACGTTCATAATAGTAATATGTTTACCGTAAAAATACATTAATACATTTTTTTCGAAATATTATCAGTTAATGCCTAGATTGTCGTTTACAAAGGTCAACAAATATATCACCGTTGGGAGGCGTTTAGTACGCGGCTTACATATAATATGTTGTTTACTTAAGATACTGCAGCGCTCGCTGCGTTCCGTACTTATTTTTCGAGCTCCCAGACAAGAACAACATCACTCAAGAGCGATTTCGAAATACACCACAGGTCCCCCATCCCGGCGTGTAAACGGTTACACAAAGCGGATAATAATCCACTCTATTTATTATTATCTATTATTTACACGAGTGAACGATAAGAGGGAAAAAATAAGATACACAAAACTACGATAATAATATTAATTCGTTATCTGGACGCAGTCGCCACTCAATACGATAATTAATAAGACTAGCACTAGAAACCCGCCCTCGGCCACCACCCATTCATCATCATTGCAGGTCGATCCAAGCCTACGACGCAGCTCTAAGCCACCGTGACGGGTCGGAGAGGGATGGTGGCAAGAGCTTAACGAACCGTCATAAATCGCATTACTTGTAATCAAAACGTGCGGTTGCGCAACATCGGCGGCAGTAGCAGTGTATTTCTAATTTTTGCGTGTGCCATTCACTACCATCGAGCGACAATTGAGCCACCCCCAGAACTACTGTGTCGCGTTATTGATATTGGCGAAACACGCGAGCTGCCACAAAGGGATGATGAAAGCCATGACATTTTGGTCTTTATCGATTTAAAAATAACATATTTCGATAATTATCCACACACACGCGTGCACACGAAAACCGAATTAAAAAACCAATTATTTTTTGTCGCGCCAATTTGTTCATGTCGCTTACCGGTGTCGTGGTGGACGGCACTGCTGTCGCTCGTTGTCTTGGCCTGTTGGTGCCGGCCGTCGAGGATGCGCGTTGTTTCTGTTGTTGTCTGGGTGACGACGACTGTCTACTGGCGGTAGACGATTTGGTCGCGGCTGCCTTGTGTTTGACCGGCTTGGCCGCGTGTGGTGCCGCCGGCGGGTTGGCGGCGGCGGCCGTATCCGAACTAGTATCGGCCGATGACTTGCGTCGGAACGCCTTCAGCCAGCCCAACCGCTTGGAGTGCGTTTCAGCGGCCCTGGAGCCCACCTTCGGGGCGGCCGCCTTGTCTTTTTTTCCGTCACCACCACCGCCGGCGCCGCTACCAACGCCACCGACAGCCCGCTGCTGCTGGTGCTGCTGTTTGTGGCCACCGTCATCGGCAGTGGACCCCGACTTTTCGGCCGCGCCGTCGTTCTTGGGCGTCAGTAGCTGATGTTTGGCCTCGTGCTCCCTTTCCAGCTTCTTCAGCTGAGACTCGACCATCGTCAGCTCGTTGAGGTTGCTCTCGATCATTGGCAGGCCGGCCGGCAGCCGATCGCTGTCCGTGTCGCTGCTGCCGCTAGATGACGACAGCGGCGGTTTCGGGGACCGCTTGGCCGAGGACACCATCACCGACGGTTGGTCGTCAATCTGAACGTGATGCACTCTAAACCGGCTCTTCTTTACCGGCACTGCAGTCGCGGTAGTTCCCGCCGCAGCCATCGCTGCTGCCGTGGCGGTCGGCTTCTTTGACGCAGCATCACCGCCGGCTTTCAGCTCTCCTTGGTTCCGGGTCGACCTCTGCAATGTGTGCTTCAGCTTGTCTGGTGCGAACTTGGCCCAAGCTGTCGACTTCCAGACATCGTCCCATGTGCGCATGGTGAGCTTGAACCTCGATTCCATTATGGACTTTTTACTCCGTAACCGGATCAGCGGCGTGCCGTCCTTGGTGGTCAATATACCGTGGTCGGGGTTAGAGGGTGGCCGCTGTAAGCCACCGTCTTCGTCGTCGCCATCGTCGTCGTCTTCCACCGACGACTGGGCGGCGTTTTCGTCGGCACCATCTAGTTGTGATGGTGGTCGCGGAGGGTCCTCCTGCTTCTGTTGTTGTTCCTTTTCACGATCGTCGTTACCCTAACCGGAAATACACGTGGTCAATATACACATTGTTTGTTTCAATGCAATGGCGCAATCGCACACGTCAATACATGTGATATTATTTTATAATGGTGCGTATGGCAACACATTATAGACTCGTTGGAAACAAGTGGTCATACGAGCCGCCGCCGCAACCGACGACGACGTAGCTGGCTCGGAAAACAAAAACAATACCGTCGACCGTGATATACGCATAATAATATTGTACTATTTATTTCATTGCCCCGATTACACATACATTATGTACATAGAGGTATTGTACTATTGTAATTTGTATTGTACGCGCGTCGAAACGGTTTCAAACGAATAATACAGCAGGTGTCATAATTAGTAGATAATGACGTCCAAGGCCGCAGAGCTTGACTACCGGTGTTACGCGGGTATTATAATTTCGTTTAATGCCGAGAGAAACGAACGGTATCTCAATAGCTTAAGTTTTCGAGTGAATAATGACGGCAAACGATTAGCCGAAGATATTGTCACGAGAGATAGCCAGCCACGATCGTATGCCGTGCATGTGCAAAAGAGAACGTGTGTGCCCCGTCAGTATTTTTTTTATTATAAGATTTGCGTGTCACAACAACGTTGGCGGCGACGGTATTTGTGTTTCTCCTTAGTGATCTCGAAATGTGTCTTTATGACGTTGAGCGTCAACTTTGCAATACTATAAATATCGTATTACTGCAAAACTCAACGGCTTGGAAAATTACGCTTGAACTCGGAATAATGTTAACTGTATTACTTCAACTGTTATACTACTTCACAACTACAGCTACTGACTAAAAAGCAACTACGAGTTCCGTCTCGACGAGATGGTAGGGGCAAAGGGTGAACACCACGCCGTCGTCGTCTCAACTAATATGACGTTTTATAAGTATAATTATAGTCGTCGTGATATAAGTAATTGACGGGCAAAAAAACTAATTTTTGTGATAAGCGGGGGGAGGGGGGAAGAAAAAAATTGTCTCCCAAACCACAACAATATATTATTATATCATTTCCAACGAGTCTATTCGTGTAATGTCGTACGGGTAATACCTCTTCCAGATTTTGATCGAACATCCGTTCCAAATGCTGTTTGGCCGGCGAGTTGCAATAGCCGCCACTGTCGATGAGGACGGGTCCACAGGTCTGGGTTTGCTGTTGGTCGTGTTCTGCACTGGTCGTCTGGTAGTCACCACCACCCTCGGCGTTATGGTGGTCGTCTTCGTCGTCGTCTGACGACCGTTCTTCGGCCAAGTTCTGCACCTCTTTGGACTTAAAGTCTAGGGGCTTAAACAGATCGCGGACGCTGACCTTGCGCGACGGATCGGCCATGTCCAAGTACGGTCCGACGGTCTGCGTGCAATCATTTGAAAACCTCGTGTTGATGTCGTTCACCAAGCTCGTGGCCTTGGCGGCGACCGCCTCAACGACAGCCAAGTCGTCTTCGGCCCCGGAATCCTCCTCGGCCACGGCCAGTAGGTTGTCACATTCCTTGGACTTTGCACCGAGCGGCACGAACAGCTCGTCCAGATTTACCGGGTTCCGGCGGTCCAGCACGGGACCGCACGTCTTGCTGTAGTCGTCGTCGTCATCCATCATCGTCACGCCGCCGTACGACAAGATAACGAGACGAGAGGTGTGGTGGTTGATGGGAGGAGGTCGGTGGGTTATAGTCGGTGCGAGCGTCCGACGTAGGTCTCACACAACTACAAACGTATCGACGGAAACACGTCCGCCCGATTTCATAACACCTAGGTCGTTCGCGACGACGTCGAATGTCGTCCCGTCGAAGTAGAAATAAATAAATATATTTAAAACGAAAAATAAAACGAGGCAGAGACAGAGAGACACGCACCCTCACACACAGATACAGAGAGTCTATGTCTTATCGAATTCAAAACGGTCGAAAATCGGCCGTCAAAAAGTTAAACGCGTGCACGCCGGTTCCCAGTTCGCCACTGATATCCGCCGCCGACGGAAAGTCACAGCGTCGGCTGATAGGGTCTTAGAGCACGCAAATTGTGTCACGCGAACCAACACACATGTACACACACACGGTAATAACTGCGTCAGAGCGCGAGCGCCGCCCGCGAACGTTTCACACAATAAACGTGACGCGAGATAAACACACACCGACTACAACACACGGCGTGTGTGGAAACGGACTGCTGCTGCTGCCGCCCGCCGCCGACGCCGCCTTCGAGCAGTCGGTCGGTCGGTCGTCGTACGGACTCGCCGCCGCCGCCGCCGCTGATAACGCGCGCGCCACTATAGCAGCACGCCGCCGCCGTGGTGTTACCAAGGCGGCACACCGCGCGCGCGCTTGGTCGCCGAGACGGCAGCAGCAGTGGCGATCCACCCACCTCCGCTCGACAGCCCAACAGCTGCAGTGTGGCAAACAACTATTACGATTATAATAATATAATATTATTATTATTATTATTATTATTGCTATTATCACAATAACCCGACGACGGAGACCTTTTTCGATTTTCAACATCGCACACGACGTCATAACATTTTATATTCGTCGTCGACTTGCTTAAAATTTTATTGATGTGTAATAATAATAATAATAAAATATGTAATTCGTCGAGTTATTGTAGTCGGTGTCAACGTTTTACGAATATTTCGAGTATCGCCTAAATATAATATTATAACATTGTGTGATAATAATAATAATAATATATTATAAATTATAATGGTGGTCGCGCCCGCGCCTGAGCGCGTGTTTTTTGATTGTATGTGTGTTTGTGTGTGTGTGTGTGTGCTCGCATGTGGATCACTTCGATTTCCCACGGTGATGTAACGACGATAACAATTATTCTGTTCGCCGCTCCGCTCAGTATTAATAATATAATATACGGTAACAGTTACACCATGATGATATTAATTATTATATTGTTATACTATTCCATTCCATTGCCGCGCCGGAGACGAAATAGGACGTTTATTATTATTCAATATGTACGCGGCGTTAAACAATAATTTAATAATGTTGTGCAAACACGTTATGTAACGCAGTTTAAAATGTATTCTCCATTTGATATTTTTATTGAACTTGCGTGATTATGGATACAACCTCAATTATTATACTTCGATATGATTGATAAAGTGTGCGTATATTTGTGTGTGTGGTGTGTAATGTATCATATGAAAAATCGAAAGCAAATATGGCATTTAGAGATTGTAACGCTTGCAAGTTCAAAACAAAAAAAAACGATTAAAAAAAAAAAAACAAAATACAGAGATAGTAATACACTGTTATTCATAATTAATATTATACTTAGTAAAGATTTTCAGAGTATTATACTATTAACTGTTAGTAAAGTAAATACTTTACCAATAAGTCACACACGAGAATAAAATGTATAATTGTTTAACTAACGAAAACGAACGGTTTTGTAATAATTTTCATATGTATTATTTTTGCCTGGCTTTTCATCGGGAGTCAAAGGGTCGCGCAATATCACAATTGTTTTTATTGAATAAAATTGCATAAATACACCATATTAGAAGGTCATGCTATAAATTATAGCGTTATAACCTAATATAACAGTAATCTACGTTTAAACTTTAAACTATGTAAGTATGTATATTGTATAGTCTTGTTTTTATGTACCAGTGTACCACTATGTGGATGTAGTCAGAAAATACAAGCAAATTAACATGACTTTCAGCTTATAAGATATACGTTTTATTACATAATAAGAAAATGAAATATTATTATTCACAAATATATAAAATATTAGACTATTATAAGTTCAAATATTTTATGTGTGATCAAAAAACGTATTTTAAATGGTGTCTTAACATGCTGAATTTACAGCTTATTGTACAAATAAAATAAATTTCAATTGCTTCTATAAGAAGATAACTAAAATTAAATAATTAAAAAAAAAACAGAACTCATTAATTGTTGTTAAAAAAAAGTATTATTTTATTTTGATAAACAAGTACTTTATGTAATTTTATTTAATCGCATTCATAACTAAGTAAGTACCTGTAATAGCATTTTAGCTTAAAAAATGTCATTGGTATAAAACTTTAATAATTTAAGTACCTTGTTTAATACTTATGAATTAATAAATGATACGATTTTACATGAATATTTAATTACAGTTATCGAGCAGTAAAGTAGTTTCTACTAAACATAAGGTAATAATCTGTTATTTCATTCAAATGAAACAATTAATATTTGCTCTAAAAGATATATTCATTCTTCTAATAACAGTAGAATAACTAATAACCTTTTAAAACTGATAATAAAATATATTGTATAAAAAATAACAATACTCGTGCTGAATAAATAATAACGTCACTTTTGTGGTATATACTATTAAAGACCCTTGGGATACATAGTTCCCATTACTAAATTTATCAAATTGCAGTTGCCTAAAAAACACGCAGAAATACCATCAAATTTTTATTTATTGTAATTTTCAAGGTAAAACTTCGTTACATTTATCATTTGTGCGTGACATTTAGCGGATAATTAGAAAATGGTAACATGCAAAGAAAAATAAATTCATCTAATAAAAAATATTGCAATGAACATAGAATTCCCAGAATAAAAAACCATTAAAAAAGTGTTAATTTTCCAATCCATAAAACATTTATATTGTACAATATTGTTTGACAAAATCTCATAAGAAACCTGATTATACGCATTCTCCTGATTATGAATGATCTATAACACAATCAAGCCAGTAACTATACATAATATAGTACTATAACTTAACATACTCAAACGCAATTCGAAAAAAAATTTATTTTGAAAAATACCACTAGTTAACTTTATTTTGCGTTTATATGTTTATCGTGGGCGAATAGGTGGCAATTGAGTTGCCGAAGGCGCTAATTATTTTATATAATTTCAATAATGTAGGTCATATCAAGTATCACGTGTCCAAAGGAATTAATAAACTGAAATGTGTTGCACGGATTTATACAGTTGTCGAACACCTGACGTGAAATTGCTTTTATTTTTTGTTGCGGCTGACTCTTCAAACTTTGTACTCAACAACAAAGGTGGGTAGATATAAATTATTAAACAGTAAAAAATTTTGAACTTGATGGTTAGTTGATGTTCTTATGAAATTAGTAACTTAATTAGTTAAAGAATCAAATGTAACTAGTCGTTCTCCAGTTGATTTAAAAATTAATACGTAAGTTAAAATTATGGTCATACATATTATCAGTAACTGTAGTTAAAACTAATTAACTAATTACATTTATTGTTTTATTTGCTGTATATACAATGAATTTGAAATATAAAGAAACAAACAAATATTCCTTGATTTAATAATTTAGTTACACGAACGTGTAATAATTGACTAAACCACTATAATAGCTTGTTCGGAATAAGGATTATCACTAAACTATATGGTATGGGATGCGTTTTTACAACATATTAGTAATAACTTATATAAAAAAAAAAAAATTGAAAGTTCACTAAGGTTATGAGTTAGGTACACCTCATGTTATAATTAAAATAATTTAATTAATCTTTTTTTAACCTATTTAAAGTTAATAATTTTCTCCATAGGTAGATGCCTATTTACTTTAAATTTAAAAAGGTATTATTTGTTAAATTTTAACTAATTGTTTAAGAGGATGTGCTACCCGCATGTTGTCTCCATCTTACAAATGTACAATATATCCAAAAACCATTTATTGCGTAACAACTCTGCTCCCAATGTATTTAATATTTACTAAAGTCGAATACATTATCAAAATTCCACGAGTAGGGAAGAATTTTTTCTGTGACGTAACAATTGTTATTGTTTTGATAACATAAATATAGTTAAAGTTATCAGTTTGAGAACATAGGGTTTTTTTTTCGTTTTTTCATTTAATAACTTAAAATGATTAGTTTGTGTAATCAAAAAAATTTAAACGTTACGTCACAGATAAAGTTTTCCCCTATACGGTGTATATAGAATTTAGGTAATTCTAATATAAATACAGAGAGAGAGTAAAGTTGTTACGCGCATGTTTTGGCTATGTTGTACATTCGTAAGACGGAGACAACACATGCGGGTAGCACGTGGTAGCACGTCCTCCTAACGTTTTTTACATTGGCTTAACTTAACAAACTCAAGTTAAATGTTTTTTTATTAATTTTCCCACCTTGACTTATCAATACAACGCACTCAGTTCAGGAGGTCGACGACGATTCCGAAAACTTAATCGGCTTTACCTATATAAATTAATTATTTGATAACTTTGATAACTGTGTTTTTAACGTACACATGATTTCTATTAAAACCATGAATGCATTTAAGCGAATTCCAATTACGATTTATTATTTTTCTGCGACGACTGTAAACAGTAGGATTTAGTACGTATATTTTAGATTTTATTAGCCAGTCACAATTATTGTATTTAAAAAGTAAACAAAATGAAAAAAAGTAAATACATACTGGTTTAATTAGGTATGTATCATACTAACTAAGTACTTATATTTAATTTAATAATCGATTTTTTTCTTTAACTCTACACGATATTATAGTAGGTACCTATAGGTATATATATAGACACATAGCTCATAATTAATTAAATATAGCTTTAATTATTATTAATTTATTGTCATGAAACAATTTTAGGAAATTTTGGATATAATAGGTAATATGTGTAACAACTAAACGTTATACTGAAATCCAAAAATTTAAAAAAAAAAAAAATTCAATTGACAGTGTAAATTGAAAACGAGCTGATCATCACAATACCACAAATGCCATGATGTAAACTAGTCGCATGGTGACCTTGTCAACTGATAAAAGATAAATCAACTCGACAACTATTTGAAGTACCTAGTAGGTATGTAGAATAAATAATTATTTCCAAATGCGATATTGCAACAGATAATGATTTTTCTTCTAATCAAGCTCTGTCGCAATTTATAAACACCTGCAAGACCAGAGCACAAATTTAAATTTAAACGATTTCTCAAAAATAAGGGTTATTTAAGGTGGCTTTAAAATAACACCTCGAAAATTATACCACGAAAGTAATTACACTATTTATGTGGGAAAGTAAGCCCGGATTTATACGCCAATGCACATTTATGTGAAGGTGGACTGATAAGTAATGGGTCTTAAGCTTAAGGTGTATTTTAAGACTATAGTACCTACCTAAACATTAAATTATAAATAAAAAACTTGTGTACCTATATTTTACCTAAGCAATTCCGAGTATAAATCTATACATTTAATAATGTGCAGATAATGATTCTGAAATGTATATTTGCATATTTCTCAATAAATGTAATATAAGTTAGTACCTACCTAGTTATATTTTATAAAATAATTAAAATTTATATTGTAATTTTAATTTTAGAACAATTCAAAGATTTTGTTAGGATGAAGTTTACGAATAAACTACCTATCAAAAATCACGGATGCTCAAAATTAATAAAGAAATGGGTGAATTAAATTAATTTGAGGAAGTCAGTTTTAATTCCGGTTTTAATTAAAATATTTGATGGTATAAGATGGTATAAGCCATTGTGTGTGTACACACAAAAATATGCTACGTCATATTTCTTAAAATTATGTAGTTCAAAATAATGCAGTATCAAGACTTCACTTAATAATGAATAATGATTAAGTATACAATAATATATTTTGATTTTACTTTTATTTAATTTAAATTAATTCATACAAATTAATAATTTTTAAAGAAAATACATATTTGGTGATAAATACTAAAACAAAAATTATAAATATATAATAAATATCTATAAATTAAAAAAAAAAATATGTTCAGAAAATTAAAATAATATTTTTTATTGTTAAGTGTTGATTATGTGAAAAAATATCTCGACATTATCTAAGTCAAATTTATTAATTAAGGAATCTAGAAAATAGAGTATCCATATACATTATAGGTTATAATTTTAACTATATAGACCTATGTCTATGCACGAGTTTAATATAATTTTAGTTTAGCCAACCCACAAAAAAAAAATTCGGAAATATTGATTTTAAAGTTATAAAGATTTAATGTCTAGTTTTTGCATATATAACCGTGTTATACCCACAACCGTTATATAGGTAATTTTATAATGTACATTCTGTCTGAAGATCGTAGCCAAAAAGTACCAATCAATTTTCACAGTAGAACACTAGAAAAATACTACCTATATTAATAAGTAGATATAAATTATAACTGTAAGTTGTTAAAGAATTATTTTGTAATTTAGTGGAGTTAAGGAATAATTTAACTTTAAAACCCATACGTTTAAATAAATATTTATAACATGGCATTTCTGAAAAAAAGAAAACTAAAAAAAGAAAATGAATGTTTTCCCGCTAAGGGTTATTTGTATTATATTCGGAAAAGACTTACCAACCCAAACCAATACAAAATTGTATTTCAAATCAAAATTCAAAACTCTACCTATAAAAAGTTTCCATCATCACCGTTTAATACTTTATGCAATAGTAGGTATAAGTATCTACTTATTCCTAAAAGTTTTTTCTTCATCATATTTCTTTTGAGTACCAAAAAAATCAACACTGTGTAGTACGTATTTTAGACATTGATATATATTAAAAATGTGAGATACATAAGCTAATACCACAGAAAATACAGAATAGCATATTTCGATACATATGGAAGCTTTTATATACTTATAAATAGTATATATTTTATGACTAGAACCAAAACAAAATTACACTACTGAGAAAAGAGTGTCGAGTTATTAAAATATTACTTTGTCATAATAGCTTCAAAAAGGTTTTTCCCGAGAATTAAAAATACTATAACTACGTGTACTCAAATAATGAAAGGAACATTTTTGATAATAATAACTTTTATGAAAAATAATAGATTAATTTTAATAATAACAATTGTAAGACAATAACTTGTAAAGGCCAATGTTGATGAGATTCCCGACCAGCGATTTTTCGTATATTAATTCAAGTCATAATCATATCACGTAAATACGTAAGCTTCAATTTAACGTCAATCGGAAATCGGAATATTACCCTAACTATTTAATTTTTAAATTTGAAATAGTTTTTACCGTGGTTAATTATCATTGTTATCTATGTGCTATATATGTGGTATCTATATAAGCTAATAATTTTTATATATTTATTAATTTACTATGATAAATAAAAATTTTCAAATTAATTCTGTTAAATAAGTCTAGTTATTTTTTTCAATGCAATATTTTATAAGGTACACTTACCTAATTTAAAATGTGTAATCAATTTAAAATAATTGAGCCAACAATTATTAAAAAAAAAACTAGAAGTTTAGAGAGTTTATAAATTATAATCACGGCCTACAAATTGTATATAGTTTTTCCTCCTGTATAGGCCTAAGGGGTATAAATAGTTAAAAGTAGAATTTTTGGATCAAAAAGGTATTGCCCTCCCCCCCTCCCCCCTAGAAGACGAAACAAATCCGTTAGGCACTGAAGTCATATGATATACATATATGCATTAAAACTAACAAAGTGACTGAAAAATGTTAAAAAAATGCTCAAAAAATTAAAAAAAATCCAAATGCAACCAAATGCAAAAAAAATTCACTTTGCATTGGAATCCGGGCCCTGGTTATTACTATAATAATAAAAATAATAATCTAGTTACTAGTTATCGATTATGAAGTCACTGAAAGTACGTTTAAATTTAATATATACATTTTATAGTCTATAACAAAACTATACAACAATATTGCAAAACAATTAATTTAATTATTATTTTGCTCAAGGTAACTGATACTGGGTAAGAGGGGTCTACGTTTTAATTCCTCTAGATAGCGCTAGTAAATACAATTGATAATAATACATTTAATAAATAAATCACACGTCTTGTATTGCTATCAAACAAAAATAAAAACCGGGGATCAACATCACTCTCTTGTATAGTATAATTCTTGAGTGTACGCACTGATAGGTCTCTGAAATGGATTTATGGATATATACAATTTAAATTCATTATAGAAAAAAACAAATTTTCATAGGAGACCATATTCTCAGTCACTATAACTATTAACGAATTTTATAATATATTTATATTACTATTAGTAATATGGTAGGTTGAAAGAATTTATTCCAATATGTAAATTTTTTTTTCATATTAAGTAGGTATATTATTAATTATTGCAATAGTATATTATATTATCGTTGTTAACTTATAGGTAATTATTTTGTGAGTTACAACGGACAATTTTAATTAGTAAAAAAACTAGTGTTACAGAAATATTTTCGTTTTCCACTTTTTTTGTTAGATTTTCCCAACTATTAAAAACAGTTCATTTTAAACACTTAAGGCTAAAGTAACAAAATAAAAATTTCTAAGAAAACCTATCATAAATAATGAAGATTGTATCAACATTTTTGCTCTAAAATGTGATGACAGACATAAAAATAATAAACAATAAAAATCATTGTAAAATCATTAAAACCCCAAATCTAAAAAAGGTTAAATTAAAATATGTCTGGTACAATTTTTTTATAGTATATTAACTATTTTAAATAAATAAAAATTATCTCTTGATTACATTTTGCAGTTATCTAATATTGTTACTTAACAATATGAATTTGTATAATTGTATAAACTTTGTATAAACTTGTATAATTTGAAAATATAGTCTTTAACGAGTATTGTATATTTAAAAATTCATAAGTATTTGAATAAATAAATTATTAAAAATGGGATTTACTATGCTAGGTAAACACTATGATTTGCTATGCTAGGTTGTGAATTTATTTCATTTAAAAGACAGTTTACAATCTCTAAAAAATATTGCAATAAACAAATATGAAAGTTTAATTATTTAAAATTTATTTTTAAGTGTCGTGATTTAGAATACTTCATCAAAGCAATCTATTTTTTATGCAATTTTATTTACAACATAAAATAATTAGTAAAGAATATTTTATAAGTTTATTCTTTTAATGAAATAACATTATATATATATTAAGAAATAGTACTACAATTTACTTAATTCATTTACCTACTTATAAAACCATAAGCTAAACTTTAAGTTAAGTTATAACAAAAACAAAACTAAAAAACTTATTAGATTTGAAACTTTTAAGAAAATTGAAGAGAACAATTATTATAATATATATAAAAAAATGATTGTTAAGTCTCATATTACTTATTTAGAAATTTAAAACAATTGAAACACAGGAATAGTAAAACAGCGCTCAATAAATGAAAATAACTATAAAATTATACTCAGAAATAACCTAGATTGTTGCAAAAAGTGAATACCAACATCAAATATTAATACTTTAATAATATCTATAGAATTAAAATGTACCTACTACGTGAGCGCAACTATGGAACCGATCAATCACGACAATTCACGAGTCATGACCTATCTCACAAATGCATCTTAACCATACTTAAATCTCAATCGTATAATTCTCCAATTAGTTTAGCGTTTTATCAGAAAAAAAAATACACACTCCATAGGTATAGACACTTTAGTCTTCAGGATTTCTAAGGTTCTAGAAGTTTACAGTATTTAATAAATTGATATAATAATTGTAATTAAATCAATACCTTATTAACTCCGATTTCCATGATCATCATAAAAATAAAATGAAAAAACCTCTAAAATAATATATTATTTGCTTCATTCAAAATGTAATACCTACCTATACAATTTTTATACAAGTATAAATTGACATAAGTGTCAAACTTATTATTTCCGTCAATGTAAATGTTTTTGAAATAAATGTCGTGTTATATAATCTATAATATAAGACATAGTTAGCTAAACAATTTTTTTTTACTATTTTCCATCGTATACATTTTTTGGTGTTCAAAAACTATTTATTACGAATAACATCTACATATTTCAAAAGATATTTTACTTAAATATGGATTTAAAATATGTAGGATTGCCATTAAAAAAAATATAACATATCACAATTCATAATGAAAGATAAATCAGTTTTTTGTAAAAATGAATGGGATACTACATATAAGTAATTCGCAACATACAAAGTCGTATGAGATAAACGAATGACTGTCTTGTGTTACAGAAAATGGCATTCGTCAGTACATATATAAATAAGATACTATTGTATATTGTATGAGTGTGTCATAGTTTTGATTCCAATGGTATTACGAGGTACAGATAAAATATATTATATAATTTAGTCTAGACATTTTTACTATTCAAAATTTGACCCTAATAGTTAAAATGTTATACATAAATAATCAATTAAATCAAGAATGTAATTTAGAATTAATTAGTTATGATTTATGACTTATGATTGTAAAATATCTTTATAGTTTATAGTGACAATCTGAAATTACTAAAAAATGTATTTTATTTAAAAACATTAATCAAACAAATTACTATACACAACAAAAAATTACATAAATATATAATTTTGAATATTTAAATAAGTATACAAAATAATTAAACCAATTATACACATAAGAACCTATAATTTTCTATTGTAGTAAAATTTAATAATTAAACATCAACATCACAAATCCCATTCACAGCCGTGTAGATTTTATACAACGTTCAGAAACCGTTTTATTATATTTATCTTTCACTTGTAAAATCAATTATTCATTACACAAGTGGCCTCACTAGAACAGTTTCAAAAAGAGACGGGGGCAAAGTTTATTCACCAATTATTCTTCTAATTGCCACCGCAGCAATTTCGGCGGAAACTTTTCTGAGATTTTTCAATTGTAATACTACCTTAGGTGGTATAATATATTTCGCCATCAATAAAGAATAATAATAACAATAATATGTATGCATCAAGAATCAAGATAAATGATTTCAAATTTCAAATTTCAAATTGTATACTTAGGTACTAAAAATGTTTGCATATTTGAAAAATTTTAGATTTTTAATACTATTTTCTAGGTTTTAGCGCAATTTTATATTCACATATATGAATTCAACTAGGTGCATTTTATACATTTTGAAATTTGAACGAAAATAGTAAAAAAAAAAAGGTATTTAATCAAATACATCAAATGTATCATCTAATCAGAAGAGGAAAATACCCACATTTAATTTAATTTAATTTAATTAGTGTTTTTTTTTTATATTGAATTATCAAATAGTATTATATTATTTATTTTTAAAGTTTAATACTAATAATACAAGATGTCAAGATAACATTTTTCAAATACTTTTTTTCTTCAATGATTTTAGGGTTTATTTCAGTGTTTTAGCAGTTCTTAGCGCTATACAATTCGAGCCCAATGGTAATAATATTATCAATTGAAACTACATAACATAAGTTCTATAATCTCTAAAATATTTAAACAAATACACAAGTATCTAGGATGTCATTGCGTTTAATCCATTTTAAATATTACTTTTTTAAATTTAACACCTATTTAATAATATGATATAGTATACAATATCATAATTAATTATAAACGATCAGAGAGTAGCAACCGAATTAGGATAGTAATAATAATTATAGTGTTACGTTGTTCTATTCTCTAATTCTCTATAGTGTATAGAGCCAAATGGTTTTAATCACATTTTATACGCTAAGATATAATATAAGATATTCTTGTCTATATTATTTTTAAGCCAAAGTATCTTTGTATAATAAATTAGAATATGAACGATGTTTTAATTTTATCAATACCTATTACTTATGCTAAAATTGTATTTGTAATAAACCGTGCATGTACCCAAAAAAAATATAAAACTAGAAGATTATATAGAAATAAAAATCCAATTAATTAAAATAATAATATAACACCTAAAATTGCTGAGCAAGACTGTAAACACATTTTATTGATACAATAGAAACTGACTATTAATTCTCAAGAGTATAAACTAAGAAGTACTATAATATATACTGAGTACAATGTGTTAAATTTAACTTGGGTATAACATTTTTTTATACATTGAAGAGTACCTACCTACATTTTTTGTATATTTTATAATAATGGATACAATTTGATAAAAATGTACCATAAACTATCCCACAAAAAAAAAAATGTAATTGATTTTATGTATTTTGCTTATCATATCATTTTTATTATACGTATTATGTTTTTACCTATAACCTACCAAACAAAGCAGCGGCTACACAACGGTTTGACTAATGACATTTTCACCCCGTAAATTTAAATACTACGAATAGATATTAGTTAAACCATTTCCTTACGTTTTGTTATATTATTAGTGCATTTAATCGTATTTATTAAAATCATTTTTCTTGTTTTTTAGGACTTTAAAATCAGCGTATATGATACTTATAATAATAATTTCCTAATGGTTATATAATGATGTTAATGTTAAACGGCCCCGACGCAACAGTACTGTTTTAATACTGTAATAGGAGAAAAAATGATTCTTCTATTCACTGAAGCACTAGCTTCCTTATTATTCATAGTGATTTTGAGTAGACAGCGAAAACAGATCGCCACAATACGATTTATAAGCAAAAACCAATCGCCAAAAGCGTGTTCATGTAACGCGGTAGATACATATTATTATTATTATGATCATATTGTGTATTATTGATACCCATTTGTGGAAGCCAGTGTGGCGATCATCAAGGTGAACAACAAGTTGTAGGATAAAATATTTTTTCTCTCCGTTTCGAAGTGTACGCATTACACGTATAGGTTAGGTACTGCGCGTGTAAAACACGCCTAATGGACGCAGCATTATACAGCACGTTGTCGTTGTTATTATTATTATTATTGGTATTATTATATTAATAGTCAATAGGTGTATCGATGCTATTTGGACATACTGTAAACTAGTAACTAGTAATTGTCTTACTACTTTTTACGTTCTGCACACGACGAAATACGACAACGACCACAACGTAGAGAATCCTTCAATAATTATTGGTTTTTACAATGCAAAATGCATATGATATACCTACACATTTACATGGTAATTAGGCCCATAGCCAGATATTTGTAGGGGATACTTGGGGGTTTAAGTCCCCCACATGATGTTTTCAAGCGACCCTCCGCCACCCACAAGGTTTAGTCCGTATTTATAGATTTAGGTATAACATCATAATAAATATAATATTAATACGTATTGTTTATTTATTAACATTTATATACCTATACATGTTGAGGGAGGGGGATTTTGGACAGTAAGATGAAGGTTGAAGCCTGCTTAGTTTTGATAATGGGTTAAAACGTTAAGACCCCACACATTAAAACAAATATTCGTCAATCATTATGCCCCATAGTGATGAATGTGTTCCGGAGACACCGTCGTGTTCGATTGGTTAGATGTCAATGTAAGGTGTGCATAAACGTCAAAATACGTAAAATATAGTGTTGTTTTACTGAATGAGCCACTAGTTTTGGGACAACAATTAAGGTAGAAATGAGTATCTTACAACATCGGCTGAAAATAGTTTTCAACGGTTTTTTCAGACATCACACGAGACTACGAGAGACAAACGATGATCGGCGAAGGCTCAGAAACGAAAGTATTTATTTTGTTTTTTTTAACTCGTCCCGTTTTTGTATGGAAAATAAAATCGTTAGGAGTTAACATTCTTTATTATTTGACACGTAACTTCGAAATAATTCATACATATGTATGACATTCGAGTCTGCTAATGCGGAAAACATTACTGCTGAATTAAAATTCAAAACAAGATTGGAATATTAGACACACGGCACTTCAAACACATAGGATTGACTGCGCAAGCTGTTTGGTTTATTCGCTCAGGTAAAAACAGTAGGTACCGACCGAATCCGAAAAAAATGTCCAGACAACGTATGCATTACAGTAAAATCGTAAAAAATATGATACAGATTACGATGGTTTATTTATTAAGTATAGAATTCGATTAGATCGATTAGCATCGTTTAGCTATTCACATACGAATACATGTTAGATAATCGACGTTAGTTAATACAAATATGATACAACTTATTAACGTTTTTTTTTAAAAAGTCCATTCAATTTATCCAATTTACACTTTTGAGTGGTACCTACGTCTGATACTAAGATTATTTTAGCCAATAGTAATATAACTGTAAAAACTATTGCTTCGGTGAATCGTAAACAATCAAGGTCACAGATTTTAGTCGAAGAAACTCATTAATCGAACATGAAGAGTCCATGGAAAAATCACAATGTCTTGTGTTCTATTACAAAAAAATAAATAAAGATGAAATTTAAAAAAAATTTTTAACTTTTATAAAGAAATGGTTACAATTGAAATATTCTTAATTCATACAGAAAAAAACCAACTGTAAATTACTGTTAACTTTCCTTACTATTAAAAAAAAAAACCCGCGAATTATTATTTTTTAAATATTTATAATGCATTGTCAGATAAGACCTGTAGATACATTCGACACACCGTTACGGTACAAAAAATATAATAAAAAAATCAGACAACCTATTTCATTTTGCAGCACACATCTCTCATTCTCATATTGGTTATTAAATTCCTTCATTCGAAGAGACGATACCTCATCCAATCGGATTATGCACGCTATCCAAACCTCTTGTCTGTTTGACATATATATATATATATAAATATATATTTTTTTTTTTAATAGACACCTCCTTTTTGTATGTTTTTTATCGATTCATATAAACGCATATCAAACTTCGTATGACACACTTTTGTGGGATATTATAAAAAACATCTAACATATTAACGAGATAATGAAATCGAGCAGATTACATTTTAAAAGAAAATTGTTATTAAGTGTTTATAGTTTTATTATTTTTTTTATTTTACACTTAGGTATACCCTTAAAAATTATTGAAAAACGCATTATTTAATAATTAAAAACTATAACATTTTGATGAATTATGTAGAATTATCAAGAGCGAAAACAAAACGACAAGAGCGTTTAAACACAAAGAAAACAATTTAAAAAAAATCTTATCTGTTACATTACACGTGACATTCAAATTGAAATCGCGTTGGAGTAATAAACCCGATTTCACAATAGCTCTACAGCCCGTTCCCGATTGCGATCTGTATTAAGTTATTTTTACGATATGTACACATATAATTTTAAATAATATTTCGATGTGTGTATGCACACAGTGCGCAGACTGACTTAAATACACAATCATGAACACTTCAGCTGCATAACATAAAATATATTGGGTGCAATACCAGTAAACACATGCGCGAGTGAAACAACAACCACTATTGACGCCATCGCTTTAATGTGATTACCTCTCTCTCACACAACTTTCAGACCTGGCCTCTTTCAAAATACGTAACATTGAACCGAGAAAGAATGTTATTACTTAATCTATATCAGAAAGGGAAAGACGACAATACAATTTTGTAGTGCGCTATAATAGTATAAGAATATAACTCGTTCGGAAATGAAGAAAAAAATCATTACAGTACTACACTACGGAGTATCAATTGAATAAAAAGTGTTCATATGGAAAAAAAATGCCGACGACTCGTTTTTATGTTATCTGCAATACGATAATTAAATCCCAACTAATGGCCGTTATTTAAAACGAATTACTATTTATGGTATTATTTCAAAATCAATGCTAAAAAATATTGCACGCAACAGCACAATAGATTACAGAGAGGATACGGCGAGATGGCGATTACTGCATCATTACATTATTGACTCACAATAGCTGATAACGACAGCGGATAAACGACATTTCCAAACGATATTGTTTTTCACCGAAACGTCATTCCTATATAAACGATAATATTATAAAATGCATACTTAAACCAAACTCTGTACACAGTGCGCGATATAACCTGCATAGCCCGCCCCACGTACTCTACTTTTTACTAGGTACTTAATTATATATCACCAGCAGTTTAATTTTGAGTTTTGTTCATGATATAAGTACACACAAACTATCATAACACGACGACTGCACGCCGACAATCACAATATTAAAGTAGTCAAAATAAATGTAAGTAATATCCACTTTAAATTTGTTTATGTTTGTTGCCGTTCGAAACGTAGCAACTCCCACGCTTCGAAACTAACTTACCACACAGACGAGAGAATATTAATTGAAAACACAAAATGCGAAACAAAATTGAATAATACTATGTATAATTATTAATAAACTTCGATAGAAACGAAAAAAACAAAAAAAATGAATCTAATCGAATCGGAAAACTTCAAGTGCAGCAAAAACGAATACAAAGAAGTAAGAACGCGAGAATTTATTATGAAAATGCGCGAGACAAGTCGGGTGTACAGAGCTCCGGTAGAGTGAAATCACCCGATCGATAAGTGTATAAGGTTTCGCAGTGGAAAAAAAACCCAAATAAATAAATAAATACAAACTACGAAATATCGCAGTTAAGGTGATGGTGGTGGGTGGTAGTGGTGGGCCAGGTGGTATCGCCGAGTAAACGGCCGAAATAAAATCGCGTGGCCGGCCGAGAGGAATGCGGTTTTTGTAAACGAGGGAAAAAAAATTGATCCTGACCTGTCTGGTTTTTCTCAACCTGCGGGCCTGCGAGTGCGGTCTATACCGCCGGTGCTGTTCCAAGTCTTTGGCCCGGTTGGTCGCATTCGGCGAACAAGTAGAAGACTCGACCATCGAATATCTGTTGTTGTGGTGGTAGTGATTGGCAGCCGCGGTATTGTTACCTGCAGCGGCTGCGGAAGCAGCAGATACGGCGGTATAACTGCGGGCGGTGCTGGTATTTCCACCGGCACCACCGCCGCTGTTGGTGCTGGTTGTGATGGTGGTGGTAGTGGCTATGCCGTTGTTGGTGGTGGCAGTGTAAGTGGTGATGGCGGCAGTGGTGCCTTTGGTTTTGGCGATACTACTACCGCGGTCGCAGTTGACGTTGGGTATAACTACGGTTTCGGCGGAGCAATTGGATCGGTTGCTGTTGGACCTCCGGAGCATTCGCAACATAATATCACGCGACGGGATGCAGATACTTTTCGGTGACGGCGGCGGTGGTGGCGATCCGCAAATAGTCAGCGGTGGTGTTCGGACACCCACCCGGCATCAACGAAACATGGACAAAATCGTCCGACGAACTAGTTTAGATTGTTGTAAATGTGATTTCTCTAGAGAGACAAAACTACCCCACCTGCACGGAAAACTCGATCGAAATTCTGTGGCAGGTGGTGGCGGTATAGAACGATGCGATGACGAAAAAAAAAACAGAAATACTCGCATTTATGGTACAGGGACTACTTAATGCGTCCGTCATGCGTGTGTCGTGCAATTTTATTTATATCGATATATTATTATTACAACGGGTGTGTATCGATTGGTGAGAGAGCGCGAGACGGCAGCCGGTGCCGATCTCAGTGGACGCACTGACTGAGAACACCATCACCACACACACTGGTCCGGCGGCGGCCGTTTTACACGCGCACACACACACACACACACACACACACACACACACACAACCACACACACGCGCGCACTGAGGAACACAGCCGCACCGCACGCGGCGGAGGTTACCGCTTACCACTCATCGTCGACGGGACGCGGCTGCTGCGCGACGACGGCGGACGGGCCCCGGTGGGAGAGAGACACCATCGTCGACGTTGTCGCGGTCGGTATCAATTTTGGTCACAATGATGACGATGATAATGATAAAAATATTATATTATACATTATAATACACAATATTTTGTATTATGTTTCGACGGTGGATTATTATTTATTATTTATGATTATTACTGTTATTGCGGGTACCTACGAGTGCCACTGCCGCCGCCCGGTGAAACGTGTATTATTATTATCGTGAATAATATTATACATATAACATATTATACTAGAAGCGAGCGCGGCGGCGATCGCGTAACGTGTATTATCTCGACGTCCCCGGGCGAGAAATAATAGTGAGTAACGCTCGCCGCCAACACACACCGCACACAGTACAGAGCGTGTTGTGTTTCGACCCCTGCCGGCGTCATTTATTTAAAAATACGTTTTTATATTTCTCCACGTCATACATAATAATATTATATTTTAATGTCGTACGTTCAGCAGTCCTATAGGTAGCAGCGGGTCATTGTAGATGGGCGTTATCGTGACGGCCCGCGGGTAGTGCATTTCAAACAATTATTGAACTTGGTCAATCTATTTCAATTGTCGTTAAACGATAATAGTATACCATATTATAATGATGATATTTTTGACGTCAAAAACGAATTGCTTTCGAGTGGCAGATACGGTTATAAATATACGTTGTCGTGGAATTGATATTCTTTCCAAGACGAAACAGACTGGGACCGCATTTTGGTTTCCAGAAAACACGTATAAATGTATAATATGGTACAGAAGTCACCAAATGGCAGATCGTGCACGAATTTTAACTGGCTCACAGACAAGAAAATAATGTATTTGCAGAAATATTTACTGGTGATCCATGATAATATTATACATAGTACCGAGATCCACATCGATAAAAGCCGACATATTTATGAGTACGCCCGATCGTCACTTGCAGCGCGCGCGCAATACTAATTTAATGTGCAAACACGCGAACGACGACGACACGACCTTTATTGAAAGAGTCACCGTGCGCGGGGAACGGACTAACGGACGCCCGGACGTTGGCAAACGGTTATTAGGATGCGCGAGATTGACGGGAAAATAATAAACGACGAGCCGCGGCGGTGCGCCTTAGGTTTACGACATTGTAATAATATAATATTGTGGACGGCGGTTAAGTCGAAGTACCTTGTTTTGACGTCGATTAACGATCGGTACCCATCATGTGCCCCACCGCCGACGAGACGTACTTAGGATATAACGGGAACCCCCGACGCGCAAGGGCGGCCCCTTTTTTTATAGGTATATTTGTGGATTTATAATAATAATATCATGATCATTGTTTAACTTTCGTCATGATCCGAGTTTGTTTTCTATAATCATTAGATATTAATTTTTACCTCATTGATCTATTTATATTCAATAATTTCTCCTTATTTTTGTAACAATCTGGTGCAGAGTCGAAGAATTCAGGCATCTGTGTCTTCAATAAGATTAGTCTGAACATTTTTGTTATTGCACCTATGAGGCAAAGTTGAAAATGTTTGCGGGAAAACCAACAGCTTTATTTAATTGTATTAGAGGTGTGCAGGTAAACTATAATAACATATACGCTAACTGTACTACAGTGGTACTTATTATCAACTCCCGTAGACTTTTGCCGAAATTTCAAATAGAGGTAAATAATAATATATTGTTTACAGTTATTATTTTATAATTGCACGCTAATACACAAACAAATACGACGATTTCCTAAAGATTCTTTCTTTAATCATAATTGCTTAACCTGTTACACATTTTATTTGTATTAACGATGTATTATGTTTGTTTGCTGTGCGGAAGTTATAAGTTATAATGATGGGCGCCCTATTACCCTAATGATCATTTACTACGTACACAACCACACTGTGCTCGTATGTACTTTTCATATTGTCTACATCGAACTCCTTTAAAAACGGGTAGTTTTAAAGCCTTTAAGGCAAAAAAGGAGAAAGATAATTAACGCAGCGACAAAAGCCGAAAGTTGCGTAGTGGCATAGTGGCGTATTCCAAGGGGGTCACGTGAGTTTTGTACTGTAAAAAAGGTATAGGTACACCAATTACGTTCTGCTATATTAGTTCATTGCAGTAAAAATGTATTTTGTGCTTTGACCTTCCAGAAAAAAAATATGTTACGTAAAAATGTTCTTTGAAAATTATTGATAGACATAAATTTGGTGTTATAAAATGGTTGGCTAATAATATTAAACGTTAGAAATGTAACGAGAAAACATGTAAAACATATTTTAAAAGCAACGAAAACTATAAATTTTAATTAACGTAAACGATATTAATATAAAATCTACACCACGATGCATCTGAAGAAATTGACAAATTCTAAGAATTCCCTTAAACGAAAAGGTACATTTAGAATAGTATAAACTAATGCATCAACATTTAAAATATTATATTGTTGTTTAAGTGGAAAAAAAATTAAAACTTACAGAATTACAGGTGTTTGCTAAATACAGATAATTTGTATTGAGCTGAAAGAGAGAAAAATTACCAAAATTGCCATCAAAATTAACTGTATGTTCACTTTTAATTTCATTTATTGTAATACAAATAATGTGAACCATTTTTGTTTTTAAATGATTCTAGAAATGGTTTAACCTGTGATTAAAATATATACGAATTCTGTCTCAAAAGATCCGGGACGCAATTCATGTTGGTAATCTTTTTTTCCGGAACCCAACCAAATTGCTCCGATTCCAAGTATCGTGATACTGTTAAAATATTCGCCAATCTATAGATCTATCTGCGAATAATCATACCGAAACAAATAAAAAATTGGGGAAGTAGAACTCCATTTCAATAAGCACAAATTAGGCATTACCCATATCAACAAAAATTGTATGGTCTTAATACGGCGACAAATACCACTGGGCAGGATTTTTGTGAAATTATAATATGGGAGCACTTAATAATTTTTAATAGGTATCTAGTAAGTTACCACATGGAAACATGGTGGTAATTCGTCCAATTTTATAATTTTTGCGGAAAAACAACGATGCACGCGGCCGTCTATATAGTACACGTACGGTTGTCCGCCATGCGCTCAAAATAGGTTATGTGGTATTGTCTGATACGTTGTGTAGTCTCGGTACACTGTAACTAATATTTTTATTATCATTATTATCGTAGCACGTTTGACCGATTGTACGGTTTAGATGAACTCATTTGGTACCGATAGATTTTACAAAAAAAAAAAGAAACGTGCCAGATGAATTAATTTGTCTGTGAAATCACATACATATACATATTCAAATTTTATTTGATCTAAATATATTATAGTATATTTAGTATAGTTTATAATTATACTATTTTACTATAGTATATTTATACTTATATAGAGAATTGTACACGTGAATTGCATAAGCATGCAGCGCACGGGAATACAGGACAGTGAGGCTACTTTGCAGAAAACTTTTTTTATAGGAATATGCTAACAAGTAACAACACAGCATTAGTTGCTTCAAAAGCAAACACTCGTAATCAAATAATATCCAAATGAAATGAAATGAAATAACGAGTAGGTATTGCCAGTATTGGACAAAAAACTGGAAAATCAAATTTAACGAAGAAAAATCCACTCGAAAAAACTTTGTACGTTTACATGACTAGTGCCCAATAAGTATTAGTTGTTCATATACTTATTGTGACCACCAGATGTCACATATCAGAAGGGATTGCCTCGTTTTTTGTTATAGCCTCCCTCTATATTAATGGTGTCACATTTGTCTCATCATTTTTCGAAAATTCAAAATATTAGTTTTTTTATTTCCTTTGTATGCTAAAAAATAATAATTTTCCTAACTAATGTCTATGGTTTCAGTTATAACATGACTTATAGGTACTATTCATTATATCATATAATTCAATAATAAATAATAATATTCTATAACAAGTACGGTAATCGGTAAATACTTATAAGTTATTACGTATCACAGGTATGTAGTTTAAAAAGTAGTAATCATATGTTATATTAGTATATAAAAGTAAAATTAATTAGCGTTGTGATTAAGTACCTATTGTATTATATTTAGCATTTTATAATAGGCTTAAGTAATTTTTAAAAAAAATTTAAGAAAACGCCTTATATGACAGGAAATATATGGTTACACTGCGATATAGGTACCATGGTATAATAATAATAATAATAATACTGTTTCAGATGTGATGTACTAGGTACCTAGTATAATATATACTAGGTATGTTGTTAAAGTTTGATTTTGAAAATATATACCAGTTATAAATTATAATTCATCTTATATTTTCTTGGTATATCTGTACACCTGGTGTATCGTGATAGGACTGTAATAAGAGCGTGACTGGTAATAACATAATTTAGAATTGTAAATTTGTTAATAATATCAGATTATTTTTGTTTATGTAATCAAAATATTTGCGTAAGAACTAAGAGCACAGCAATATGTAATATATTTACGATTTGAAGAAATAATTCGTTCTTGATTAGTTGGAAAAGAACCTAGATAAGTTTAAACACGATTACTGATAGTATCTATGTTATCCTGCCGATAAAGTCTGCGCACACTTATGATACACTAAGCACTATACAATTTTTATTTCTAAGGTTGTAGACGGTGTCGGTATTAATACATTTTTAATTATCCAGCTTCGAAAGGTCGTCTTTGCAAATTAATTGATAACCTAACTCGATAAACTTTACCGTAAATCTAATTCTATGTATATTATTTTTCAGTCAAAAAACACCATAGTAAAGAACAAAATATAAATAAGAATAAAGAAAATAATATTGTTAAAATGCATTGAAGTTATTTAGGTGAGAAACCATAAATACAAATTGTACTTTACTGCCAATACACCAAATACCATGAAAGATAATTCAAAGATTTTATCCTCTATGTAAGACCATTGTTGTTACTTGTAACCATATTATTTTACTTAGTGATTATTGGAAAACTAAATAGTTTTTAAAAAATGGTTAAAAAATATCCAATTGATTTTCTATAGTAGTTTATCTGACTGAGAGAGGATTGAAACCGGTTTCAACAATTATTATACTTGTTATGGAGTTATGAGGACATAGACAAAAGGACGACAATGGTAAGCACTGCTGTCAGCATCTTTTGAAAGATTTAAAACAATTCTCACAAGATGTTTAGAATTAAAATTAAAATTATCCTTGATCAAATAAAAAAAAATTTCAAATGAAAAAGCAAAAAATTTAATTTATATCATAATAATATAAAATTATAAATCACAACAAATGTGTTTAATTCTACAACTAGGTTTAATTATTTAATAGCTTTAATATGTTTAGACAATACGTTTAATGACGACCGTCACGAAACAGAAAAGCTATTTAGAGCATTTAAAAAAATAATATTTATTCATGTTAATTCAGACATTGCATCAACATTGAGCACCGAAGTCCTAATAAACCATAAGTTATGGCCATTACTAATAAAAAAAAAAACGATTATACCCGTATTGAAAATAATAATCACCAAAACGAAACAAACCTTCTAGAGTATAATTATGAAAATAAAATTACACGGAGATTAAACGCAAATAAAATTTAATTTATAAATTATAGTCTACAATTCATGTTTTTATTTGCAAGTCTTTAACTTGATATATACAATTTATACATTAATACATTTATACACCTTCCATTAAAATTTAACGTAATAATAATTTATAGTTAAAATATTTAAAAAAATAAGAGAAACTAAAATTATGAATTTTATTATTTTAAATCATAAATATATATTATGCATTCTACATTTTTGCTACGAAGTTTAGTTGATAAAAAGTATTAAAATCTATTGACATCACGCATAATTTAGTGTAATATACCTATATATATATTAAAACGGTATAATATTATATAATACATAGGTAGGTATTTACCTACTTCCAGGAAAAAATAATTTCAATAATATTAACTAGCAAATTAGGGCTTTTCACATTGTGAATAAACATACTTTCTTTTTTTATAAAATCAAAGCGCAATATAATTTCCCAATTGAAAAATAAGGTCATGTAATACAATACGAAAGGTAAACAAATCTAGACTCCAAGAATAAATAATTTATAAGTAGTTGTTATGTTTTACTTTTTTGGATGTTATATTACACTTCCGTGTCGTTAGTTTTATTTAGGTGTGCAATGTAAGCCAATCACGATTGCCGAAATTTGATGCCAACATTTTAATAGTGCACAAGAGACTTTATTATCGCTACTTAATAAAAACTGATTTACGATATTTTTAAAATACAGCAAAATACAGCAAAATCTTTAATAATTCATCATGAATTATCGTGAATAACATTTAAGTGACAACGAAAAGAATTTTTATTTTAATCAAAAAAAGTTTGAATTCAACATTTAAACCAGAAATTAACTAAAAAAATATAATATATAAACATATAGGTATTCCAGAAAAAAAATCACATAACACGTTCACGGCCAAAACAAAATAACATCGATATCTGTCAGGTATATATATATAAAAAAAAGTTAAAAATATAAAAATAAAAATCGTATAGAATGCTTATCGAAAATTCACATGCACTTTTTGACATTTTTAATATTCTTAAGTAGACTCTTTCAATATCATGAACATTTTCGTAGGTATCTTGAGGTATTGTGGCCACAATAACTTATATTCTAAATAGTTAGGGGTGGGTAGACGATAGATGTTAGAAGTTGTAAGATGTATTCAAAAGTTTTACCAAATGATCCATTTCTCAAAATTTATAAAATATATTAATCATGATGTTAAGTACTTAATAAATATTTGTTATTGGTAAAAAATTTTAACGACAAATACGAAACTATATATTTACTATTCACCTAACCAATTGAATATTCAGAACTTCGATGATGATAGTTTGAGTGACTTCTTGGTGATATTGGTAGTGAAGAAAATGTTGGGTTTGCTTAAAGAGAACAAAAAATTATATTAAACCAGAATTTATCTACATTGATTTCTTTGTTCAAACTATTTATTTCAGCTAATCTATAACCAATTTTTACAATTTATAGTTTTTAATGGAAGCATCTGTTACTGGCCAATAAAATTACAAGTTCTATTAACCAAGACATTCTTTATGGTGGTTGTAACTTGTAGTGAAGTCGAGGTAGAGCACGCGGATAGTTTATTTACAAAACTATTAGCGTATTTAGTTCAAGCTTATGATTAGCAATACCTAGTTAGATTAGAGCCATATATTTAAAACTTCCCTTATTTGTAATTTTTTTTTTTTTGCTTAAACACTCCCGATATTAAGTCCTCAAATATGCCAATTGGTAGTTTATCAGAGCACATAAAAACTACTTCGGCGCCACTGATATTTCATCTGATACTAAAATATGTATACATAATAAACTCTAAAAATAATTACTAGATTTTTATTAGTTACTGTTGAGTTGTTATTTATTCAATAAAACATAAATATTATCAATATACAAAGTTAAATCAAATAAACGAAATAACTCGATATACATATTGGCGTATTGCTATTTACTAAATGTTTACTGTATAAAATTGGTATTGATTATTGACTTAAGAAGACGTCGCGGTAGCACGTGTGTTGACTACTCCACCTAACGAAGACAGAGCAAATTTTTAAGTTAATAATACATTTAACACTATTATTTTGTAAACTAAAAGCATAGACAAATATTATCAAAATTAAATGTTATAACATTGTCTAGTAAATATTAACGTTTTTTTCATGTCTTAATTTTAAAGCAAATTATGAGCATTTTAAAACTAACAAAAAAGTTATTATTTTTAAAATACTCTTAATAGTATTTATTATTTTAATCAAACAATGCAAGTATTTATTTTACTATAAAAAGACAGACAATGAACGCGTTGTTATGACCTAGTAGTTTGAGAAATGAGGTTACTCAAACAATAAAAGATAGGGTAGGATTAAAAAAATTCATTTTCATCAAGACAATAAGGTCAATACCTCATAAAATAAATGGATTTTAACTTGATTAATATTTCGTTTATATTTGATTTGTTTTATTTAAAAATAATAAAAACAATAAAAAGTATAAAATAATAAAATAATTTTTACTATTAATATTTATTTTATAGTATATAGGTACAAAAATAAATACAAATATATAGACAATTTTGAACGTTGATTTCAGTGTTTTTTCGCACCTGCCGAAAAAATTTAACTGACATATTTTATATTTTAATTTTCATCTAGGTAGTAGTTTTTTATACAAATGACGATGTAGGTACCAGAATACTGAAATACAATTGCTGACACGTCAAATTAAACAAAATATTTAACAACAATATCTTAACAAATAGATTCAACTGTAATTTATATTTATTAACAGCAATAACTATTGATCTACCTGAATGGGCCTTCCCTTTTTTTATATCACCTTGGCCTCCAGAGGGATTGCTTTACCTTTAAGGTAATTTGTTGAAATCAACAACATTATATTATGCTCAAACAATTTTATTTTATTAAAATTAAATAAATTTGTTCAAATGCTTAAAAAGCATCACATTACAGTTTCGAAGAAATAATTATTTTAGGTATATATTTATATAGCTCAATAAAAATGAATAATTTAATTTGTTTACCTTTTAAATTATTCTGACCATTTTACTAGAAATGTAGTATATTTTTTTTAAATACCTACTTTGTAATAAAATAAATAAATGAAAATAAAAACATTCATTTTAATATCGTGTATACATTAAAGGAATATTTTAAATTTCTTTGAACTTTCAAAAGAATACAAACAAATATTTTAAAAGCTACGCAAACAAAAGTATTTATAAATCTTTTACTTCAAAAATAATTATTTACATAATAAATCTTGACAAAGCTATTTTTTCTTGTATTAATTAAACTAAAAACTAATATACCTATAATATTATGTATGTTGTATACACGTGTCTTGTATTAAAATTATTTCCAGTTATTTTGGAACAAAACTGTTAATTAATAATAAATATATTTTGTGTAGAGTTATTAATTATTGCAATGTAGTTAGTATTTAATTATTAAGATATAATCTAAAATATGTAACACGATTACACGAACTACAATTTTCGTATATAAATTAAAAGAAGTCAAACGATATGTTTTGTGAGTGATTAGGAAATTATTTAATGACAAATATTATTATAAATACAACAATGAACAAAATATAATACCAACACATTGCATAGGTATTAGGGGAAAAGTTTAACAAATAACAATAGCGGTTCTTACGGTTAATCAGGTTTTATTTATATACCAAAATAAATTAGAATATAATATAATATATTAGTTGGTTCAAAAAATACCCATTATAATTAATAATTAGAAGCTACCTAAAAAAATATTATTCTACAAACAATAAATTCAAATCGTATATCCGTATCATCAAACTCTAAAATTATACTACTTAGTTGTGAAAATGAAAAGTTTATAATGAACCGATAAATAATACCAAGGTTCAAATCTGACTTATAATTTGACGTAAAAACATGTTTTTTAATGTCTCAAACTGTGTTTTCTTATCATTAAATATAAAAACGTATTTAAACATCTGATTAATGATATAAACAAGGTGCATTGAAGTTGAACAATAAATTAATTGTATACTTACTAGAGACGAAATCAGCAAATACAAAAACCTTTGTAGGTACATAATTACAATTGACAGACGTATAAAAAAATCTTTTCACGGATACCTTATTAATTTATATAAAAATGTAATCGTGACACAGTATTTGTTAAGTTGATTACGTACGATTATAATATTATAGTAATAATAAATTATTCATCTAAATTATTTACCCTTTTGATATTTTTTTTATTAAACTTCAATATTGAAATGAAGTACGAACTAAGTTTTTCATTATACACATACCAACGTACGTACTACAATATACTATTTGTTATAGACGCATTTTTAATTAATAAACACAAGATTGCTAAGTGAATTTATGCCTCAAACGATTGTAAAATAACAAAACAAATATATTAATTGTATCACAAGATTCTTGGACTTTAAACATTTTAGCCATGCCAAAAAATACCCAAAAATGTATATAGCTATATAACATTTTAGTTAAAAGGTCACGTTTTTATATGTTAAAAGTTTAAATGTTTTATCAATTAACGAACCAACTTTAAAATTACGAATTTATACCTCATAAAGTCACAAAGAATACCTAACTAAAGTCTGTAAATAATCTTACCTTTGAGTTTGTTACATGGTCAGTCGCAAGCGATTCTGGAACAGTCTGTAAAGTTGTTCTCATGGCGGAAGACATATCTTAATACATTTGAACAAGTTTTTTTTAAAATATCCAACCAATTTTAACTGAAAAATAAAACAACTATAAGTTAAACAGTTTTAGACTTGACAGTTTTATGATAAATTATAGAACACCGATATTACATACTGTAATTGTTAGTAGTTTAGAACTGTATACTTCAATATAATATATTTAATTTACTAAATACTACCAATATCATTTTTGGCTCCAAAATAAAAAGTACATAATCTTAAAACAACTATAGATTATTTACATATTAACCAAATGCGCGAGTGCGTGACCAAGATTTGCCAAACCATCCGTTAAATGACTTGTAACTTAGTTATAACTGATAAATAATCCGAATATAATTAAAATATATTAACATACTGCCATAGCTGGAACATTTTAAGCATAGACTAAGTGACATATTATAAACGGTATACATATAGACATAAGTACGCATTATTATACGCCAAGATAATAGATTTGGTACAAATTATGTAATGAAAATAGTATTTTTAAAAACTGATAGATATCGATCCATTGCATTAAAAGTGAATACTTGAGTCGTTAAACTTTATTCTGAGATTTATGATATACAATGGTGGTAAATAATCCTAATGGAAAATAACAACTATTTTTTTAAGTTAATTTACTTTAGAACGTTTTTATTATCAATAACATTTAAAATGTAAATGTAGGCCAAGACCTACTCATTATTCGGAAATAATAATATTTATAGTAATACAAAAGATAGAAAACTGGTTTGAAATTTGAAAATACTGTATGTTAAAAAAATGTTTAGAATAATTACATTTTTAAGTCTTTCCAAATGCTTAACAATGATATAAAGATTGGATAGGTAATATATATTTATAATTTATAAAAATTAAAGGTTAAAATTATAGCTGCACTTCTTTCATCTAAACAAAGCCAAGCTTTGATTGCGACTGCAACTACATTATATTCGGAAATAAAATGTTTTTTCGTAGTATTTCAAAAAATATTTTTTAGGTAATAAAAACAAAAATATAGTTAGTGCATAACAAATGGAGACCAAACACTGGTTATAATTTAAGAATTTCACAACACTTTTGAAATAAGTAATATTCGAAAAGCATCAAAAAACGGCAAAAGAATCCGAGCAATCCGAGTGTTCATAAAAAAATATATTCATAAAATGCTAGAAAATTAAAGGTAAAGAAGGGGCTAAGCCTCCGGTAGCTCCTCTCCCCACCACCTAAGCATCAACTCAGAAAAATGTACAGAAAATCATTATGACACCAAACAACATTATGAATGAGGTAGATACCCCAGTTGTATTTCTGGTATACACAGTACCAGTATGAAGTAAATATGCCTAAATAATAAATATATGTAGGTATTTTTTCCAATTTGCAAATTGTATAACTGTTTATAATATAGATAAAAATGTTTAATATTGGTAGTTAGGTAACCAAAATTAATCTTAAAAACACATAGTCTCCACACTTTGCATACATCTGTATTTGTGTTTTTACTCGTCTGATTAAAAACTAATAAATAGATAATACACAATTATTTTTATATAACTTTTAAGTTTTAAGTTTATTTTTCAGCATTCCTAATGAGTTGAACTAAATAAGGAACATTTTGATACCAACATAATATTGAGCATAAACCAAAAACACAACATGATGCAGTGTGAAGAGTCTACAATATATTTGATTTAACTTTAAAATATAATATAATACTAGACGTATACGTCCTATCGACATAGATAAATAAACTATATTGTATTGCACAATTTTTACTAAACAACTAACCGTAAAAACAGATACTACGATTAAAATGCTAAAAAAAAATAATTCCATTAAAAATATATAATGGAAATAATAGATATATAATCATAATAAGGCATTTGATCTTTATAATTACACAATTTAATTTTGTAATTAAATAATAAACATTAAAATATGTACATTTATAAAAATCAAAATGTATCAAATATCATTAAAATAAAAATAATAAGACTAATTCAATTAGTAAAACTGCTTATTTAATAATGAAAATGATAAACACTCATTAATAACTAATACATCAGATTATTGTTTCATAAATAATATTAATGATTATAAGTAATTAATGGTCAATTGAAAAAAATGAATCCGATTAGAATTCAAATTTTTAAAATGAACCAAAATGACATTTGAAACTAAGTTGTATATTTAGAAGCACAATATATATTCACAATTAAAACATCTCATTTGCATATTTACTTAAGTAAGACTCAATGTGAAATTGATTAATGACATAACTCTATGGTACAGTTCATTTATTAGCATGACGTTCAAAACATACACATAAACACAATGTACAAATTCTAGTGATGGTACAAATATAATTATTAGATTTCATTGTATACAGTAATATATTGGACTTCTATAAGTGGTATAAGATATTTTAAATTCTGATCTATTTTGGGAATACATAATTTATTATCTCTATACCAAAATTATAATTCAGAAGTTTAATGTTATTACATTTTCATTGAATCAAACCAAAATATGAATAATTAACTCTTTGAGTACTACATTAAAATATGAATTTATACTTGACTGCATTCAATTCAATTTACCGGGAAACAATATTTTTGATTGAAAATTTTCATTTTATATGCTGTAAATAAGAAGAAAATGTAAATGCAACAGTAGGATATTAGTGGTGATAGGGGCTGTCACATTTATGCAATAGCCAAAGAGTTAACAAACTAAAAACTTATCAATAAGTTTGAAATATTATAATAATAATATTATTATAACCAATATAAATTGTAAAATAAATTCATTAAATGTTGGATAGAAATCTTTCCTTGAAGGTCCACAAAGATGGGTGTGTTAATCGTTTCTTTAATTAATATCACATTAAAAACAGAAACGCAATCCTGAGTGGAGGTTATTGTATAATGTGTTATCCTGCAATGTGTGCTTTTAAAATATTTAATAAAGTTTCATTTTTTAAATTTAAAAATATTATTATTATATTGGTATAGTTAGGAAAACAGTTATTCACACATACAATTTTTAGAATATATACCACCATAGCTAAATTAGTTTGAAAATGTATTCTTTGCTCAAGCTAATCAATAATTGAAACTTTTAAAGTGACAACAGTTGACATATGAATTAATGAAATTGTTTATAACGTAATGCTATGTATACAAAATGTCATTTAAAATATATTTAAGGATGTTATTAGGTCATTACAATGGCTGTATGTCTTTCTTAATGGTATTATCTTTATCTACGTAAGGTAATATATAAAATAGTTTGCAACAATTTAACATGGCATTTCAGTCCTAACTTCATGAATAAACTTACAAAGTATTGTTAATTAATCAGTTGGCAAATATTTTTTTCAATTAATACCACAATCTATAATTAATTTAATTTAAAGGCACACTATTATCTAATATATAACTGCAGTTTTTTTTATTTGATCAGCTAAAAAAGTGTTTCATTAGTTTATGATTAGAAGAACAAAGTTATAACAACCAAACATTGTTGAAGTAGTATACGAGGATTTATAGAACACCCTTACAATAGTCTTTGAAATTATTACGCTTTGACATTCATTTATCAGACAATATATCAATATCTAACACCAATATAATATAATAAGTAAGCTAAATAAGATAGCTATAAAACAAATTAACTCAATTTCAGAAATTGCAAATAAATAAAACATTAAGGTAGGTATGAATAAAAATATCAATAATTTATTTTGTGATATATATATTTTTAGTCTATATTCAAAACTCAAAACATTCAAGTGTTCAACAATGAATACTTGAAAAAATGTAGTTTCCTTGTAATAAATGTAGAAATTATTATTCACACACAAAATATCACTTGTAATTTGAAATACATACTTTAATCTAAGTATTTCAAATTATGACATTTATTTACCTGATATCCAATATTGGCTTTAGGTTGACAATTGAAACGTACAATTTTCTGTCAAACACACTTTATCCTTTGCTGCTTAAAAAATATATTCAAGGCTTAAATAAAATGGATTGAGTGCATACCCGAATTGACACATCAACTATTTTATATTTTCATCAGACCAACACTATCCCAAGCATCAAATGTTGAGTATTTATTATAACTTAAATAAATAATTGGATCATACATATGTGAAAGAAAAAATTTGTGTAATTGGTAGACAATAATAATTTGAATTTGTTAGCATAATTAAAAATTGAATAAAATATAGGTATATTTTATCAACAAATAAATGTGAATTTTCAAGCTAGTACCTATGTAATTTGAAATCTATTAGGCATGTACCTATTGTACCTATTATAGTTATATATTATTATTATTATTTTTTTTTTTTTATATATATTCTCACAAAGAAATCAGTGTAAGCACCCATTTGTATTTGTATTATTATATAACAAATAACAACATGTGGATTGTATTATAATTTTAAAATGTATTAAACAAGAAGGTATATTATTCTGAAACGAATAAAATAACTTATCAACCTAGAATGTTTTTATTGATATGATTTGAAGTTTAAAAACAGTAAGAGGGAACTCTTATGTAAACACAATAATTTAACATACAATACAATTTTAATTAATTTTAACAGATTAAAGACCAATATATCATTAAGTTTCTTATTTAAATACCTATATTAAATATATTTATTACATTTATTATATTTTCTACAATTGGTATTACTTAGGTACTCATAACTCAATAATTTAAAGACAACATTTAAAAGTACCAGATACTACTAATAATATATATGGCTAAAACAGTTTTTTAGTGGTCGATTCATTGAATGTTAGTAATTGGCTAGTATTAATTGATAAATTATAATCATAATAAAGTTTAACTTTATACTAGATTAAATTTAAGTTTTAGTTCGGTACGCCTATAAGTATTAGATAAATGTTAGTTTTTATCTACATCTTTTCAGTTTAGTTATCTTGTAAAGTCTTACAAACAGTTTTATTAAAATCCAATGCCAATAAATATAGTATAATATTGTACAGAAAAACAAATAATACTATAGGTATCTTATTATACTTGGTATACTTATTATGAAGACAATACAATTATTCACTATTATTTCCTTTTCATTTTATGTGACAACAATACACATTTAATTCAAAATTGAAACATTTGTTTATGTATAGGTGTCTAAATCTTTTATCAAAAAAACCGACTTGTTAAGAATCACAATAATTTCTAAATAATGCATAGCTTTGAATTATTTTTAATCATTATTAATATTCTAAGTAAACAACCATATGTTAGTAAGAACATTTTCTACAAACATAAAAACAATGTTTGGCAGAACACATTAATTAAATTTAACCATAAGAAGTTCACCTTATATTTCATCGTATTTTATGAATATTAGGTACTACCCATATTAATGTGTTAGTTAAAACTCTCTATCTATTTACGTATAACATAGTAGGTAAAATACAAATATTTTGATAAGAATGTGGGTCTTAAGAAATATTTGGACACTGAAATCAAATAATAATAATATGATAAATTACAGAATAATACTTAGGGTAATTTTTAAGGCGCTACTTAATACACTCAACTGAATCATTTAAAAATTTGTTTCCATAATTTGAAGGTAAATAGGTACCTAAAATAAAAATAAAAATGATAGATAAGTCATATATTTTTTTAATTTAATATTTTAAATGTAGGTACCTACAAGACAAAATAAATTAAAAAGTTAATATGAAATATCATAATAGTGAAATATAGGTACCTACTATCTTTTGACTAAACTCAAATTGAAAAAAAAATATTGTATACCTAATACAAACTTCAACAATTTGAGAAAGCTACCTATTCAAATATAATATTCCTAACAACCCTGATTACCTAACTCAATATTTTTATGTCATAAACAAGTGCCTACCTATCTAATAGTAATATTAATGTAGAATTTACCTATCATATGAGTAATTACTAATTAAATAAAATTCTGAATGTAGACACTGTGTAGGTAGTTTTAACTATTTAGTTTAAAAAATTGTAGAATATTGGTATTTAATTACCAAACTGTTTTTTTCTATTTAATGCACAAGTGTTTAGCTGCAAAAATGAATTATTCCGGAAACAGTAAGTAATGAATTATGTATTGTTAAAACACCTCAAATTTATTTAGTAATTACTGACGATTTCAATTACTACTACAGCTCAATTAAAATAGAATAGATAGTTAAAAAAAAAGTATAGTTAAAATTAATGACTACTTACCTACTTAGCAACTAGAAAAAGCAATTTTCAGATAAACTGGGTAGTACCTACTCTAGTAACATCTGATAAAAAATATGGAATTTAATAACTAACTGTATCAAGATACAATTACAGTATTATTCACATTTTCTTACTAGAAATAAAATCAAATACATTTTATAGAGCATACCTACCTAATTAATAATGAATAAAAAAAATTAACCTACATAGTACCAAAACTGTGATTACGTGATGAATTGAAAAGACCAAGATTTGAACAGGAATGACGGATAAGTAGATAACGTTTATACAGTAAAATCAAAGAGAAAGCCTAGGTAAAACAAACAAACACCGGAGCACCTAAGGAAGAAACTCAGGCTGTGTGCTCCAAAACATGGGCAATGCGAGTAGAACGCCAAACAGTTAGTTGATTGTTACAAAGTGAAGGCATTATGAGAACAACCGTTGGCAGTCAGACCGAAAAAAAAATCATTATCCAGCTAGCATTTGAGCGTCGACTGGCCAAGCGACGAGATACGGTCGTCACACAAGACGTTTACCCTAATCCCCCCAAAACCGAAAAGGGGGCACGCGCACAAGAAAATCCGAAATGTTCACCTACCTACTGGCGGTGGCCGCGGACGGGCGTCCGTATCATCTCGAACGGCGGCGGCGGAGACGTCCAACAGCAGCAACGACAGCAGTAGCGACAGACGTTGTACATCGGCGTCCGTCGTCCGTTGGCGTACCAGTGTACCACACACAAACACACACACGTCGTCACGAGCGGTGTCCGTGGTGTCGGCGGCGGCGCGTCAGCAGCAGCAGTAACAGCGGCGGCGGCGGCACCGGACAAGAACGATACACAGGTAATACAATACACCGGGGGGGCTCCCGAGTCGTTGCACACCACCGCGCGTATCAGTATGGCACTCGGTACATCGGACGCGCACACGCACGCACAAACACACATGCACACACACTCTCTCAGAGCTCGGGGACGGCCGATCGCGCTCGTTCACGCACACGCACGCACCGTCGGTCGGGCGCACGCGCAACGCCAACGTTCACGCGCACACGCGAACGCGCGCGACCGCCCGTTCTATGCTACCCGACCGCACACGTACGTCACCCCGCCGCCACCACCGCTGCCGCAGCGTCGTATCGCGTATTGTATATTGTATAATGTAGCAGACGTCGGCCGACCGATCGCCGGGCGGCACGGTACGGGGTGGGCGGCTCGACCACGCGTCGGGGGACGGAAAGATTTCCGGAATCGGTAACGTTTGGTTGTAAACGCGACTCGGCGATAAATAAATTATTAATTTATACCAATCATCATTATAATATTATTATATTAATGTACCATAATAAAATGTTATTATCGCCGAAGTCGAAATCACACGAATAATATTGTTATCAATTCACTCGCGCCGTCCCGTCCAAGTGGAAGTATGGAAGGGGCTGAGATCCACCGACAGAAAGCACGCTCGGTACGCGTGTTGGCGGTCCTCCGAGACAAGCCGCGGACGGGAGGGAGTGTTATCAGAGGCTTGGTCGCGATCGGTTTTACGATTTGGAGTGGCTATGATGTTGCCTATGATCGCAAATCGCAATGCTTTGCGCGCGCTCGCTTAAACCTATGCCCTGACAAATTTTACGCGGCCCACCGAGATTTTCTCGGTTCCTGGCCGGTTCATTCCGGGCCTGCTGACAACACCGATCGGGCATTCGCCATTCAAGCGGCGACACTCAAGCGAAAAGGAAAGTCCGTAGGCGAATAGGCGTAAGGCCGATAGTAAATCTGAGCGCGAGCGGTCCCTCTCGCGCGAAACCAGTGTGACCTCCGACACCATAACAGCGATCGGACACGTCCGTTGTTTTCACGTGACAATTATATTGTAATTATTATTATTTTCATTTTTCATTGTTATTGTTGCGTTTACCATCCGTTATCGTTATTACTTATAAATTAATAATTATTATCTGGCTTATGGTTATTGGTTATTTCTCTTGTACATCGTCGTCCAACACTAATTCAACACAATTTTTTCATACGCACCAGAAAATCAATTAATTTGTCATGACATTTTTACTATCATTTATCACTCGAATCGTTTTCTTTTTTGATAATCCGATGAACACCATAAACCTATTAGGTATTACATATATTATGACTACATGTGACGTGGCTCTTGCCTTTGTAGAGACTTACGAATATGGGAATTTGGATTTTCAATGGCTTTACATGGTTTTGACTTGCCGTTAAATCAACTCTAGGGCGAAACGGAAAAAAGACGCGGGACTTCGGTCACAAATCATTCTGCCTAATAAATATGCAGAAAGGCGAACACAAATTTAAATTGCTCGCTCATTTTTAATATTAATAAAACTGTAATGCGGCAATTATACAAAAAGGAAAACTTAACTCAAGGTACCTAAATCAATGTATAGGTAGGTAGGTATAACATTATCTGAGCCCGGATGGCCGGATACATAGGTAAATGTCCTAAAAACTATCTAATAGTAACCAAAAACACCTTTTTAACGCAATGATAAATAACTAGGTTTATGCAAGCGATAGCGACGATATAATTTTCAACATTTTAATCAATTAATTATCTTAATTTAACTAAACAATACAATGGCATACACAAAATACCAAACTTAGGGATGCACAATACATATACAGTACCTACCTATATACTGGAAATATATGAAATAACGAATCACGGTGTATCTCCAACTGAATAATACCACAGCCGTATAATGTATTAACATATTATATTCTAAGATGTATAAAATGACCGAAAATGGTAAAAAAAAAAGTTCTTAAAGTGAAAAACATCGAAAAATGCAAAAATAAAAGTTTTATCTTTTTGCAGTGTCTATTATATGTAACGATTAAACTAGTTATGTACTTCACCTTTTAAAAACAAACACGCATTATTATAAAAGAGCGTTTGTCGTTCCACTCAAAAACTAAAAAGATCAGCTAACAAATGTTTTAAACGAAAATCATAACTAGCTACCTTTTCTTAATCCAAAATATGAATGATTTTTATATTTTAATAAAAGTGCTCTGTTAAAATGTTACATTAAAATCAAAACTTTATCAAGAATAGAAATTGATAAAATAAACAAATGGTATAAAATATAAATTTTAAGTACCTTCAGTTATTTGCTAATCTGAATTACAACAAAATAAGGAAATCACTACTTGAGAAATCGAGTTAACATGCAATATTCAAAACAATTCAAAATATCTTGAAAATTGTATGGTCTATAGAAAATGGTAATATAAACATACAGTGTAAATTGCATGTATCATTTATTTTAGAGTTACAACAAAAACTGAAATCGATTTTGTCAAAAATTGTTGCGATTTTTTTTGTTTTTTACTTTTAAAAACTATTGGGAATTTTAATTTTACCTCCTCAATGCATTAATTGCACTAGATTAATTTTTATATCGAACAAGATGCTGAAGTTGAACATCAAAAAATTATTTCGACTACTTGTCGTGTACTCGGACACAATAAAAAGAATAAATAAAAAACACACATCATTGTAAATTCAATAGATTCATTTCTCCGCTCAGAATCTAAAATAGGAATTATTATAAATTAATAATAAATAATAAACTAACAATAATAACAATTTTGAATTATTATCTTACAGAACTGTGATTAACATTACATGTTTTTTTCTTGTTTTCAAGTATACCCATGTACAATTTAAAATAATTTAATACTTAATGTACCTATTTAGTTTATGTTATTAGTCTCATAAAGTCTTATTTCAAATTACTGCCAATTTCTCAATAACAGCTTTTCCAACACGGCGGGCAACACCCAAAAATTAAATCTAGTTCATTCGATAATTGTTGTTAAAATATAACGCATATAAGAATATAAATACTTACTTTTCTTCAAAGTTTTGTTGCTGTGGTTTTTTTCTCGAAAACTACTAGACAAATATAAATTGCGTGTTTAATATGTAGGAGTGCTGTATGAAACTTTTTGAGCTTTTTCAACGCCCAAAAAAGTTTTCTTGTAAATAAAAAAATAGGTACTCCGATGTGAAACCAATGCTCCTATATTCACTTCGTTCAGGATATTAGTTTTTCCCATAGATATATAATACCTATATATATTTATGTATGATTAAAGCTTATGTTTTAGCAACAATTTTAACAGCTGGTAAAGTAGTGTAATATGTTCACGGAATCTAATAAACCTTTTGTCTGCCCTTATAAGATATACTTTTATCGCTAATGCCAAATGTGTCATGCGACGACTCGGTTCAATGAGTAATGATAAATTGAAAATGTTTAACAATTTAACCTGCAGTTTCTACTGCAAATCATTAAACATTTTAATTCTACACAATTTTCAATATTACGAATAAGATGCGCATTACGCACAGAAATAATGGTGAATATTACAATTTCTAATATTATAGGTAGTGAAATATATCATAGCAATTATAATTATAGGTACCTACTATGATAGTATAATAAACATACTTATACATACGCCATACATATTAACGTTTATTGACATGGGCGCCGTGAGGGGGGTGCATTTGCACCCCCTTGGCTTGACAAAAAAAAATTAAAAAAATTGAATGGTATTAAAACTATTTTATTTTGCATAATTATCTACATTATTTCTATTATTTATTATTATACATTTATACTTATTTTACAATATTGTCTATATAATATATTATTTATATTATGTATTATAATACTTATTTTTTATTGTAGGATTTTTATGTAGGATAAAGGCTACTATTGTCATTATTATTACAATAAATTATTGATTCATTAATAACATAGGTACACCTATGGGTGTCAGAGGATCTGCAATTTTCTGGTTGTATATATTCAACATGTTTTAAGGAGTACTTTTACCGATTAGATATCATCCATTTTGCTAAGTAAATATATAATCGAAGAGATTTCCTATGAAAAAGAAAAAATGGCTTAATACGTCATTCTAATCAATATAATATGCTTATACGCATAATATCTGAAAAATTGATATAAAGCCCTAGAATATATTACGAGTAAATATTTTCATTATTTTTTTTAATATAAAAAGGGATTTTTTATTATTATAAGTATTTATGAGTAGGTATAATATTATATAATAATAATATACCTATATTAATAAGTAATAATGCCATAACCCAGCTCTGCATTCTAATTTGATTTCAGCTCAACCATAAATCAAAATTTACCGTCTCTTAAGATATATCAAAATCGTAATTTTATTTATCAATAATATGTGCTTCAATTATTAATTTCTTTCGCCTACGATGGATTTTAGACTACATGTTAGTTACAGAAAAATAATACATTTTAGTAAGTATAGGATTATATTATTATAAATGCTGTGAACTCTGGTAGGAATTTGAGTTTATAGCTTACTGTCCGGTATCGAAAACTTCGTTGGGTAAGCTTCTAATGATAAAATCGTAAAATTTTTGACCTACATTAAAGATTAAACTATTTGTTATATAAAATATTAGATTTTTAAGAACAGTTGACTATTTAGCTACTACCTTTAAAATATAATCTATTGAAAAATATAATGAGTTAGTAAAACTAATTTTATAAAATTAGAATTTTATTTATTTTTGTTATATAACGTTTTTTTTGAATTTATTTCAGTGTAAAACGGTGAAGAAGTTATATGGTTACTACCTAATGGGTTGCTTGTTTATTTTTCTCACATCAGCCATTGACGTCAGAGAAAATAAAATAATGAAAGTATTCATTTACAACTTTTATTTATATAAAAAGCGTATATTCGTGTAATCGTGTTTGCTCTTCGTGTAAGTTATGAACCTACTTATGTAATATGCAACTATATGATCGCGTCCTTAGTATAACGATGAAAATGTAAACATATTTTTTTCAACATTTTCCAAACTATCAAAAGTTTGTGGATACAATACGTCGGACGTGACCTCCATTTTTATTTTTATTTCTCAGAATTTACACACCACATAAAACTACTCGTTACACAACCGCATGAATAGGTAATGGGACAATAAGACATTCTCAAATCAATATGTATACAATGTAACAACAATTATTACAACTAAACAGTATCAAGTTTATTTTAAGGAACAAATTTCGCTCATAACCATCACTGTCATCAGAGACTATAATAATACTATTTACTAGCGGGAATATTTATGCCGATTGGCGATTACCAATAAAGTGTTTTAGGACATAATATATAGGTATTATAGCCGCTAAATAACCACTAACAGTGCTAAACAACTAGCAGTTTAGCACCAGAAAAATTAGGTGTACTACAAATTATACAGTATACACATATAGTAATTTCTGATAAGAAAATGAAATATTTAAACTTTAAAAAAGAATTATTATAAAAAATATATTTTATTTTTATTATTTGATTATTAAAAATGATTATTTAGGTATTATTTGCATATAAATATATACGCATAGGTAGTAGTATATATAAATTTATAAATATGAATTAGACGTTGAAAAAATAATATTTGTATTATTTGTTAACTGCAGTACCTATAATAATAACGTGTATAACAATCAACGCTATTATTTTATTAAATATTTGTTTTATTGAGGTTGATATACCTATAAGAAAACATAAGTGGCATGTCCGTGCAGGGTTAGGTTCTCTTTTTTTGCACAGGCGATTATTTTAACAATTAACAGTAAACATCAGTCATAATTTTGAATGGTATTCACGTTTTTAAAGAGATGTTGCTTACATAGTTTGCCATCTTTACAAAAGTAATTATATTTTTACTAATTTTAATCGTTATACAGTATTACTTTTTAAAACATTGGTTGCACTTGTTGAATTACATCATTCATTTTAAATATGTTAGCTTCAATATTAGAGTGAAACGATGTATTAGCAAATTTAAATTGAAGAACAATATCTTAAAATGTGTTTGAAGGTAGGTTTTATTATCTTATTTTAATGTTTAAACAAATTAAGAGTTATGAACACGTAAAATATTAAAATTAAAAACACTTATTATATATAACGGAAAAATTTAAACATCATAAAAAATCTAATTTATTAACACAGACTATGTTCTCAAAATTAATGTTGACTATTTGTCCCTCTAATATAATAATAGATACTAAAGTTTACCACACAATATTGGCTCTACTGAACTCAGATTTGATATGTTACACGTCCATGAAAAAGAGAAATTAAATAGTGCACTGATGTTCTTTCAATTACTATTTTGGATTTTTTTTTGTACTTTCTAAAAAGTTTGTTAATGAACCAAAAATGAAAAATGTAGTGTCATTATTTTTGTAATAATTAAATACCTATACATAAATTAAAACCATTTTCTTTGGTACGTATACCTACTATATAGTAATATTCATGATAATAATTTCTTCAACACATTTTTATTATTACAATTTTAATAACTGAATTAACAAATTATAGATAGGTACCTACATACAATAAATTTTGATTTTGGTCACAACTGGTTTTTGCAACTAACAAGCGAGGAAATCATATTCTAGTTATTACTATCTTATAGCTGGTGGTAGATGTTTTACATTTGAAACCAGTAAGTATCTAGCATGTATACCGTTATCAACATTTAACGGTATTACTGATAATATGGTGTATTTGGTAATTACACGTATTTAAGGATAGGTACTGAAAATACAGATGACCAGTTATTAACCAATACTTGTATGACAGTATATACCGGGATACCGAAATTACCACTAGCCTTGAGTTATTTAAACTGATAAATTTTAAACAACAGTAATTTTATTTATGTATGAATATATATTTCAGTATTAATATTTAATATTTTATTTTTTTTACCTGATTAATTTTCTAACTAATTACTTGAAATAACCAACATTTAGATAAAGTGAACTTCTTTGGTTATTGCACGATCGAATGCATTGAATGTTTAATAATAATGTAAGTATTGTAATATCTTCTGAATCATTACGTATAGCACTATATAGCTGCCTTGCGTAACTATTTTCGTATCAATATCGGACTCACATAACGATCGAGAATTTTCTTTTATTACTTATGTATTGGAAATAAGAGAACTTTCAACATTACATGGGTTTTTCAATAATTTCTTATGATATATTTACGTTTCCGTACCTAGTACTTATATATTTTTTATTTTTTTAAATAACACCAATCATTTCATTTTTATTTTATATTTATTTTTATATCAAAAAAGATTACAGGACCACACTGAGTTAAAAACTTGCGTGGAGGCCCAAATTTTGAATCGCGAATAACGAAAAGGCTGCTAATAAACGTAGATAAACTTAACTTTAAATTACAAAAGAAATTATAAATTATAGACATATTATTAATTAAATTATATAGTCCTAACTCCTAATACCATGATACCGCTACTACAATTTTGCACGTGTTATAAGGAATAATCATAAACAATACCTACCCATTTTCAATGAAATCTCAAATCATAAATCGAATAGATCTAAACTAATTTTGGATAATTCTAGTCTGATTTGAATATTATATGGCGTTTGCTGTACACAATAATTGGGGCGTTCAAATCGAGAATAATAGGTACATTAGTTCCACTTCTGACTATATGACTTCTGGCTAGTCGAGATTTATAGAAATCTGAGCAGCTATAGTCCACTTATTATTATTATATTAATCTAATATTATTATTAGTATTATTATTATTATATTAATCTAATGATATTATTATTATTTTTTTAAAAGTAAATTAGGTCAACGACAGTTAGCAAACAGAATAATAATGGTAATTAATATTTATATGTAATAAAATTAGCTAATACAATGTATATCGACAAAAAATAATATTGATAGTGAAAAATGTTTTTTTTTATTACCAATACATTTTATTATTTCCTATCTCGATAAAATATCCAAGTCGTTTACGCAGAATAAACTAAACACAATATAAACACAGACGTGTAATGTATAAAGTCTATACCTATACAAGTAGTAAGTACCTATATTGCTACAACCTACGTAAATATTTATAATTCCTGTGTAATTTCAATACGCCTTTTTTAATATTTATATTATAATTTATGACATTAATCTCCCAGGACAATATTTATAGACTTATGATAATTTAGGGTTCCACTAAATAACACATTTTATCAACGAATTATTATTTATTGGAACTAGTCGTTATAGATATAATAATATAACGCTGAAATAATGTTCTAAACTATATAGGTAATAATATCATAGTCATTACATACAAAAAAAACTGTGCTACAACACTGTTTTATAACAGTATTTTGTGTGTGTATTTTTATAGTTTACACGTTTTCAAGATAAAACTGTTGATTATAATATGAATGTTTTTTAATCAATTATTATTAAATAGGTACCTATATCACTATCATTATTATATACCTATTCATTATTTTTAAGTGCTCGAAATACTGCAGTAAAGCATTAGGTATCGAATTATTTTTGTTTCAAGTTAATAGGCACAATAATAGGTATCTCTGAGTCACATGAACTTTATAGTCTTCAGTTTTTATCATATTTACCTAAACAGTTTTATCACAATATTTAAATAACCACGAATACCGTATATATATAGGTATTTATTTTCTTAAATGTTATTTACTCAACGCCAATGCGTGAAATTAAAGTTATTACCTACCTATATATAGGTATTTCTTAAGAATGAATATTTAATAATATGTCGTATAGGTACGAATCGTACCGTACGATGTGTCACCGTAATATTAAGTTTTAAATTTTTATATATTTTGTTTTTTTTTTTTTAATATTCTATATATTTTATTAAAACCGTTACATGTTGTTACATTTTGTAACGGTTTATTAAGGAATCAATAACACTAAAATATATACATAGAGTAGGTACAGTTAACGAATGACAAAAAAAAAAAACACGTCCGACTAGGGATCCTGAATTCATTATACAATGTACATACCTATACAATATACATTATACAATATACCTTAAACGTAATACTTGAATTTAGAATAAAGCCCTGCTAAATCGATAAAAATAGATAAATATTATACACTTTACACTACACTTATATACAGAATTAGTAGTGGTTGACCGTGGAGCTTTAATTCGTGGCCAAGGTGTATCCATGGGATAAACCTTCAAATTCCATCAAAAGTAATGAATAGTTCCAATGATATTACATTATTTGATTAAGTTTGATAAATACTAATATTATTCAAAACTCTACAAATATAAGAACAAGTTACAAGTAACCTTATATTACATTTTTGAACTATCCGACGAAGAATGAAAAAATATTATCAACATGTATATAAAAAAAAAATTGAACATTTTAATTGTCTTCTTATGACAGCTATAAATAATAAATATAGGTTAAAAAGACCGATAATATTTATTGTACATGTAGGTACCTATATATCATAATGATAACATATAAGTATGATAGTGCCAATAGTGGAAAGTTTCTACAGTTACCTAATATTTTTTGAATAGTAACAAAATAACTAAAACCGTTAAAGAAAATATGGAAAAATCGTCGTTAATACGTTAAGTATTAAAATGTGAACATCAAGTGGATACAAAAATAAAAAATATGACAGTATTTTCTATTTTTTTTTTCTGCAGTAGTCCGTTATAAGTTATTTCAACTTATAAGGAACTATTTATTACGTTTTTCACATTTTTTTAAGGCAATTTTTTTTTAATAATTTATGGAACCTTATAGGTCTTTATTATTCATACCTATTTCTATATTGTTAAACATTTTAAATTGTAATGTTTTACATAATTATAAATACTTATAACTCGCTTTAAAATTAAAATATCAATAAAAATTAAAAACCTATGAGTGCTCTAGTCAATATTCATACTCTTAAATTTGTTAATAGGTCAATTCACTATAATTTACTCTAGTTACCTAGGTACTTATTATCAGTTACAACACAGCAGTAGTTGTGCTGAACGCAATATTGCCATATTTTGTGCATGGGTCATAAATTATAATAAAACAAAAAGTGTAGATTTACTTAGGGTGAAATTCATAATTCCAAATTTCAAATATTTAGACTTTCGTAAAACTTACTTTAATAATTATAAATTATATTGCAAAAGCAATATCTCTTTTTTATACTGTTAAATGTAGGTACCTACGAGAACGCAAACATCTTTTTAGTCGCATCATATACATTCGGAAGACTATGTGCCTATGAAAGATACTTGGATCTTAAAAATATAAGAATCGAGGGTTTTTCTAGAAAATATTTAAGTTCCTTCAAAACGTTAATGAGTTTCAGCTTTCATGTACCTATTTAATTTTCTGATATAATTTTATTTTTATAAATGATTACCTATGATATATGAGGCCTAAAGTTAACAAAATAAAACAGTGACTAAACATATAACTTTTAGTAAGTACACAATTCCATTATATTAAAAAAAATATAACGTTTTTATAACAATAAAATGCAGGACACCGCTGGTTTAAGAGGTCCTTATAGGCAATTTATATGAACATTTAAAATGAAGCATATACAAATGTGTTACCTATACTGAATTTCTTTAAAACATATTTAAACATTTTATATAAATTATCTCATTTAAAGTGTTTTGCTATCCTGATGTTAGGTCAAAATTAGGTATATGTTTCTTGTTCGTAAATATTCTGAAAAAATTTCAATCACGACAAGAAAATGTTATAAAATTAATAATCAGTCAAAATGTACCATTATAATTCAAGTCTCAACTACAGCTATGACCTGACAGCTATTTTTATTTCAAATAACTACAATAACATTTATTTCATTTTTTCAGTAACAAACTATATCTGATTTCTGTAGGGTAGGTATACACATTTAGCTTTGGTAGATATTCATACCACTGCAAACAAACCCATAATGGACTTACCCCACATACCCTTCTTTATACAATATTTAGGATTTACCACAGCATGCAAAACCCAGTGAATAAAGTACACATTTAATGAAATACTTAACTTAAATTTTTAATGAAGTCCGGGTAAGGTGAGTATGAGTGATTTAGTGGTAAACTTTGTGAATGATTAATATATTAATCATTGGTCCAATGATATTTTCAATGAATTATTGGTTTTTTATATAAAATATCATATATTAAGTTGTAACTTATAACGTAGAAAAGGTGTACAACATATATAATAGTTTTTTAAAGCACTGAAAGCTAAATAGTTGTCAGTAGGAAGTATTGTAGTAAATTTTAAGTGTATTCAATACATTTCATCCAATAGATATAAACATATAAACATATAAGAGCATAACAAAAATTAAAAATATGTAGGTAGTATAGTATCATCGTTCATTTTAATTTATGTAGGTAACTTATAAAAGTTGTAAATATTTATTTTATTGTATGATATTTGAATTAGAATATTAATTATTTTTTTTGGAAAAATAAATTTGATTATACACAGAAAATAGATGGTTGTGTTTAAGTAGAACATAAAATACCAGGGGACTCGATCTGCTGTATGCCTGTATAGAAAGATTGAAGTGTACCTACCTCGTGACTGATTATTGGGTAAGTATTGAATAGGTCACTTCAGCAATAGATGACGTGATAAATCATATAACGTGTAAAAAATAAACGTAAATTTTAAACGTTATATCATGTATAGATAATGTACATATAAAATAAAGCTATTTAGTTACAATTTTTAAGTTTAATTTTGTCTAATTAAATCGTAGGTAATTAACTGTCTAATAAATCGTAGGAAATTAACTCAAAACATATATTAAATAGGTAGGTTGTAGGTAACAAAAATGTTGCCCAACCCCTAAGTAGTTAATTATTTTATTGGGCTATTTATAATGCTTGCGACTTGGCCTTATTCCTTAAACCCACCACTGGGAAAATACTAGGCAAGACGGGCAGGTACCAGGTATACATATACTATGATCAAAGCACAAAGGTTACAAGTTTGAAGTTTACAACACTATTTTAGGCCCTGTATGGCTGTATTGTTTTATTATGCCAAGCGAAGTAAAGAATGAATTTTTTTACAACGATTTATAATTTCTGCTTACAATGTATTCTTCGTTAGTCAAACCTCGAAATAATGTTTAATAATTATAATGTTTGAATGTCAATCAATAATCATCGAAGTTATCTTATTTAAAATAATAATAATAATAACATAATCCTAGTATAGTAGTATGTATACAACACTGTCCTGCGTAATTCTAAATATCTACTGATAAGACGTATACCCAGTTGTATCAGTTGGTGATAAAAAGTTCAGACAACATTCAGAAAATCTGAACGTTACAAAATGGCCTTTAGAAATCGTTTTCATAAATTAATATCTAAAATATTTACTTTAAAAATCGGAAGAATGAATTCACCACTTTGAACATTAAGAACTTGTAGACTGTAGTGGTAAGTTATCAAGTAACTTTTTTTATATATTTAAAGAGGTTATTGTTACTGTGAAAAACTTGATCATAAGTTGATAAGTAATCCACAGATTTAAACTAAGTATCAAAAATAAATACCTAACCAGCTTATTAAATTACATGTCTATAAAGAGATTTTGCTCAAAACTTTGACAAAACATTACGTGTAAATCTGATATCAATAATAATGCGATTCCATTTAATAAACATTTTTTTTTTCATTTTTATCTCTTATTTGTTTTATTTTCTGTACTCACAACAAGGTAGTAGTGTTCATTTTTTTTTTTGAAAATTTGTGGTAAAACTCCTTATTTTTGTCTGGTTTTGCGTTCATATATTATAATAGCTTAAGCACATCCCACAAAAAAGTACTAGACACCCTTACGTCCGAAACGTACATATTATTATTATTTTTTTTCAAAGAACCTATTCCAAGTTGTGAATTGTATACATAATATAGGTAGGTTGTTCTAATGAAAATTCAGTAATTGACATTTGTTTTAACAATAGTTTGAATTTGTTGTGGACCAAATTATGTTGCAAAAAATAATTAAATAGTATGTTTTAAGGGTTCCATTTATTTAAAGTTGTTATTGTAGTGTATCATATATAATTACTCATTTCTTAGTCGGTACTTGTTTTGTTCTAATATTAATCTGATATTTGCTATTAAACATTTTTCTTAACACTGTTACATGCACAAAATTTTTCCTTGTCAAAACCAATTGGTACTCTATTTTTCATCCATTGTTGTTCTCGTGTGCCAGTGTGCTAGCACCAAATGGCAAAATACTACAATAAAGTACCTAGATGTTACAATACTACAAATGTTCATCTTAAGATTATTATCTTTTCTTATTTGTTACTCTATATCTAATCATTACAAATATATTATTTTGTGTGTTATTGTGTATCTAAATATTTATTAATACCTATGTCAATAAACTAATCATTCTAATATACCAAAAAACTTTAAATTGAAAATGTACCTACCTAGTTATTATTTTATTTTCTTATTATTCAACTACTACAAAAATGAAGTATTTAAATATTCTTAAGGTCTCTGGTATTATTTTTAATCGTTGTTAATTTATTTAGAATTAATTATGTACTATTAAAGTTATCTATAGGTGCAAATGAATAGATAGTACTTAGAGTATGTGTTAAAAGTGATTCATTACAAAAGTATATGTATAATGTATTTAATGGTTTGGAAAAAGAATATCTTAAGCTATTTCACTAAATTAACATTGAATTTCTATTTTTATTGTAATATTATACTATTATTATTTTCTTACAAATATATATTATTTTATTAACTCTTATTATTTATGATTTATGGACAGACAAACAATGTTGGGTAACGAAGTCTATGGTGTGAATGTAGTTGGTATAATTTATAATTGTATTAAACCTATTGACGATCGATTAATGAACGATTTTGGATAAGCAGTTCAAGTATACAAATGACTGCAACACAGAATCTGTAAACAAACCCATTCAAAGGTGTTACCAAATTTAATTATAATTATTTTGGATAAAAAGGTCAGTGTTTGATATTTTATAATCAATGAAAAATACATGTTGATTGTCATTACAAAAGAGTTAATAAAAGTTAATATTTTAAATTTTTGAAAAGGTGAATTACTATAGTAACACTGGTTTCCCTGTTTACAGATACTTGTCACTAACAGTCTCCATATATATTTATGCAGTTGAATAAAGAATAGTCAATGCTGCTGTTCAACTTATGATCATATGGAACCAAATGTATAGGTACTGAAGTTTTTCAACGATAGTAATAGGTAATGAGTTATCAGGTATATATATATATATATATATATATATATATCTATGATTATTTTATTAAAATGTTGTGTGTTAACGATAACCTATAGCTTAACAGCTCTTAAATTCAAAATTATTAAGATTTATTATATTTTCAAAAATATATAAATTACCAACCAATAAGTTACATATTATTAATTGTTTTATTTTTTGCCAGTATACAGTATCACAGAAAGATCTAAAATTGTTGCTAGTTAAACGTATGGTGAAAATTGTGAAAATTATATGGATAGTAAAGAAGTATATTACTTAAGAAATATTCTCATGTCAGAAAATTCCCAAAAATAATATTTTGAAAAAGTTATTATGTATTAAATTAATTTACTAAAAACTTCTAAACAATAAACTTGTCTTAGGTGAATGTTTTTACAATAAAATTGTTCTTATAATCAGATTTACAAATTGGCTATTTTCAAATTAAATTGTTGTTTTCAGATTCAAGAAATAAAAATGAAAACATTTATACTATAAATATAGCATAAGTGTTCATAAATTATATAAATGATAAACATTTTTAAAATAATGATTATAACAAGTTATAGCATAAATTAGTTCTTTCTGTTACACCTTATATTATATTACCTAATTAAACTATAGTCTTAAGAATAATAAAAATTTTAAAAATCAAAATTATTATTTAAAAATGTATACAATGTAGTGTGTTATGGACAGAGGAAAATTTGTAATTTCCTCTTACTCTAACATTGTGAATTTTGCATTTAAAAAAAACTTAATACAAAAATTGTTTTTTTTAAATAAATTACCTATCCAAATCTGTAGAAAAAAAATTGGTTGCCAATTAAAAAAAAAGTAATCTGTAGTTGTATACATTACTAAAAAGTTTGGTACTCTCGTCTCTCTTTACTCTAGGTTTCGAATCTTAATATTGTAAATTATATTATATATAATATGAGTTATAAAATAAAAATGGGTCTGATATGATTGCCCGACACTCGAATGCCCGACACTTCAATTGCCCGACACCATTTGCCCGACATTACATTGGCCCGACACTACATTTGTCCGACAATACTTTTACCCGACATTACATTGGCCCGACACTACATTAATCCGACAATATATTTTACATATTTGTATTGTACGTAATACTAATATACAATCTTTTATTATTATTTATTATTTATTAATATAGAATAATTCAGAAAAACCAAAATCAGTCGAATATTTTGTCATGGATAATATCGTTATATATAATATATATGTAATATAAAAGTAAGATAATAATTTCATTATAGGTAAATAAACCGATAGGCGATAGATAAAACGACAATAGGTTTTTGACGCGACGCGCGACGTTTTAGTTCAGTACAGTACAGTTGTAGCCGTATTATAGGTATACATTAAGTAAAAATTCTACTTCTTTCTTTCAAAAATATTATAATTTTGATTTTATTCCGTTACGCTGAAAGAGAAAAACGTATTAGTGCAATTATAAATGATAGGGAAATCGATCACAGTTATCATTTCTAAGGGGAATCGCTCATAGCATTAAATTGTAAGTAGTATAATGTTTTTATTATCATTAATTATTGACAAATATTTATTTATAATACAAAACTTGATATGTCAGAGAAATATTTTATAATTAGTTGTACAATTTTGAATAATAATAATTAAGATTAATTTGTAAATAACATAATAAAAGATAATATTTTATTGAAATTTTAAATAATTTTTGACACAAATTTATTTATAATTTAATTTGATATTGGCGGGGTATCGGGCAAATATAGTGTCGGGCAAATGTATTGTCGGGCAAACGTAGTATCGGGCAAATATATTGTCGGGAAAATGGTGTCGGGCAATTAAGGTGTCGGGAAATTGAATGTCGGGAAAATGTACTGATCCCAATAAAAATGACTCATTATATTTTAATATAATAAGTATTTTACTAAAACTAATTTTGAAAAAATTATTTAATATTTTTCTTTGAATTTTTTGAAGGAATATATTAATATAATATTTGATGCTTACATAACTACATACAATGACAATTAAATATAAATTAACGGATCAACAGATCCTGTCTGTGATGGAAAAGTTGAGATTTTGATTTTCTTTGCTATTTTACTATCTGTAAAATTGTAGACCTAACATTTTATAAATTATTTAGTAATATATTACTATAATGTGTATTAATTTTAAATATTTAAATATATATTTTCTATCTACATACTCATTTATAAAATTAAGGGTTTTTACAAATATATATACTAATTTATTTTAAAAATAAACCATTTGACAATTTTTAGATGTCCTTCGGCCATCATCTGAAGAGAGCATCACTCCACCAGTACTGTGCCAAAACTGCTGTGAACTTTTACCAGTAATACACCTTTTTGTCTACTGCCAGAACTAGAACTAACATAACAATTCTGGAAAATCAATATGAAGCTCTAAACCTACAAGAAAAAAAGAAGCTGAAGCTGTAACACTGTTAAAATAAAAAATAATAGTAATAAAGTTTTTTGATACTTTTTAAGTAATAAGTAATTTTTAAAAGGACGCCATTCTTGTTCTCGTTTTCACCATCTTATAAACGCATAACATACCAAATTGTACATTCTGAATAATTAATTTAGGTAACTTATATTTAGTTTTAAAGTGAATTGATCTATTATTTAATTTAGAATTAAGAATATTATCTTGAAGGTAACTAAGTTTTTTTTATATATTTCAATTTTAAACCAAGTTATGAGCATATTAAAATGTACAAACAATTTACTATTTTAAAATGCTCATAACTTGCTTTAAATTGAAATATTGCGTCCTCTTAAGTATTATTTAAAAAAAGTGAAAATAATGAATCTCATTTTGTTGTAATACATTCTATTATTGAAACTGTGCATAGTCATAAAATTATTATTTAATTACAAACATTTTAAAATGAAAAAATGTTAATGATTGGATACTTAATATTTATAACTGTATAACATGAATAATAATGTAAACTATACATATTTTTATGAAAATGTAAATATCTTAATATTAAATATGCTACAAATGGTTTTCAATACATAATATTTTTTATTTAGATGAACTGACAGTACTTAAATGAAAGCTTGTTCATTTATCGTTAGTAATAAAATATTTTATACAATTTAAATATTGCTTTTTATAATATAATGACACAGCGTATAATCATTAATAGCAGTATTTAAAAATGCTAAAAATGTACTTAAGTATAGAACTAAATATTATAGCATTTTCTGCAGACGATAAAATTTTCAAAATATTTTAAATTGTTTTGAATTGTTACCGGACATACTCAGTTTCCTATTTTTCAAGTAATTTTCAAATTCATCTTTAGGATTTATATTCTCAATTTTATATTAAATTTGAACAATGACTATTATATAAATTTAGTAACCATATATTTGTTCTTAACTTTCTTTGAGTAATTTTGGTACTTATTTGTATTAACTGGTTTTTATTCTTATATCATTTATTTATTCCAAGAATTGAAATAGTATTTATATCCCTAACAATCTTATCTTTAATTGAAGAAATTGTACCTGGTGTAATTATTCATTATGATGTCTTACAGTTACACAACAACCTGTATATTAATAAATTATTTGTTACATTAAATGAAAACAAAATATACATGCATATTATAGTTGCATTTAACATTAAAATAATTTTCCTAAATTATATTATCTTAAACTAAATCATACATAAATTTATTAATTTATATTATTATTATTATTTATCTTATCTTTCTTACAAGTAATTTAAATTATTGAACATAGCTTATTATAAGAATTATAACACTCATGAGAAAACTCAACCTTAATATTTTATTTCAGGTTTTGAGCAGAGTAAAATCTATTTATACTCCAACAATATTTGGTGGTTTTACTCACATTTAACTAAAAGAAGTGCTCCAACAGTTAACAAAGTTATGAAACGCGATAATTTAGGAATTGGATACAAAAGGTACTTCCTATCATCTATTGAAAAAAAAACCATGGAACTTTAAGCCAGATTAATTTTGACCTAAATTTACTTTTAGTAATAAACATTAATCCTATTTATTCCTGGAAAAAAACTTTTGCCAAACTAACACAAATTTTTGTTTTAAAAAAATTATGAATTATATAATTTATTAATTTATTCAATTACTACTTTTTCATTATTTATTGTTTTTGTTTATATTAATTCTTTATAGTAGTTATAAACCTATGCTAATAATTATAATATTATAATATTGTTTTTATTAAAATGCACAATGAATCTTCCACTTATATTTTATTAATATGTTATCAGTGATAGTAAATGATAAGTAATATCAGTGATAACTTATCACATTAAGTAAACGATAAATTTGAATTATTATATCATTAATTTTCCAATATTTATTTTAGTACTATTATTTATAATATTATAAAACTGTTATGATGAAAAAGTTGCTATTAAAATTTATATTTTGTATGTAGTGAGAAATAGTCTTAATTTACTAACTTGTAGTTGAGTAAACCATCAACGCATTACTATATTTGAGTTATTTTTATGATCATTTCTCTAAGTAACACTAAACATAAAATATTAAAATATGAGTATAGTATGTTACCTATATTTTAGTAAATCTTATAACAAAATATTAAAAATAAACTTCACTAAATACCTGGAATTAAAATTGAAACCATAGAATACGAAATAAGTATATTAATTCTGTTATTCATATAAAATGCAGTTATTTTTAAACAACACTTAAATATAAATTCACAAAAAGTAATAGTTATAGAGGTAATCAGATTAAGAAAAATAGTAAATACTTCAGTTAAAATTGTAGGTTTAATTATATAAAATATGTGGTCTTTGTTTATTGCATTTATAAACTTACACTTAAGTTGTAACATATTAAACACTGTATTCTGACAAAACAAATGAAAAAAAAAACCTTTGTACTACCTAACCTTTTTTTATAGAAGACATAATATTCACAATTTTTTGCATACAGCAAAATATTATTGTTTTATATGTGTCTGGATTAATTTTCAAATTTACTTATCTGAAAAAAACATAATAGAGCTAAATAAGTTGCTAATAGGTATTGTAAATTAAAATTGATGAATTGAAATGTTTGTGATATATATATTATATATATATAATATAAAAATATTATATACAAATACATTTGAGAAAATATTTATTTTTCATGTTATTGGCAAAAAGCTTACAAACATTTCCATTTTAATTTAAACTAATTTACCAATAATAATTAAGAACTGTATTTTATTTAATCCATCATCATTATTTGTATTAATTAAATTCAGTAATTATTTTTGAAAATGCTTTAAGAGGACCACATCCGACACCAGCATGACGTGATGTCTCTGTCTTACAGGCGTGCAACATCGTCAATTATCGTTCACTAGAACTAAGTTTTTATTGTTAGACTTAGTTATTGATCAATTATCAAACTTAAATTAAACAATGTTGTGTGGTGTATCTCGAATGATCTTATTGATATTTTAATAGTAGGTACCTGAGTTATAACGATGTAAAATACTATAATTTTAAATGGCTATTAAACTATTAGAGTCTCTCTTTAAAATTAAAATATCAATAAAAAGTAAAAACCTACATTATGCCTGGATAATATTCTTATCCTCAAATTTAATTATAGGTGAACTTACTAGTTACTCTAATATTAGGTAAAACTAACGACACAATAATAAAAATTGGCCTTACAGAACGCAATATGCATATACTGGAGTTCTGTAACAACGTCTGATTTAAATTTTTAATATTTGAATGAAATGTTTGACGAAATATTTAGACTTTTTAGGAAATCAGTTTTCAATTTTCAATTTTAAACACTTTTGTTTAATAATTACTACTCAGTAGTCAGTACTACACACAGCCCAATTGTACATGTCATATGAATTGCCTATGTATTACCCCTTAAAACATGCTAGGCTCCTGTTTCCTAATATTTTGTGAATTACGATTTACGGCACTTAGGCCCGTTTCACAGTTGCGTGTACGGCAGGCTTGCGTCATTTGAGCGTTTTTTGATCTACATATTTTTTGTTCTCACACGCCGACGACAGCTCAAACCCATACGCGACAATACCAGGTTAGGTTAGGCCGGTTAGGGTATGATCGGCTCGTGGCTTATGTTGACTTGCTGCTATAGATGCGTAGTGGGAATAGTGTGGCTTGGTACAGCTAAATCAAATAAAATAAATAAATCAAAAATATCAATATCTAAGGTAGGTATTTTCTTTTGACGCTAGAACTTTAGCGAGGGAAAAGGAGGTGATATTTTTACTAATTTATTTGGATAAATGTATCTTTATATATCTATTTTATTGATTGTGTTTATTTCTGGACGAACTAAATTATGAATATGTATTAATATGAAATTGACGTTTATTCTTCTAGTGATCGCTAACCCAGCAACATGATTGTAAAATGCTAGTTCATTTGATACGTCCGAATAATTTAAATGTCAGTAGTACCTATTACGCACTAATGTACCTAAATTGAATAGATTTCCTGTTTTATTATTCTGGCCTATAATTGGAAATATAATAGATAGGTACATGGATATTTTTTTACTTAAGACATAGGCAATAGTAATAATAATAATTCTTTATTTATTGAGAAAAAATTTCATTTTACATATTATGTATAAATGATGACGGGAAATTTCATTTGTTCGAGATGTCGAGAATTTCGAGTTATCAAGGTTCGAGTTACCGAGAGTCGACTATATTATATTATATTATCTTCTTATTATTATTATTATTACCAATATTACCTATATTACGTTGCATTAGCGAAGTTAACAAAAATATATTTATAGGTAGTTACCTATATATCGCTTGACCTCTGTTTGAAAAATATCAGAATTACTTAGCTACATACTAAAACTCATGTTTAAGTCTAACCATTAAGTTACCTGTGATAAACGACAAACCTGTAAAACATAAAAACTTTGAAACATAAACTAAATCCCACTTCAACGTCATTTAGAATAAGTTTTATACTCATTAACAATACTCTAAAAATAAATCTATGAGTGCTAAATAGGTATATCATATTATTATCTACGGTTTTTAAAAGTACCTATCAGTTAAATATCATAATCATAATATAAACAGTTCATTATAAAATATTATGTATTATTATATAATTATAAAATACACTATACATTTTTACATTTTGTATTGTATCATTTTGTAAAATACGCACCTAGTTTCTCTGTCAATAAAATAAATGTAACTTCACACACAAAAAATATCATTATTAAATTCAAAAAAATCAGTAAAAACTCATTTCCTTATTCTGAGTCTTGGAAAAATAATTGAATACTTTTATAAAGCTTCTAATAGTAATATTATTTTATGTCATGATTTTTTTCAGCTTTACCTTTTCATTTCTTATTACACTAATTGATATACATTTTATTTTTTTATCCATAAATATGAAAATAATATACTAAAGAAATAAATGGAAATATAAACGATAAAAGGAAGTATATAAAATATGTAAATACATAAATAATGACCAATCCTAACCTACACTAGATATAGGTACCAAATGGTTTTTTATTTTATTATTATAATTTATTATAAAATGTTTCGGTACACCTGATAGGGCTGATGCTATTACAAGTATTATGTGATACAATAAATTATATTAAATACATAAATTAATAATGATATACGTATTAATACAATAATACCGAATAATATTGATATTAAAAACTTGTATTTGTAAGCGGAATATGATATAATTTTGTATACTAAAATCTTTCGATGTCTGTTAAGAGGACGTCGCACCCGCATGTGTTGTTCCCGTCTTACACACCACACACGTACGACATACTGCGGACACTGCAAATTTTCGTTCGCTAGTTTCAATAGCGTATTATCAGTTTTTATATTAGAATGAATAGACCTATTATCAAACTTTTAGGTAACAACATTTCATGTGTTCTCTCGTTGGTTTTTTACGATATTTTAATTTTTACGTGAGTTATGAGCATTTTAAAATATTAATACTTTACATACCCATATCTCACTTAAAAATTGAAATATCGTAAAAAACCAACGAGAGAACACAGATAATGTTATTACTTCAAAGTTTGATAATAGGTCAATTCACTCTCATATCAAAACTGGCAGCACCCTAATAGGGTTAGGGTGACCCTATTGAAACTAGCGAACGAAAATTTGCTATGTCGTACGTGTGTAAGACGGAGACAACACATGCGGGTGCGACGTCCTCTTAAGAGAATGTCTTGAGGAAGTCAAGACCGCAGACTGAGATAACCTACCAAATGGTAAAATATGGTGTATGTAACTAAGTGTCGAACTGTCAAATTATTAGTAAATAGTAGATACTTATATATTTTTAGATATTACATAATATTGAAAAATAATCTTATCGTTCAGATACGCATTGTCAAAACATTAAGACCGTCGGTGTCATCCATCGGCCGCCACCCTATTCATGATATCTCGTTCATCGACGACATCCGGAATAACCAATGCAATCACTAAAAATTATTTATATATATTTTACTGTTTAACAGAGGTTAATTCTACGATTACAATTCACAGTAATACAATATTAAAGACATTTATAGTTACTTATTACTTATTATGAAGTTTCTTGTATATGTACTTATAGTGCATTGGCGTGGGGAGATGAATTTATATGGGGGGGGGGGGCTATAGCCTATTAAGTTTCTAGTACATAACATAAATTCAAAAAATGTAACTAAAAAAATTTTACGGGATGGGGGCTTAAACAAAACTTCAAGGTAGACATAGCCCCCTCATTCTACGCCTATGCTATAAGGGATGGCACTGTAGTAGGTTATATTGTTATAATATTTATTACCTATTGCTATCTTGCTTTAAAATGCTCGCCATAAGGAAATATTACAAGAAACCTATGAGAATAGGTCTTTTATATCATTTTTCCATACCTAATCCTACTGCGGACCCTTTAATTATACTTAATATACAGGCATACAGCCCATCGATAATTTCCTTCAATATATACATACATAATATCGATCACCAAGTTCTAGACTGCAACAATTTAAAAAGTGCATGAATATTAAGTAGCACGTAGGTAGGTACATACAAAATGTTGTAGTGAACTAATTTTTATTTTTTTTTTATTTGTTGGCTATTGTGGTATTCAACTGAATTACTAACTATTTTTTTTGTGGTATTATTCACTAGTATTATTAGTTCTACTTAAATCTAATATAGTATTTTTGTGTATTTGTATAGACTACAAAAGTATGGTGGAAATATCGGGGGAATTAAAACACATTATCTGTTTAAAATGAGGCCAATTTGTATTTAGGTACACGGTGTATGGACATTATCGAAATTACCTTATATAATCCTCTGTTTCTTGAAAGCATTTGAAATAATTAACAATCATATTATATAACTTGAATTCCTACAAAATAAATATTATTATAATTTATAACGTATAGGTATAACCATAGATAGATAATACAAACATACAATACTTATAAGTATCTATTGATAAATAAGATACAAATGTCCGTACAAAAATGTTAATCGTCTTTATACTTGACTGCATATCACAAAATTTGAACTTAACTCCAAATTTATTGTGGAATAAATGATAATGACGACAGTATTCGTTTACTATATATAGGTTAAACTATTTGTATTGTATTGGCAAATGAAATCACAGGTTTTTTATCTTTATAATCATTTGATAAAGTATAATATAATATAACTATATGTAATGAATAATGAAAATTGGTAAGTAGGTAGGTACATTTAACGGTGAATATTAAAATTAAGAGTGACAAGATAATTTACTATGATATAGTTATACCTACAAACTTTTCTCTTTCTGATCGAATTTACTTCCTCAATTTATTTTCACTATATAACTACAGTTATTCAAAGTAATTTAATTCAATCTATTTTATAATAATACAAAAAATCTAATACAGGCAATGGGAGTTGTCCGATTTGCATATTATATAATTAATTTATATACCTATGCGGGAACCGCCCTTTGTGTGCCAAATTATGCAATAAAACGTTTTTTTCCAGTAATCCTACAGTTATATTCACAACTGGATAAGTTTAACGAGTGTACTTATTTTCAATAAAATTAATATGTGTTTAGGTATTAGGTACAAACAATATACCTATATTTTATTAAATGTAAAGAAACTTTAGACCTATCTTTATCAATTTATTTGTAAAAATAGTACATAGGCATCGAATATAGCCATTATAAAAGGTAAGTTTTTTTCATACAATATTTTTTTATACCTTGTAACTTGTAAGATAATATACGTACATAATCCAAACATCACATTCATTCACCGTCCATGAACGTCGTACCCCCACAGCGTTGTATCCGTTCTATTAGGTATAGGTAACGCATAATATAGCAAATTTCACATTCAGAAAAATCCATTTTACTGTTATTTTTACCATTGAAGTGAAGTGACCTATTATCAAATTGAAAGGTTGGAGTCCCGCGTCGGTTTTTTATGATATTTTAATTTTAAAGTATATTATGAGTATTTAAAAAACCTACATTTTTTGTACATTTAAATTGCACATGCGAGCAATATGAAAAGGTATATACAAGTAGTGGTATTCTACCTAAGAGTACATAAAAAAGTCTGACAAAAAAAATACCGGTAAAAAGTCGTGCAATGAAAAAAGTCCGCTGGAATAAAAGTCCGGTGAAAAAAATCCAATATTTATTTTGATAATTAGTAAAAAAATTACGTAATACGTATAGGTGTTATTATTTTTTAAATTAACACAAGCACATATTGACGCTTAACTCTTGTATTTTACTTTGTTTGATCTTTTAATACCTACGTACAAATAAATACAATCATATTAAAAAACGGGTAAAGTTGAGAACGGTCTGCTGTACATAAGAAGTCTAGAGAGTCATTGCTGTAATGAAAGTGTTATATTTGAATTCAATGATAAAAATCTTTGTATACGAAAAACGGTTCTGAGCAAATACAGGCCGTTAACCTATAATATTATTAAGTATATTTGATGATGTTATTGTGATTAAAGTAATTTAGTTTACTATTAGGCATTTCAGCCTTTGTACAACAGTAGGTTAAATTCATTTTTGCCAAAAAAAAAATACATTTGAAAATGTCATTGTGTGTGTAAAATATAATAATATATTTACTCTAAAAGTTTCATTACCCACTAATATTTTTAAATTACAACAAAATAATTAAAACTGTTATTCTTGGTTTTAATATGTAATTTCGCCCAAATATGAACTCAAAAAGTTAAAACGTATACAAAATATAACAGTGTTAATATATTTTTTAGATTTGTTGATTACAATATGAACTATTTATGAGAATCCTTGTTTTAAATTTTCAATCCTTAGTTATGAAAATTGAAAATTTTGTATTTTTTTTAACTACAAAGTATTTGAACTTAAAATGCTTATAAAAAAACAATGCAAATGTATCTTTAATATTTCTCGACTGCTATTATAAATACTTATGAGGAATCTTGTGTTTCATTTTCAAGGTTTTTGATACAACGGTTAAAATTTAATGTTACCAGTTTTTAGAACATCTTAATTTCACAGCAATAAGGTTTTTTTAATTTTGGGGGATACAAATTCACGCAGCCATCCCACCCCATTTCGGTCGAACAATTCTAAACCTACGCTTATATTTTGAAAATAGTTTTGAAATTTAGAACTTCACTAAATCTCCAGAATATCTGATTTTTTGATGGTCCTTATTAAAGGACCTTACGCCTCACTGATCGACTCAGTTATGTGATGAAGTGATTTACGTGTAATAATAATAATTTTGTTTAAGGATCGGGCCACACCGTAGACTCATAGAGTCATAGGCGTCCTAACGGGAGGGGAAGCGTGGGCAACTACCCCTCTTGTGGCTAAAGTTTTCTTCTAAATAAAGTTTCAAAAAAATATTATTATATTATAATGTACCTAGTTTTATATAATGAATAATATGTAAACATTGAGTGCCAGAGTGAGTGGTGCGCGGTGCACTATAATTAAATCTTGTCCATCTTACAGCAAACTACAAGCAATACCGCAAGTGCGTGAAGTTAACCTAACCATTTTAGCGTAGTGACTTAAATTCTTCACCAATAGTTAGCGAGTTAATTGCGAGAATTTGCGAGTCACCCTATTTATCACAAAACTCATTTCCATTACTTGTTATAAGAATTTAAACTTCGTATTTACAATCATTGTATTTAACTTGTCCTTTTTTATACAACTAATATATTATTCAATTTATATTTTTTGTATTTTTTAAGAATATTCAAAACATAATTTTTATTCAAATTAAATTTTTTTTTAAATAACTAAAGATTTTTTTATTCAACTAGGACTTTTTGTTCGATTTAAATTTTTATATTTTTTAAGAATATTCAAAATATAATTTTTATTCAAATTAATTTTTTTTTTAATAACTATAGATTTTTTAATTCAACTAGGACTTTTTGTTCAATTTATATTTTTTACAAATAGTTACAAATGAGTAAAAAAATATTAGCATTGGTCCGAAGTTGATAAGACAATGTCGGGGGGCTGGCCCCCCATCAGACAATTTTTTGATAGCGCCCAAAGTAAGTAGTTACAAATTCTGAAAAGTATGTTACAAATAGTTACAAATTAGTTACAAAAGAATGGCGTTGGTCCGGTGTAGAACAGTTAAAGTAGGGGGGCTACGTGAAGTTGGCCCCCCATCAGACATTTTTTTATAGCGCCCAAAGTAAGTAGTTACAAATTCTGAAAAGTGTGTTACAAATAGTTACAAATTAGTTACAAAATATTGGCATTGGTCCGGAGTCGATAAGACAATGTCGGGGGGCTGGCCCCCCATCAGAAAATTTTTATAGCGCCCAAAGTAAGTAGTTACAAATTCTGAAAAGTGTGTTACAAATAGTTACAAATGAGTTACAAAATATTGGCGTTTGTCCGGAGTCGATCAGATAATGTCGGGGGGCCAACTTCACGCACGTCAGAATTTGAACTTCAGACCTTCATAAAATTGTTGTGGATTTACGCTCAATTTGTTTTTAATTTCCATTTACAACAACTTATGAGGAACGTTGTATAACATTTTCAAGTTTTTTGACTGAGCAAACAATTTTTATCTACCATAATTAAGAAAAAAACTAATATTTGTATTCTTATATCTATATAAATAGCTCAAAAAGAGTCGCATTAGTTTGAAAACTTTATGGTGCATAGAAATTGCTAATGTAAACTTTTGATAATATTTTTTAGAGTTACACTAAACAACAAAATCTATTTTTACGAAAACTGGTTTTGCTCAGTTTTTCCTTAATTTTTTGTTTGCTTTTCCTGACGCTTTTGAATACTATATTGGAATTGTTTACTTTTGACTCACCAAAGTACCGAATACATTCACTTTTCAATCAGAAAAGATACTGTTGAAGAAAATCAATGCATTTTTATTGTCCTAAAAAGATATGACAGGCACAAATAAAAATTAAAAAAAAAAAAAATCACACATCATTATTAAATAAATACATTCTTCGCTTCGCTCAGAATTAAATCTTAAAAAAATAATACAAATTTATATGAATATTTTTTATCAACTATGAACATTTTAAAGTGTAGTATATTTTAATATTTATATATTTAGGCTAGGGACTGGAAATATAACGGGGGAAGGGAGGGATGTCCAAATAGAATTCGATTTATATACCTACAGACGTAATATTTAAAATTTTAATTAGCTTAAAATAAATAAAATACCAAATAGATTTATAATTTACAACTCCATAGCATATTTATCGGTTACTGCTTGAAATATATAATTTTCTATTAAATTAAATAATTCTGTTATTGTTACTACTCAACAGTTAACACTGTGTTATATTATTTTAATACAATTATAATTTAATCTAAAAGATCAAATAAGTAGATAGGTGGTATATGTAAGTCTGGCCAACAAAACTTACCGATCACCAACATATCAATAATTTATTGAATATCAGTATTCAATTCGTGTATTCGTGCACTTTTATTGATGATTTTTTTTCTGGTCTTTTATTCACAAGTTCACGAGTATCTACTATCTAGTCACCCCAGCGAGCTGGTACTATAGGTGTACTAATTTATATGTAATACTATTATATACCCAGTGCCGTATCCGGAACATGAATTCATACTTGAATTATGTATAAATTATAATAAAACGTGTACCAAACCTCGTCAGTGTTATGAGTTTATGACAATTTTTTAAAAATAAATGTCAGTACTTCGTTTATACGTCTATTGTTAAGTAGGTACTAAATACATGTCTGGTATAATTCTTAAAGTTTTTATAAATGACAATTCGGGCAAGTGAAACACATATCTACAATACATTTTTGAGCTCGTGATCATACTATTAATTAATAATTGTATACTATCATATTAATGACGAAGATAAATTATAACTTATAATTATTATGTCAATATGTTATCTATAGTAATTAGTAATGGTGAGTATATAGTGACTAAATATAGTAACTGTGTGGTAACATTAAAAATAATCGACTGTAATGTGTATTAATATTTACTTTTATTTGGTCCCTGCTAATTGGTAATTTCTATTTTGAATATAGTATAAGATTTCCATCTTGGAGTATATAGGTATTATTGTTATTATTTTTGTTAGAATAACCTATTTCGTAATTTATTTATAATAATTACAGGAATATAATATGCCGAGGCCTTGTATGAGTGGGTAATAGGTAACTAATAAGTAATAAGTAATATAATATTTATTGATTATCTCCTAAGCCGGGTTCACGACTCGTGTATTTGACGAATTTTCGCTGTTCGTTATTACACGCCATGCAATGTAACGGAGTAGGTACTTCTACGAATATTCAGTATTTGGAATATATTCGTTATTCGTTAAACTTTCCTGCGGATTGTTGATAAAGTTAAAGAAATATTTTATATTCTTCAAATACACGGGTAGTGGGTCGTGGAACGGTATACATGCGACTATTTCTATAATAATTTGACGATTATTCGAGTAAATTAACTTGTAAGTAAATACTTGAATCTGTAGAACATTTTAAAACATTGAACAAAATATGCCTGATGACAATTTCCGTTTAAAATATTGAAAACTGGCTTAAATAATTTATTTATTTTCAAATGTTATCGTCACAACCACTTCATCATGGCGAGTCTACTGAGTCCGTTGACAAGGTATCATAATATAATGAACATTTTTTTCCAAAATTTATATTTGTAATTTTATGTCTATAATATAATAATACACACAAAGCATGTATTTTGAGGAAATTATACCCACATTGGCTGTATTAATTGTATGTTCCTTTGAGTTATGATACCTTGCACGTTACAAGTTTACAAGTTTACTACACAATGCCAAACTCCAGTTCGTAATTCCAAGAAACGTCTATCAAATTTATTGTTAAACGAAAAATAAATACTTATATACTGTTATTATAATGGTTATAAATTATAACAAAAATATTATTTATTCGTCAACAAACCGATTTTAAGTCTATGTATTTAATATAATATTCTCAAGCGTCATGACATTGCTGTCTGCTACTAATTAGATATAGCACTGATGTTTGATATCTATAACTATATGAAATACCTAGTAATCACCAACTAAATATTAAATTCTAATGTAGTAGTAGGAAAAAGTATTGGAAGTCAAATGTCCATTTACCGTAATATTTTATTTAGATGTCAATCTATAAATCAATCATAAGTCAATCGGAATTTATATAATTGCATAAATTTAGCCTCAAGAATATAATAATAATATTATGTCCCACCGTGTACACGGATTAGGATTATTTATTTATTACTTATGCCTTAATGTCTTATTAGTCATTACATATGGGTAAATAACTACCTATTCGCATATCCGTAGAGCATACCAGGTCAATATTTCTGTTTGAACTTTTTACGTAGGACTTATAATTTGGGGTGGAGAACGGCAAAGCGTTGTGTGTGTATATTATGTCACTACAAATAATACAATATCATGCCTATAATAGTATCATATAATTTCGAAACTTTAGTCGGTATGGGCTCGTGTCTCGTGTGTGTGTGTGTGTGTGTGTGTGTGTGTGTGTGTGTGTGTGTATATATACGGTTTTTATGGTATAGGTGAAACCAATAATATATTAAGTTTCAACTTATATTATATACATGATATTATGTATAGGTAGGTAGTTGTGTCGAATGATGTCTATTGTTGTCTTAACTACATTCGGTTGCTACGCTGTAAATCGTTAAGTCCGTCGCGCGCGTGTTTGTGTGTGTGTTACCGGTAGCGTATTGTACACAGTGCAACGCTATCGACAGTGTACCGAAAGCCGCGTCACGGGGTGGATTTCTGACGTATAGTGAAGGACGCACACAGGTAAACGCTCGCAAATGTAAACACTAAACACATACAGACACACTACACGGCACAAGTACCTATACAACTTAATATACTATTTACGAATTACGAGCACTCAAACAGCTAAACTTTAGTCTGCAGTGGCGTCATTTTACATTTTTCCATAAGACTTCGAATAAGCTGCGAATCGCGATCGACATGTTACGTAAAAATCACGATATGATAAAAATAATTATTTTAACATATTATTTACACCGGTTTAAGACGAATATGCAAATGCACTAATGTCTAATACGCTAAATAGTAAATACTGATCACTGGTTACGCCACTGCAGTGACAATGGCGGGTATAATAATAAACTAATGTGTAAGGTAACGCACCTACGTAAAATATGTCGTCAGGCCACTATTTAGGAAAGATATGAATCGGCATTGATAATAATATTATAGGTTGTCCCATATTGTACCGCTCATACCGCTTCTTTCGGTTTGGACTTTTTTGATCTGAGGGGTGGTGAGGCTTGGGACAAACAAAAAAATTCTGCTTGTCCATGAAATATGTAAATGTAATACACTAGTACCTACCTATAATAATTAATAATACACTGCAAAATAGTTATGACGTATGCTCGCTAGATTTGGTAAAACTATTCACTATACATTATTGTGGAAATTTGGTCGCTTAGTTTGGATTACAGCTTGAGTAGTTCTTATCCACTCAACACAGTTTTTGTATTTCTTACATTTGTAAGACGGAGACAACACGTGCGGGTGTAGCGTCCTATTAAGCACATGAATTTTAAGTAGAATTCATGAAGATCATACCTTATGATGTATTATATTATATTAATTATATGATTCGGGTATGTTCTCTAATTTGTTAATAGCTTCCAACTGTACGGAAGTACCACGGTATTAGGGTATACTTCAGAAGTTCAGAAAGTAGGTAGATATTATTACCATAGTGGCGTAGTCAATATGTTTCGATCGAACTCTCGGTTTTCAACAGTCGCATACCATATATAATATAGTATATATATTGTATGTTATGTATTATATAGTACAAAACAACATTACAAAGCTACAATGTAGTTTTAAAACTTTTTCATAGCTTATTTATTTTGTACGCATTTTCTTAATGATTCAGCGTGAATTCACTTATTTCTGCTTAGTGCTTTCTGCATTCTGCGTACAGACATTTCAATCATTTCCCATTTTATATGAGCATTTAAAAAAAAGTAATTGTGCATTGTGGGCATTCAAGGCCTAATTAATAAGAAAAATAATGATAACGCACCACGAAAGGGTTTTATTTTTTCAATAAATTTCAATATTTATTTTGTCATATTATTATAAATACTATATCGATGTTGAGGTAAAAGTGTAAAGCTAACTAATAATCATTAATCCAAACTGAAATGTATCTATAAGCATTGACATTTTTGAGTGGTAGTATACTGATATACTGGATTACTGGAACAAAATTTATATTGAATATATTTTAATTAAAACATTTTGTTTTCTTTCCCTGCAGTCAACATGTGCGCTCTACGGACTGTGGTTAGCCGGGAACACCACAAAATATTATGTATAGAATTATATGTCAGTTATGTTATTTCAGTCGACAGTTTCAATTTAAATTCGCTAAAACGTCTCGATTATAAACTATATTAAGTAGTAAATATTATTTTATTTTTTTAATTATGCATTTTAAGGTTTCAGCCGTTTAGGTTATTACTTATTAGCATATCATAATTGCACACCATACGATTAACAAAAAAAATATTAGTGTATTTACCAATATTAATGTGTGAAATGTGAAAACTATTCTTGTAAAGAGCAAATTTCATGAGTCGTGAATCATGACTAATTAATGTAATAGAAGTATATACATATACTATATAGTGCAATTAATTGTAAACATTATTATACCTAGTCAAGTAGCCTGTAATCTATAGGCACTCTATAATACTCTTTACCATATTTTATTTATCTGCCTGCACTCCAAATTAAAATTGTTTAACTCAAACTTTTTTAGAAAATGAGTTCTCTAATTATAGTCACAATTTGTGAATGTAAATTTCGAAATTTGTAAACTTATCCTCCGAAAATATTATTTGTATCTGTCAGCGTACCATATTGACGCATTTTATGTTTACTTTTTTCATTTTTAAATAAAATAGTTTTGTCATTCAATTATGTTTGATTATTTTAATAAACAAGTAGGTTATAACCTCGTACCTATTATAAATCGAATGAAACAGCATTGTTAAAAATTGCTCGACAAATAGTCCGTATTTCCGTAACGGCAACACACATAGCTACGGTTTTTTACGTGTTTCAGTTTTTCAAACAAACTATAAATTAATAAAATGGAATGATGATAATATACCATTGAATATTGATGGCTATAGGTATTAGTTTATTATAGTTATTATCATATTCAATGTATAAAATATAATTATAACAATTAAGTTATAATTAAGTTCAGTTTTTTGGATTCAAAATTAGTCAGTATAGTCAATAGATAGTATAGTATTAGTATAGTATTAGATAGGATAGTATAGATTATAGAATAGTAGTCAATTGGTGCTGTATTAATTTTTCAAAAAAATGTTTCATAAATTAAATGGATGGTAATAATTTATCCAACGACAAATCGGTAGAAATATAGCTTTGTATTTTTAATTTTTAACCATTGTAATTATAATATTAATAATAACTTATCCACAGAGATTTTGAATACCTAGGTAGTAATGTAGTATTATCTCTATATGTAAAAAGTAAAACGTATACAATATTTAACTACATACATCTACACAACACTCAAGTTAAAACCATCCTAATTCTAACGAGCTAATCTGTATTTTAAAATGTAACTGTGGATATAATATATAGGTATTAGATATAACTAATATGATACCAAATTTATTGATGTAAATATAAATTATAATTATATCCAGTTGATCAATGTTATCTATAGTGTAATACAAATATTAAATATTTATGATGAACACTACAGAAATAATTTTTTTTTACTGAAAGCATAATTATTTCGAAAAAATAATATTTTGGAAAATGGCGTTAGTGGATAATATGTAAGTGTGACTTGGTGAGGCTACCAACTATGAGTTCTACCAGCACATTTTCATTAAAATATTGGCTGACATTTGTAAATTATTAATATAATATTTCATGTTATCATTTACCATTAACTATAATAACCTTACACAATTACTGCACCTGAGACCATGATTACGACCTACGTCGCCGTCGTATTGTTGTTGCAAATCTGATTAAATATAAAAATCTCGATTTATTTTAAATATAGGTATGTAATACCTACCTCTCTCTTGTTTATGAGACTTTCTTAATATTATTTTAAGACGAAATCTGTTATGGTATTTATATTTATTTAAGAGGAGGATGTCATCATAATATTTTTATCTCTGTGACCCACCGTCACCACCCACGGCGCAATATTTCCGTTCAACAGGACCAATCTTGTGTTGTTAGCTCTTATATTAAAGTAATCAAATTTAAAGTTAAGGACATTATTTGTTTTTGTGTGTTTGTTTTTCTATGATATTTACATTTTTTCGCAAGTTAAAAATATGATGTAAAATATTACAATATTTATATTTATCCTCATATATCTCAGACAATTGTATTTATCGTAAAACAGTCAACGCACAAACGCAGATAATCTGATAACCTATTTACATTTTGACTTTAAGTTTAATAATGGTTCAATCCACTCAGATTGGTTATTTGAATTTGCTAAACAAAAATTTCCATATTTTGCCGCTGGTTAAAACTCAGAGGGAGTAGTTCTCCAACATCATATTAAGTTTTTTTTTTATTTATTCACTATATTGAATACATCTGTTTCCTATTTGTATTCCCATTTCAATAATGGACATCGACCGGCGGATGTTATTGTCACAATGACACTAATGTCTTTTGTTAAGATTTTATGGCTTACGGATGTTGAGAAAGTAAAACCAAATGTCCCTTTCATTAGCATTACAATACATACCCTCTCTACGTATCCTATGTATTAAAAATTTACCTGCTGACGTTTTCATCAACAGGTATAATACCAGTGTACCTATTATTATATACACCAACTAAAAATGCCTTTGTAGGAACCACCCATTCATATACTATTATATACATTAACATATTATTCGTGTGTTGACGTGCAAGATAATTCTTTCTTCACCTTGTATACTTTCGGGAAGCAGTTCCCAGACCATTTTTATTCAAGACTCCGAGATTACCTAATGTTTTTACTTTATTATTTTTATACTTCAATTTTTAAGAAAGATGACTTATAACTTATTTTATTTCATATGTTACGAAGTCCCAGGAGTGTCTCATCAGTGGGCGTTTTTCCCATAAAGTCTTTACAAAATAATGTAAAATTTAATATAAAAATGTTGTCAAAATCATTTGTAGCCCAATGTTTAAGATTATTATTTTTTTAAAAAAAAATGTCAAAAGCCAAAACTAAACCTAATCAGAAAGTTGGTCTAAAAATAAGTATATATAAATATAATATTAAGTTTCGCCTACATAGGGACCCACGCTACACGGTTCGGGAACTGTTGCGGGTGTAAAATATGTGTACCATAGTATAATATAATAATAAATAATTTAATAATAATATATGTCTCGAAATGTACCTTTGATGTATTTTATATATCGTGTGTATGTGTATGTATTTTTGTTTATCGTGTTTTCACTTTTTTACTCAGCTCAAAGTGCGATATTATTATGTATTTATATAAGTAACGGAATGTTGCGTGAGTTCTCGACGGGGCGGTTGGCGTGTCTGTTCGTAGTTTGTGTTTAGGCGTATCGAAATACTCGTCCCTGGTACCGACGGCTGACGTTATATTATTATTATTTTGCTCTTAACTCCGATTTTCCTAACACACACACACGACAAACTAGATTGCTGGATTTTACTTAACATTATAATAGATTTATGTATAATTATATGCCTATTTAAAATATATTATATATTTATAATTATAGTATTATTATTGTATTATGTATATACTATTGTGCAGGTACATACAGTCGTACTACTCGTACTATGTACTACTACATACTACATACGTCATATACGCATAATATGGAAAATAATAATTAGTAAATACAGAAGTGCCGGTTTACAGGACGCATTGTTGATTGTTACAATCCGCAATAATTATTCCTTCGATTGTCTAATTATGTGGCTCAATGTGCAATAGATACGTTTTAATACCATTTCTGGAGTGTTACAACTAATTTTATTGTTTCAAATCGGGAGCGTACACTTGAATTATTTCAGTAGTAGGATCAGAGACTATCAGAGTTATTTCGAACAACAGCAATTTAACGTACCAACGGGGGAATATAATATTAATATTATATTCTATTGTTGTTGCGAATTTGTGAAGTCTCTTGAGTAGTTTTGACCCATTGTCGGTTTTTTTCTATTAATAAATAAATATATGATATTTTATACAAAATTAATGCAACCGTATTTTATTTAAATTACGTAATTTTACGTCCATTTTTTTCAGTTTATTTTTGGAAATAATTGTGTCATGTTAAAAATAAATATTACAATTTTAACAATAGTCATGAAACATAACGAATCTCTATAAATATAACAATGAGTATAAAAAACGTATTTTTTGGAACAAACACAACATTTTCGTTTATTATCTTTACCAAACTCAAATCAATACTATAATACTAGTTAATATTATTGTATGTACCTATAAATAACTTTTTCAAATTATTGGTAAGATTTTGATGTTTGTGTATGAAGGCATAAAGCTTCATGGGAATGTCTATTACTATTAACTTACAGTATCTATTTATGTAATATTATGATGTATAAGTATAACTGATATTATAGGTACTTGATATTATTATTTAAATTATGTGAGCAAGTAAATAATATATTTGTGATAACTATATATAGCAGTTTTGCACGTGTGTTTTTATATTTTAGTATTTCATTCATGACCACGTTCATAACGCATGACCAAATACATTCGCAAGACCCAAGTGACTTAGAGTATTTTCACAATTTATATGGTCCTCAGACCTCAGTGCTAAATGTGTTAAATAGATTACTCATTAGTCATTAGTTATTACTGTTAATAACTATTACTTATTATACAACAATTACAAGTTTACGAACACTAATGACGAGGTAATATATTAACTTAAACTTTTGACTTCAGTTTGTACTTAGTTGTGTATACTGTATATGTAGCATGTACAATGAAACTTCCATACAACGAACTTCCATTTAACGAAATGTTTGTATAACATTTTTGAGAGCCATTTATAAAATTATATTTAATGAATTTCTCTATAATACAATTTGCTTTGTTCCCACGACTCACGAGATTTCGTAATATGAAAGATTCACCGTATTTTATTTTTGGCTTTGTACCAAAATTGTATTCAGTATTACTCGGAAAATAAATTCTTATTTTTTTAAAACATCATTGGATTTTATTACGCCAACGTCAAGTGCCAACACCGGAAATTATTTTTCTACCGTTAAATTGTTTCGATGCAGAAAATAAACTTAAATTACCTACTTACTCAATGATATCTCAAGCACATCTGTTGTAAAAAACTGTGTACCCTTAAAAATTATCAAATACAATCCGGAAATTGACAGAAATTATAGCCTAGTACACGTCCTACGCCTACCAACACACATTTATTGTACTTTATTATGTGCCACCAGTCACCACTCACCGTACACAGGATCTTTTTAGCACATATTATTAGGTATATGATAATGACAAATGATGAATACTGATAATTCATATAGATTTATATACTTAACATTCTACTTATCTATATAGATTAAAAACTCTGAATGAAATAAATAAAAAATAATTGGAGTATGTTAGTGCGTTGGAAAAACGTTTATGAATATAAAAATTGGCAATTGCAAACTGATTCAAGAATCATATACCGAAAAACCGAAGATATACATAACCGTGTCGATTTTGCAACCGAGAAAATGGTGCAGCAATAGATTAATATTTGATGACTAGAGTGACGAGTCAGGAAATGGCAAAATTCGTCGATCGATTTAAACCCAATAATAGACTGATGGTAAGCTGAGCCAAGTAAATTCTTTCCTTTGAATTTGATCATGGTTCGTAATTCGTAAATGTGTATACCACAGGATACAAGACCGTAACTGAAATCAAATTTCGGTGGGGTGAGGGGGAAGGATCTGACATTTTTTTTTATAGATACTGGACAGTGTAGGACACTCATAATTTGTATGTTAAAAATATAAAAACTGTATTCTTATTATTACTACTAATACTACTTTAACAAAAATGTAAAATTATTCTTAATACAAAATCAATAAACAATATTCGCTCCTAAAGTTTTTCTGCTTTTTAACAAAATGAGGGGGGGGGGACTCCTCACAGTTACGACATGACAGGATAGCAATTTAGCAACAGACTTTTATATAAAAATACAAAATATACATCATGACATAATATTTTCAAGACTGTCGTCTGTCACATTCACATAACTCATAAGTAAGCTCGAATATCATAATAAATTACAATGTTTTTCCAAAATTTGATTAATTTTTATTTATAATTTTTAGCCTTTGGAGCATATTTATTATTTATACAAATTCTTAGTGTAAAATGTATTAAAAAAATGTTTTTATTTAAAAATATAATTTGTTTCTTCTTCCCCGATAATTTGTGCGTATAAATTCTTAATCATTCCATTTACGATTCCGATGGGCGATAACAAATAACAATTATTGGTATTTTGGTTACCATCGCGAAAGCGTTAATTCAATTAGATATATTATACCTTGATTATTATCCGTTTCTTTTTTTTTTATTTATATTTTATAACATAACTATTTATAAGAATTGATGGCTTTTTATAAAACTATTTTTAAGGAATTTTACGTTAAGTCAGTGCCCATGCCCCATAAATTATATAAGAGCCAAAAATTGTTTTGATGTACGATGTACTTATATAGTGTATAGTGTATAACTGTATAGGTATACCTATACGATTACGGTCATGTTGCATAGACCGTAGAGATGGACTAAAGAGTAAACTAAAATTGTTTTTTAGTTTTCTTTTAATACACCATGTTTAGACTACGAACGATAGTTCATTATACAGTTCGAATTTCAAGAACTATATCGATCGGTACTGTTTTTCGGAATTCATTTTTCAATAATGACGTTCTGAGAAAAGTTGACACAATTACTGGATGTTCTACTGTATTTAAATATTTTACTCAATTTCTAAAATATAAATTTAATTTCCAAGTATTCTGTGAACTTACTGAGGTATTTACGAATATTTTAGTCATTCACAATTTTCTTATTGACACAAAAGAACAAAAATATGACAACCATTTTCCAACTTCTGTTTTTCTTTAAAGAAATGTTTAAATAATTGTTTAATATTTTTCTCAAGTCCCGAATACTATATTGTTCATTTTATGATTGTTGCTAATCAAAATGTGACTGACACATTTTCTATATTTTAATGTTTTTCTTTGAACAATGTTTAAGGCCTAAAACTCTAAAATTTAAAGTTTTTATATTATAAGAAATATTTTCTTGACATAAATTGAAAAATAAATAAAAAGTAGAACATTTAAATGTTTCTAAGTAAGCTCAAAAGCTAAAATATTTTTAAACTATACAATATAATATCTATATCTATACAATTTATTATAATTTAATAATAATTTGTGAAAATGTCAATTCTACGATCTTTCTTCTTTGAATTATTACAAAAACAAAATTGACTTTGTCGAAAACTGATTTTGTGTAAATTTTAACGTTTACTGTTGCTTTTTGTTGCTTTTTTATAATAATTATTTAAAGGACTGGGAAATAAAATCCTATTTTGGACCCATAGTTTTCATTACTTTGCTTAGTCTCTAAAATGCAATTCAATATTGTTCTATATGATTTTATTTCCAGTCCAGTTCGACTATATCGATTTAACATCTAATAAGTAATTCATTTATGAATTACTTATGAGTTCAGTTCGATTTTATCAGGTTTTTTTAAACTTTATATTTCGATGAATTTTGGCACTTAAATACTTTTTCAAATTAAATTAACTTTAATATAAATTGTTACTATGTGCCTAGGACCTGAGTATAATATTAATAATATTTTTGTTAGTTACTACTGAATCATTATTTTCATGAGTCTTAAATTAGCTATCATAAAATAGGTAGTAACCTATATAAAGTTAGTCAACATTATTGTTATTGGATATTTTTATTTTATATATTTTATTGTTTCCAAAGAGATAATTATTTAACGATTTATATCTAATAAAAATCATTGAAAAAAAAATTAATAAACTTATATTGGATGTTGGTACATAAGAATATGAATTCCTGTGTACTGTAGAATAATACTTAAATATTATGTTTTGTGTTTGTCGGTATTGAAATATTTAAAATGGCTACCACATAGCATAGCAGCCATAATACCCACAATAATTAACAGGAAGTACTGGAGCACTAATGTTTGTTCGATTAACAACAATGGGTATAACTATATAAAAATAATAATAGTAGTTTCAATTTTGTATATAGCACGAATATTTTAAATGTTGGTAATACAATATGAGTCTTTTGAGTTTAAAATGTCTTCTTCATAGGCGTAACGTAATGAATTTATGTGGAGGGGGCTAAGTCATCTTAGCCCCCCCCCCATTCGCCGGTGGTCCCCTTGGCTATCGCATCAATTTTATTTTAAAATAAAACACATTTATAAGTTATGATGTACGAGCATTATACATTAGTTAGAAGCACATGTCAGTTTTTTTGAAACGCTTATGATATAATTATTTGTAAAGCTTAAGCACGAAAACTTGTCCACAAGAACTAAAAAAAAATTCTCCAACTATTAATTTAATTACCTATACCATTTGTCATAAGCAAAACAAACTTTCGGCGCCTCTAATGATTCATTAGAAACATTTTCGGTACAAAAACGTGACTATAGTCTATAAAGTATACATTTAGTATTCAACTTTCAAATTTCAAGTAGATGATATACAAACTCATAGAATTTAACTCGTGTTTTTAATTGTTATTTATTTTCAGTGAGATTATTGCCTTGATAAAAAAAAAACACTGTTATATATTATATTTATATAGATAACTTATTGTAATTCAATAATTATTTCTATACTATTTTCTATTGAATTATCTGCAGTTCTTTGATGAAAACTTCATTATTTTCTGTCATTTATCTATATATATTTTTATGTTTATGTAATTAATACGTACCTTCTACGTACACTATTGTTTATTTTTCAAGATCTGTAAAAAATATTCAAGAATATGTATTGGAATAACTGTGGCCTGTGGGTTATTTGTTAATAGTATACTATATACTACTATTTATAATTATTAATTAATGATTTTCGATAAAACTTTAACTTTTAGATTTAAATTTATGATTAAATTCGAAGCATTCATAAAATCTAAAATATTATCTCCGGCTTAATTTAGTCACTAATTGTGTTATTTCTGAACAGTCTGTTGCGACTGTAGCGGCTACGAGGAAAACACGGTGTTATGTAATTATTAATTATTGTTGTATTTAAGTATAATATTTTCATTGTAAATATAGTGGATTCCTGATGACTGATGCTGTTTTAGTTATTATATGAAATATTATATTACTATCTATATAACTACCTACCATGGATTTAAAATTTGCTTTTTTTTACGATTAATCTGTTTTTAAGCGATTTATGCATATATAATATACTAATATAGTATAAGAGATTAAGAGCTATACTATAACGTGATCTGCTGAGCGTAAATTTGTTATGTTACTCATTTGTAAAACGGAGATAACATAGCATACGGGTTTGGCGTCCTCTTAAGTTAAGACAGGTTAGGTTAGGTTAACCATGAGTCATGTCAAAATAGAAGAGTAAGTATTACGGTTTCATTTTAATTTGCTGTGCGCAAACCTTTTACTTTTGATACCACATATATATGTCGTAACTCCTAAGTATTGTGGGTATTACTAATATTTAATTAAAATAATACCATAATTACAAATTCAATAATGGCTATAGAGGGTGGATTGAACCCTCTATTTTTTTCCAGACAACGATTGGGTTCCTTGTCTCACGTTCTCCGTGTCCTGTAATATACAAGCAATCGGCGTATACTCCAGCAAAACTGCGGTGCTGTAAATGAGCTCATACATGGCAAGTGCTCGCTGAGAACGGGCGAGAATAAAACAGCTTCCACTGCCCACAACTAGTGCTCAGTGTTGGGTGTACGATCGAATCTCCTCACCACGGCTGATCCTGTACGGAAATGCTAAATGCCACCGAACCATTTGCCAGTCGTGTCGGTTGCCGTCTTTGCGTTCGCGGTGGCCGGGTCGTTGCTGTCATCGGCGCCGAGTGCGGCACTGGCCGGGTTCGCTTGCCTGAGCAGCCCTTGCGTGCATGGCGTGTGCGTTGACCAGCTCAACAGGCGAGTATAATATTACTATAGTATTAGTACAATGTACCTGGTACATAATAAATAATAACATATACCGACGCGAACTTGTAGCTAGTACTCTTGTTTACTTGTTCACTCGAAAAGTTGTAACTCGTTGTATGTACCTAATATAACTTATTTGGTACATGTTCTATAATACATTCAGACATTTAAAGAAACAAATGTATAGCAAAGAGAGAGAGAGAGAGTGAGAGAGGAAACCCATTATGTGCTTGTACACAATGTTAGTACTTACCACTTATAACTTACTACAACCAATTTTAGAATGCAATAATTTATATTTTATAATTGATTTCAAATTTAACACAATAATTACAGCGTAGTAAGGTAGGTACACTAAACAGCAGGCTGTCTTCTTAAGTTTTGTTTTTTTACGGCTATTTTGAAAAGTTGGTGGTACTGAACAATTTTAACTCTTGACTCCACAAAAAAGATCCAATATGCTACCAGGAACCACCTTCAGGCCTCAATATTGAAAATCTAACCAACTTTTGTGCTATTAAAAGTGTCTTCAGAGATTTTAAATAAAACACCCTTTTTAACTTTCACGAGTTTCACGCAGTCATTGGGACTAAAGAATATTGAGCATTTAAACAGCACAGTATATTAATTACTCTTAATGATGGTTAAACAAACAATTAACGAATAATGCAAATAATATTCCAAAATTAAGAAAGTATCCGGATATCCGGTGTTTCAAAATAAAAGAGAAAAATATCCTAATAAATAATATTCTGGATCAAACATATTATATTTCTTTCATGTTAGGGAGTTAATAATCGTCTTTCGTTTTCGATCAAAATTTATAACACGGCATATTATTGATAATTGACACTTAGCGATCACTATACAATACCTAACGAGTAATTTGTTACCTGATATATAGTATAGGTACCTGGCTATAATATTATTTAATATTTAATATTTTTTCATTTATTTAGTTTTATATAATATTACTATCTAACTACCGAAGTACCGTAAAACTGTGTGAATAGGCTTATCGTTAAAAAAATTAAGCTTCAAATGAATTTGAATACTTTGAAAGTTTTATTCTTTATACTAAATAAAAATGAATGTAATGGAGAAAACTTTCACGGTTAATATTTTTGAATAATAACAAAATAACTAAAAATCATTATTTTCTAAACATTCTAATTTCTTTGACATTATTTTAACTAGAAATGTCCATACAAATTGTGCATACAAATTTTTAGATTTGTGTAAAAACAACATGAGGAATCTTGCATCAAATTTTCAAGCGTTATAGGTATTACAATTGAAAATTTTATTAATTTTTTAAGAACAAAATAATTTGGTAAAATAATTCGGCAAATTAATTTTTTTAATTTCTGTAAGCAGAACTTATGCAGGATATTGTATTACATTTTCAATTCTCTTAGGGTGTTAAATTAAAAATCTTATGAACTTTTTAACAAAATACTGAACATGTTCGTGATTTTGACAAATATCGTAACATTTTTAATTTAAAAACAAATAATTTGTACAACGTATATATTTATGACATTTTAAATTTTAATATCGTATATCATTATGATTTTTACAGCACATACACTTGTTATTGCATTGATGGCTATACGGGTGTCCGGTGTCAGACTAACTGGGACGAATGCTGGTCTTCCCCTTGTCTCAATGGAGGACTGTGTCTCGATGGTATAGCTGATTACAATTGTTCGTGTTCCGAAGGCTATGCAGGTAAACAATAATATTCATAATATTGTGTGTGGTGTGTAATGTGTCGCGTCGTTAGTGTAACAGTATTCAGTGGAACCTATCATGTGAATAGTAAATATAAGCGATCGGGGATTCTTAAAAAGTTGTGATCGGTGATTGGATAAATATTTCAGCTTTCACTGTTCAAAAAATTAGAATTCGGCGCTACTGATACAATATACATGATAATATGGATAAATTAATTTATACCACCGTCCACGATGTTGTACTATAATACGCTACAGGTCAGTAGTAGGTCTGTTGTATAGATGGCTTTGTGGTCGCTCGCGAATGCCGAAGAAAAATTGTTAAGTTTTTATTTTAAATGTTTTGAATAGGTACTATAAGTATCTGTGCGACAGTGCATATTGTTGTATATTTTGTGTAGCGTATCGAGCAGCGTTGCAACAATATAGGTACTTAGCACCCATTGATTACCCCTTTTCCCCCGTTTGTGCCGGTGACTGCGGAGGAGGAACCGTATTTCTTCACTCTCAGTATATAGACTATAAATACTATTACTACCCTACAGTTTTTTGAACTTTGAATTTTATTTTGTTTTTCTGTTCACGCATCAGGACATGACTGTGAACTCAACGTTAACGAATGCCTGTCAAATCCATGCCAAAATAACGGAACTTGTATGGATTTCACCAATGGATTCACGTGCCAATGTCCTGCCGGCTACACAGGTCAGTCGATGACATTTTTATTTATTTTACACTTATAGAATTTTATACGCATTATTCTAGTATTTTTATACTACATAGCATTTTTTGTAAATTGAGAATCGCACGTAAACAGCTAATTTTCTCATCGATATCCATGTCTATAGATTTTTATAATAATGTGTCATAGTATTTTTTAGAATTCTCCAGGTATCCATTGTGTATAGCCGTATATATGTATAGTAATAAAATGTTCAATTTAATTAAAAGACATTTAACGTTTAGTGAGGAGGGAGTTGACCCCTCTGTATAAGTGCCTGATAGTCACGGAAAAATTAAATCACTTATAGGTACAACATAATATAACGACTATATGTAATGCCAACCAGCAGTTTAGTACCACCACGGATTAGATTTTACACTGTTTTCAGGTTTACCGTTGTGACAGGTATGTTCATTATAAACGGAAATATCAAATATACCTATAACACGAACATACCTCGAATTATCCTATATATGATACTACACTAATAGCGTATTATATAGATTTATATTTTAAATATTAATTCTAGTCTTTTGGATGAACATTCGAAAAAAAAATGCATGCTATTAGTGATTAGTTATGTACCCTTATATTATATATTACCGTTAATTCCCAATCACTAAGTAAAGCTAGGTTTTACTAGTTAATGCTAGGATTTACTGTGCGCTCAGTAAAAGCTGAAAATCGTTATTTTATTCGGGCTTTTAAACTAAACACGTTGTGTACATCTTAGGATGTACAAATTGAGTTAGTAAAACTGTAAAAGCTGATAATAGACTACAAGTAAAAATTAAAATTCTCTATATATTACTAAAACAAATTATTGATAGTTGATTGTTATTTGTTATAAGTTATTTAAACTACGATATCTTGATTAGCTCGTTCAACCGACCCTTGAGTTGTGCATTAATCAACTTTTGCTACCTACTAATAATTAGTTTTTAATATACATTTTTTTGTAAAAAAAATTTAAAAATACTCAGAACCTAATTTGTTTCAATAATATTACATCTACTGCGTGTCCTCAAAAACTGGATACACTCTATAACTCGGTTATCTATATGACTATATTACTCAGTACACCATACATATTTTAGAATTGTGTCAGAATTGTTGTACTGTGTTATTTTTATTTGTCGTGTATTAATCAGCTTTTAGTTTTTACTATAATTTAATTTGTACATCCTTGGGTGTAGCAGTGTAGGTACACAATGTCTTTAGTATAATCCCGAATAGAATTATGATTTTCAGCGTTTATTGAGGACAAACAATAAATCCTAGCAATAACTACTAAAACCTAGCGTTACCTAGTGATTGGTAATTTTCTGTAACATATTATACACTTATATTTGAATCTATACGATGAATTGTCGTAGTTCTAATGCATAACTATAGATAAACAATCAATTTCATAAAAATGTTCCTATTATACTTTTTAACATTAATTTGTTATAACTTATATTAATTAAAACAACCTATTTAACTATTATAAGTTGGCATAATTTAAAATAAAAATAATTTAAAAATCTTTTAAAAATACCTATATTACTATAGGTAGTATACTTTAAGCATAGATAATACAAATAATGGATAGGTATAAAATATAATATTATGTATGATAATTGAAAATAATACAATAATAGGCATAGCCGCATAGGTATTAAAATGTTTACATCATATCAGTGGCTTATCTATTATTTACTATCTATTTGACTGAAAGTATCAAAATATTCAAAATAGTTTTTTTCATCATAATTTTTACCTATATTACTTATTGTTATTATTTATACAATATATTGTAATGAACTTCGTTATTCACATAACAGTAAATACTTTAAGTAAAAGTGAGTTTAATTTTCACATACACTATTTTTTCCACAAACAAATTTACCTATATCCAGATTGTCGCTTACATTTTCAGGGACAAGTTGTGAGATCGACTTGGCTATGTGCAATTCAACTGGTGAAATACTCTGCAAAAATGGTGGCGAGTGCATCGAAGGTCCAGGTGTGTCATTTTCGTGTAACTGCTCTCCAGGTATGTTTAATTGATGATGATCAATTGACAAATTATACTTAATTAATATATAAGTTGTTACCGGGTTTTCATAATTATATCATAACATAATATACGGGACACTTCCGCACATAAAGCATCTCATAAAAAATTAGTACCTACTGCACAATTTTTTCGTGTATTAATCAAGTGAGCCTAATAGCTTATGTTTGTGGATGGACAATAAGTTATAACTTGAATAGGGTTCGAGAAATAATTCAAAAGAGTTTTTATAAGATACAATTTTTTTAAAATTCGTAAACCACTTTTAATTTTTGTACTACACATTATATATGTGTCATACTGGACTAAGCTATAAGGGCTAACCGCTGATAGGTATCGTATAATAATTACGTTTCAGGATGGAATGGGTGGACTTGTGAGGACGAAATCGATCAGTGTGACTCTCGTCCATGCAAGAACGGCGGCGTGTGCATCAATAGGCAGACCACGTATTCGTGTGCCTGTCTTTTTGGTAAGTACCTACTGATAGATTATAGTATATGTTTATTATTTAAATTATTTAATATTCGAGAATCGAGATAATCTATGACTTACAATTACACATTCTTATGCAGGTTATACGGGCCGCGACTGTGACGTGGCACTGCGTCTGTGCGAAGAACACGAGTGCCAAAATCACGCGCTTTGCTTAATCGAGGACCAGACGTCGGTTTGTTACTGTGTCCCGGACTACCACGGGAAATTCTGCCAATATCAATACGACGAGTGTCAACTAGGAATAAGGTATAAGAATAGATGTAAAAAAAGGTATTATTCTGGTATAATACCCACGCTTTGGATGATACATTAGTATAATTACGTATACCAGATTATACCATTTAGATACCTATACTATTTTACTAGGTACTAATATAGTATAGTATATAGTAATCGATATTTTTCATTAATATGTATAATTTATTATATATTGGAGTTCAATAATTTAGATACGTTTATTACAAAATAGAGTGCAGTGAAGTATATTTAAAAAAAACGTGGTCCTATCCTTGGTTTTCAGTCACTGATTTTGTAGGCACCTATGCTACAAGCTCACTACCCTCTTAAAAGAGGTTCAGATTTATCACGGCTCTCGATTGACTAACATTACCTGCGTTGCACTTTTTTCCGCACTATTTAAATTCATCAGTATAGAAATATTTGTCGGAATACAGAAATGCTATCAATATTTTTTAACGTTGTTCTATAACTACATATTTTGTTTTTTGACTTTTATAAACCAACTTTATAAAAATAAAATGTTTCGACTGATATTTACTATTATCATTGTTAATCATTTAGTATAGCTGAAAAATTACTTGTTAGTACATTTTATAGTGTATATGGATTACAGACTTCAGTTTAATATGGCGTGAATATAGCTGTTTACATAAACCTTACACTGATACACTGAGCATACGATCTAGGTCTATGACTGATTAGGTACTAGAAGGTAAACTAAATAGGTTAATTCAAATATTTCAAAATAGCTAGTATGATATAGTAACATGGTTCATTATGACTACGGTCGTGCGAAAAGGTCTTAATTACTCGCGTGATTGAAGGTGTGACAACGGAGGGACGTGTGTGGACGGCGTGGACGGTTATACGTGCACGTGTCCGAAAGGGCTGACCGGCCAGTCATGCGAGTGCGCGTTCCTGGACGAACACATGGCCAACTGCACCGGCATCGTGGTGCCGTATTACACGACCAGCGGTGTCGAGGAAACAACCGCCGCCGCAGCCGTGACGTTCAGCGCTCCAGCCACTCAGGTGGACGGCGAATATCCACTGTCGTTCGAAACAACGTTTGGAACAACGACGTCACCGTCGGACGGCACAGGTTACTTCAGTATATTCGTGGCCGCGACCACTCCTGCGGCCGACCGTCGCCCAGCGGTCACATCCACCGAACTGACACCCGAGCTGCAGCCGTATACCGTCTACACAGACTCGGACGCGGGAGACGACGACGCGTACGACACGACCGTGACACAGTTGGCCGACACGATCCAGCCAGCCATCGGTCTGACGTCGTCGCCCGACGGTATCCCCGACTCGGACACAGTTACCGCTGACTATGACGGAGCGACCAACAGTTACGAATACGACGCGCCCACGAACACGGCCAATCGGAGGTCGACCACCACGGCCACTGCGGCGGTGGCCAGTCGACCAGCCACCAGAGTCTTGACGGACGCAACAAGCGCCGTCGTGGATAGAGCAAAATCGATGACCACCACCACCGCCGCCGCGCAGGTTTCCAGATCGACGATCAATTATCGACAATCCGTCGCCACCGACCGAGACGCCGGTACGTCGTTCACCGCGTTCTACGACGAAATGTCCACAGACTTCGATTACAACTTCACCAGTTTCGCGGTACCGGTAACCGATCGTGGTCCGAGTGCCGTGGATCGGAGTTGTGCTAATGTTTTGTGCTTGAACGGAGGGTGGTGCGAAAAATCAAAAACGGGACACAAGGTGAGATTTTTTTTTATTATACACATCACTGCTGCATGAATGGAAATATCGAGAAAAAATATTTTTACAGTCCCGTGACCAAATCGTGCCACGTAGAAAACGAGTTGCCCATATTCACATATATCGAAACAATTTTGTTTTCTGTATAACTGCACACAGTTATACAGAAAACAAAATTGTTTCGATATATGTGAATATGGGCAACTCGTTTTCTACGTGTTTCGTACATGCAATTTATCATAATTTTTTCGTGTATGACGTCGAATATGATGACGATGCGTAAAAAAAGTCTTCCATAAGCTTATTGTGAATAAAATCAATTACTCACAGTTTTCACCGATGTTGATAAATGTCACAATATACATTTTTTGAATTTTCTTATTTTATGATATCATTAAAAGAATTATAAGTAGTGAAAACAACATTGGCATTATTTTTAGAGCGCCAAACTTGGTTTTTCCTGTCAAAATAGTGGCTTGACTTATATGACAACAGTGTACTATGAGAATTCTCCTGGTCACCACCTGTCCATTCCGGCACGAACAATATAATACCTACTTAAGCCACAGATCTTCACATTTATACTTACTGGTACTCGTTTTCAGTGCAAGTGTACGTTTGGGTGGAAAGGTGAAATATGCGGTGAGAAAATCGAAATTAAGGTGTCTGCGTTCACAGGACAATCGTTCCTTAGCCATAGACTCTCGAACCGTTCTGGGGCCGAGATATCAATGGAAATACGAACCCTGGCGCCAAATGGAATTTTATTTTACGCACAAGTCACCACGCACATGTACATGTGTCTTTACTTACAGGTAAGTAATAACAGTTAGTTAATAAATAACCATTTAAACTCGCAGTGCAAATATTATTATGGAAAAAAAAATATATGAAAGTAAAACCAACACTATTATTTTATCTCGTGGAGTTTGGTCGATGGCGGGAGTGTCATAGACTGCAAATCAGATAATTATAACGTTATACAAAATATTGTTCACAGGATGGTTTGTTAAAGTTTCAATTCTCGTGTGGAGTTCAAACAATGTTATTCAGTGAAACCAGATACAGGGTGAACACGGGTCATCGCCTGTTGCTGACAGCCGCGTAAGTTGAAAATGCCGAGACAAAATGAAACGCCAATCAAAAGACGAGTAGTGTAAACAAATACAGTAATCTCGTTTGTCGACCGTTACTACAGATTAGAGCACGCCATGTCACATTCCATGTCCGACCACTGCAAGGCGTCACTTAGGGTCAACGAAACGCTGGCCATGAGCGGAGAACAGGCGGCAGACACGGCACCGGAGAAGGCGAAAAAAGTGGCTCTGTTATATTTGGGAGGTCTTCCGGCCGGTCAAAACGCCACGGCCGAACTTCCGGTTGCAGTAGGAATCACTGGTTGCATATCACGCCTACAAGTAAGTGCGGTCCAGATGATCTGCAATGTTTGGCTTAGAAAAGTCAATGGCATAACAAAATTATTTACCTACAGATTGACGAAGTCGTTCACAATGTTTACGAAAACGCCACCGACGGGTATGGCGTGATCGAATGCGCTTCGCTGACATGTTTGTCCAGCCCCTGTCAGAGCTATGCTACATGCGTAGAGTTCGGAGACTCGTGGAACTGCCTGTGTCCTTCAGGGTGCGTATATAATATATGTATATAACCGGTGTAAGGTCGACAAATTATTGTTGAAAACTACTTAAAATAGTATTAATTATTATTGGTTACCTATAATAGGTATATCAAACAATAGATTATGTCTATTTACCTGATGTTGCTGTAAATTTGGAATTCTAAACTGTTAATTTAAAGGATGAAGATCTCGAATTGCCTTTAGTAATTCAATCACATTTTAAAATAATACTAATTAGTTATATTTTTTAGTCAAACAAAACGTTCACGATTAATAATTTAATTGGTAAATGTTTGTATTATCGATACGCTACGTCAAAAATCACATAATATGGTAGTGGTTATAAAAATATAATATAATTGTAACACTGTTTTCATATTGTGGCATTTTAACTATTAGTTGCTATTAGTTACCGGAACTTGGCTGTAATATTTGGGGGGAAGGGGGTAACAATTAATCACAATTTACTGACCTATTTAAAATGATAAATATGCTTTCTTGATATTTTTTCCGGAGGGGACTGTCCCCTCGTGACCCCTCCTAAATAACACCTATGGATTAAATACAGATTCCTATGTAACATACTATACCTACCTATACCAAATAGTCGGTTAATAATAATTAGTTATATATTCACTTGTTTGAAGGTTTGTCGGGAAGAACTGCGAGCGATCAGTGTGCGAAAACAACCCATGCAAATTTGGCGCCACGTGTGTAATTTACCCCGGAAGTGGATTCATTTGTTTGTGTCCGCTCGGAAAACATGGAATGTATTGTGAGCATGGTAAGTAATCGTAACGTATACGCTTTTCCATTGGTTATTAAATATACATTTAATATTTATGCATATTATGTGTATACCTATCGTTTATTAATATCACAAATAAATTCATAAAAATGTAATTGTTTTTAATCACCGACTTTCAAACATAATATCTAATAATAATCCTAAAACTCTATGTTCGTATATAGATCTTGAGATTGGAGAACCGTTTTTCCCAGGCAGCGTCAGTGGGCTCTCATCGTTTGCCGCATACTCTATACCGGCCGAAATCCATCAAAGTTTCGAGCTATCGATGCATTTCGTGCCAAATTTTATGGACCAAATTGCTCTGATGATGTACATAGGTCACGACGCGTCCACCGATCACGTAGCTCTAAGTTTTATCAAGGGATACATTGTGCTGACGTGGAATCTCGGGGCCGGCGCCAGAAGGATTTTCACACCTAAGCCGATAAACTTTCAGCCGAAAAGGGCGCACATAGTGAAATTGGGCCGAGACGGAAGAACCGCATGGCTCATGGTCGACAACTTTCCGAACGTTACCGGTCAATCGGTCGGCCGCCTCTCTCAGCTTAACACCAAACCCGTCCTATACCTAGGTAACCTGATCACTGCACATTACCTATACGTAATACATGTCAATTGTCTACCATTATATATACTTATACCATCGTATAATTGACGCTAAAAAATAATCAACATTTTAAAAATGGATAAGTTTATAAAAAAAAAAATTTTACTGCAAAGAAAGTAACATAATTTTTTTATAAGCGTTTGAAGTTTACATTTTTTTGACATTGCAGACTCACCCGTAAATTAACTATTAACTTCGATTTTTGGTATTATTTATTGTAATTCATAAAATAATAACCATTGTTTTTTGAAATATTCATTTGGTCATATTATTATATATTTATATATACATGGTATAATTTAAAAATATATTGACTTTTTGAACTATTAATATATTATGGACATTTAACATTCCTGATTTTTTTCTTAAATCAAATTTTGGCAAAATTCGTCAAAAATTATGAGAATTCGCAATTTAATTTGTAGTTAAAAATGTATAAAATGTTCAATTTTTTATCTAAGGCTTGAAAATGATCAATAATCTTAAATAAAAGTAATGATACTTATTATAAGACTTAATACAAGCTATCTGAAGCTGCAAATCTACATACAGGTTAGGTTTTACTGTATTTTGAAAAGTATGAAAAATAATTATTCTAGGATTTGATTCGCCTTAAACATTATTAAGTCATTATTACAAATTTATACAGGAAGTAACAAAATATATAATAATACAATTATTAAAATATCAAAAAAACAAATGTTTATAAGTTTTACTGACTTCTAATAATCACGGCGGCTTTCATATCTAAATATGTAACAATATAAGGCCGTGTCTTAATTTTATTTATTATCTATAGACTAGGTATATATTGTATACACCGGTTCTAAAACTTCAGCCCGATTTACACATTGTATTTGTATATTATAATCAGTGTTTGGAAAGAACGTCGTTCATGAACGCACGTTCACGCGTTCACGTTCATATGTAGTGAACGATACGTGAACGTCACTCGTTTTTTGCTAATAGAACGTGAACGTGAACGACGTTTATATTTTTAATGAATTTGATCAATTTTTAAGACGTTCAATTTATTTACCATTTAATAAATATTATATTATGTATAAAATAATTAATTATATTATAATAATAATATTTTCATTTTTCCCATTATAATTCCTACAATATTTGTTTAATTGCAAAATATAATATTATAAATTAAATACGTGAAATTCCAGTGCCCCCGGCTAGAAATACAACAATAATGTTATGATTTCCATGAATTTGTAATAAACCTAATCGGTTTATCATGAATAGGTAAAGTGTATATCTATTATGGTATAATAGATATACGTTTATGGGTTTTTAATTTTTATATTGACTGCAGGCTAACGATTCATAAAAAAAAAAATTAAATGAACGCGACCCAATGAACGCGTTCGTTTTTTAAAAGAACGTGAACGTGAACGCGTTCGTTTAAAAAAACACGAACGTGAACTTGAACGAGTTCCTTTTTTAACGACTGAACGTGAACGTGAACGAGTTCATTTTTTTAGTGAACGTTCCGAACACTGATTATAATATATTATTTTTCCACCATCAATACATCTTAGAATGATACACAAATGCATAGTTTTTTTCAAGCATGCTGAGTTGTTTACTATATTTATAAATTATTGTACAGGCAAAACTTAGTGTTTCTACCATAGTAGCATTTGGAATTTATGGAAAGCGGATTTTTTTTACTTCCTAACCCATTTTTTATTAGTTTTCTTAATTCGACTATAAACAAAATAATATTTGGTTTTTTTTTAATATCTAGTGTCAGCTCATGCAAAAATAGTGCAATAAATCAAATTTTTCCACCCCTAAAATAATAATATTATCTCTGTTTTGAAAATGCCACCCCCTACTAAAGTGCCACGTTAGGCCTATGTTGCCTACCCTTGTAAATATCTAATCTCAATATTGATTTATATGTTGTGTCAAAAACATGTTTATTGTACCTATCTATTTTTCATCCTAGGCGGCCACGAGTCTCCTGGAATGGCCGACTTGCCTCACGACTTGCCTCTACACACTGGATTCGTTGGCTGCATGAGCGAAGTGAAGCTGAAGGCCGGCCACGTAACTGTCCCATTGAGCCTGTCTCGAGCATATTCCACAGTAAACACCGGCAGGTCCGTGTCTCAGTGTTCGACTAACGAGTGTTATCGAAACAACATATGTCAACACAATGGTGCATGCATTCAGCATGGTTCTTCGTTGGCGTGAGTGTTTCCATATATCTACGTACATTTTATTCATATTATACTTATTCATATTTAACAAGTAAACAGTAAAAGGGCCTTCAAGAGAGATTTCAAGACTAATTTAAATTTAGTAGACACACACTTAATCTAACTTATAGTTTCGAGGGCTTTGCAGCAAGTTTAGACTACGTGTGTTATAGACAAAATCATAGATCAATGACAGACTTCTAAAGTGACAGTTAAATTGGTTAATTTATTCCATAGTTAAATATTAAGTGATAGGTTAATTTATTATTAATGTTTGTACTTCAAGGTGTAGTAAATCATAGTTATTAATACTTAACTTCTATACCAAATAGTATCCATACAATATTAAAATGTAGAACAATACACTAGATTTATTTTAAAAAAGGGGAAAGTAGGTATAGGTAACTATTCTGTTATATGCCTGTACAGTAGAAATCGAATGTACTTCGACATTGAGTAGGTCACTGTAATGTATGTGTTAATTATGAATTCAATGGTGAATCATTGCGTAGGTACGAAATTCGATTCTAAGTGAAGACGGTTTGTCAGCTTATTATCATATAGATATATTGCTATCAACTATTATTGTAATTTATTTTACTAGTAATATAGATATCAAGGTTATGGTACCTAATACAGTAATACCTATAATATAAAATTAAACTGCATCAAAATTTGAACTTCAAATGTCTATAAAAAATTCCAGTACGAACCATTTCCAAGGAACCTTATGTTAAACTTTCAAGCCTTACCTATAAAAATTGAATAGTATCTATACATTTCTAAGTAATTTTAAATACAAAATAGTTCGTAAATGTTTGTGGTTTTAAAAATTTTTACTTAAACCATTATAAAATAAATCGTGCTTATGAGATATTTTAATATTTTAAAATGGCTATAACAAAAATTATGAGAAACATTGCATTAAATCTTCAAACTTCTTGGTCAAGAAAACACTTTATTATCGATGTTCACAGAAAAAAATTTAAAAAAAGGGCGGGTAAGTGGATGTCATCGCTCTGCTGTACAGTAGGTTATGAGTGGGTCACTGTATAATGGATGGTATTAAATTTGAATTCAATGATATAATATCAATGTATACGAAAAACGATTCTGAGCTGAGACGGTTTGTCAGAGTGGATATTTTATATTATATTAATATTATATTTATATTGTTATTACTTGTTATTAATATGGTAGCCGGTAAGTTGAATTAATATTAAAAAATTACAACAAAGTACCTAACTAAAATCGTTATTCTTGGTTATTTAATATGTAATTCTGTCCAAATTTGATCATAAAATAGATATAAAAAAAACCTGTGTGTTTATATTTTTGATATTTTTTAGTACGTGGAACCTTGTTTAAAATTTTCGTTAGCTATAAAAGTTGAAAATGTTTTCAATTCTTAACTACAAAAATATTTTTTAATTTAAAATTTGATAAATGTTGTCAAATATCGAAATTTGACTGCTTATAAACAATATAGACAATATGCATAGGGCCTACGAACATTTTGGGCCTACGATTTTTTTTATTATTATAAGTTAATATACAGTCTGTACAAGTTATAGCACAATAAGTAAAATATTGTGAATATAAGAATTTACAGGCAAAACGGCTGTTCTGAATAATATGATATCGTATAGATATATCGAACCAATTTCTAAGGTTGTCCATCCAAGAAGTTTGAGGTCGTCTACAGTTTTTTTTCCAGCTATTTTTTCCTGAACTATTAGTTGTAGTAGTCTAAATTTTTCTGGATAGCGCATAGTATGTCTCAAATATTGAAGTTTTTGCGTTTTTATTGCTCTCACAATTTTAAGATTATGAGAATTTTATCTATATATCTTTTATCTATCTTATTTTATCTCTATTCATTCGTTCTAATACGTTGATATTCGTTATATGATCGCACCAATTAATTGTATATATTCTGCTGTACATTCACATCTCTAATGCTTGGATTTGGTTGGTCAAACCTTTGGATAGAGCGCAAGTCTCTACTCCGTAATATTGGTAAATTTGATCAATTATTTTTGTAGGATATATTATTATCATTGATTTTGAATTTAAATACTAATGGTCTTAATGCAATTAAAAATTAAAAATAGAATAGAAATAATGAACTAAAAAATATATATTTAAATATTTAATTATATATAGGGCCTATACGATCGTGTTAATCCGGGCCTGCCTATACGATTTTTGCAGCCAACTATCGATTTATTATAATATATTCAGCCACGTTCTTGTAGGTGCGTGTGCGACGATGGGTGGTACGGTCCGGTGTGCTCTCACCGGTACAACGCTTGTGACGCTAACCGGCACAACTGTTCGGAAGGGTCGACGTGCGTGCCGGTGGGTGCGGGATACGAGTGCGACTGTCCGGCGGGACGGACCGGAAAACACTGTGGCCGGGAAGAGAGGCTGTCCGACGTCCGGTTCCTGGGCAAGCGGTCTTTCCTGTCCGTGTCCGCGGCTGCGGATCTCAACATGCAGCAGTTCAGCGTCGAGCTAGAGATCAAACCGTCCGGTGAACACGGCATCGTGTTTTTCGTCAGACACGACGCAGCACGCAAGAAGTTCATGTGCCTGTCGCTGTACGGCGGCGTTCTGGAATTGAGGATATCCGTCCGAGGTAATGATCCACGATAATATTATTATGGGTACTATATACACATAGGCACAGGGACTTTTCGTCTCGTTGTGAGTGGGAGGAGGGGTGGTGGGGGTGGGTGGTAATGCGGTGTATAACAAGCACGAATATGATATAACGGTCGAGACTACAATTCAAGTGAAAATATAACAACTAACGGTATGGTTATAAAATAATGTTTATATTTTTACTAGGTATCCTTATTTCCAGTATTTCCTAAGAAGAATCGTCACAATTTAGATATTACAATAGTTAAAATAAAGTACATAGGTAATACTACACGGTAGAAAGTTGAAATTTGTCAAAAATAATGGATTCGGATACCGGGGTAATGTTAGGTACTTCATAAAAAATAAATTTATACTTTGTTATAGCTTGAAAATTTAAAATTTAAAACAAGGTTACTTATAAGTACCTAATACCTAATAGCAGTTCATATTGTAACCATATTTTCATTTAAAATTTGAATGAAATTAGATAATTTAACAGAGAGTAAAGATTTTAGTTACCTATTTTATTTTTATTTAAAAATATTATACGTGGGTCCTTGCTACTTATATCATTTTATTTTATATTTCTACACACAATGTCATTTTTAAATTAAATGTTTTCAGCAAAAATTAATTCAACCTCACTATAATAATAAAACGAATTACGTTAATAGCAATGGTATCATAAAATATATATACTTACCTAGTGATATAAAAGCTAACCGACTTCAATTAAAATTGTTTTTCATATACAATGATTGTATAGGTATATCATTGAATTCAAATTTAACACATCATTGACCCGCTTGCTAATTTTTTTCAGATAAATTTAACTTTTTTTAATAACTATAACTAATAGAACGCCGATGTGACTGTCTCTTAAAATATGTTATACTTTCAGTACAAATAATGTATACAATTATTAACTAAGTAATACAAACTACTGTAGGCTAAAAAAAATGTATCTGAAGCGTAAAAATCGAATAAATATAATATAATATAATAAATAATAATGTTTACACACATCGTTTTAGAAATGGAGACAGCGGACAGTAGTGGAATTCCAGATATCTCAGTGGTTCAATAATATTAAATAATATACCAAACAATAAACATGAAATCGATTATATTGTTTGCTAGCTTTCCTAGAATGCGTTAAAAGTGTAACATTTTCAAGCTTTTTTACCCAATGACGTATTTATTTTAAATTAAGAATAATTGTAATGTTTATTACTACATTACCTACCGAGATCACCTCCAGTTGAAATCATCTATATTAATTTTTACATTTTAAATTTGATAAATGCTGTAAAAATTGGAACTTTAAACGTTCATAAAATTTTTTTTTGACTTTCTGGTAGGCATTTTTTTTTTGTAAATTTTTATAAATTTCAAATTCAGAATAATTTGCACATTTTTGTGATTACATTATCAAACTTTTCGACCCAATGAATTTTATTGATGTTTATAGAAATAAAATTAAAAATTTGACTTCAAAAAATTGCATGCAAGCCAAAATCGATTTTCCGTAAAAATTTCTTTTTTTCCTTAATTTTTTATTTGTTTTTTTCGGCGCTTTCAAAAACTACTGGAATTTTTTACTTTTGACCCCCAAAGTAGGTACCAACTAGATTCACTTTTCTATCAGAGAAGATAGGTACTGTTAAAAAAATCCGAGCAATTTTAATGTTCTAAAAGATGATGACAGATATAAAAAAAAATAATAAAAATGAAAAATACACATCATTGTAAAATCAATACATTCATTGTTCCACTCAGAATTTAAAATTGATTGGTTCACTTATAACAAGCATCAAATCACTATTTAAAAAAATTACAATCTTATTTAATTTTGTAAAAACAATAACTAATGTCAGTATTTGAGTGATTGTATTTATTGTTTAATATTTTATTGTTTTTTCTTCAATACTATCTATGTACATGTATGTATATTGTATATGGAATCAATAGCTTCGGAATCGACATAAATAGGTACAAATATCCGGCGGAATCTAAAAAAATGTCTTCGCCTTGAATTTTCAAGTTTTAATGTATGTATAATTTTTAAGTCACATATTATTCATTGTCCATTATTTTATTTTTTATAATAATATTATATGCCCAAACATACATAAAAAAAATCAATAAATTACGGAAACTACAAAATACATTTTTTTTATTTTATTATTTTAAAAAGTGCATTGGAAAATTTTTATAAGGACAAGACCTTTATTTCATGAAGCGCAATCGTTTTGCGTTTTTTGCACATAAACAGGTAGGACGGGCGCAATAGTGTTACAGCCAAATAAAGTGTACGAATTGGTTCCCTGTATAAAAATGACTTACCATCAAAAACTTTTCAAATTGGTTCTTATACATGAAAAAAAGTATAATATTATTACGATATGATAAATGTGATTTTCCATTAAAATATGTGTCAAATTTTCATCTACTTCAGAACGATAGCTACATATTGACGCAAATCGTTTGACTGAAAACTTAATTCAAAATAATTTTATTTCACCAGCCCAAATATTATTTTATTAAAATTATAATTTTTTGAAAAACAGATCTAGCGTTGAACATACTTATAACCAAAAAGTATAACAGCCCTAAAATGTACTTTAATTAGTAAAACCTTTTTGTTTTTCTGTTGTAATTTAAAAGGCACCTATAATAATTTGACATAAAGACTTGACATTTTCACTAAATATTTATAATAATATTTCCTAGGTATTAATTAATTTTATTTTTATTATTAATATTTAGATATATTAAATATATTAAAGCAATATTGCCTATTTAACACGAATCATCTATTCACAACGTTTTACACTTACCAGAATTACTGTGGTATTGGCTCAAAGGTGGCCCTGGATCCGCCTTTGGTCAAAAGAAAATAATTCTCAGTACCTATATTATACACTTAAAAATAATCGAGTAAAACAAAAACTATAATTAATAGATATCAATTTTAACCATATTTTCCTCAAACGTAAGAAAAAGTGATAATTATAGAGGCAGCAATATACTACAAATAAAAAAAATACTTAGATTAAAATGATATATTTAATTTTAAATTAAAACAATTGTTTGTTAAGGCCTAAACTTTTTCATCAGTTGTGGAATAATGAGTAAACATTTTTAAATTATTAATTATAAAAGCAAATAATGATGATTACATTTTGTGATTGACGAATGATAAAAAAAAAAAAAACATTGGAATTGAATAGAAAACATACCAAAAATATTCACTATACCAACATGTTTTGCATACAGCCAATGATCCTATATTTGTCGTCTTAATTGATCTGTGCATGATGATACTAATCTAAAAAAAAAATATTAGAGCTAATTAAGTAGGTAATGCTAGGAGTATTGCAATATAAAATCGCTCAATAGACAATATTTTATCTTCACTAGGAACGATATCAATTTATTTAATCAAAATTGTCTGTTCTACGTGTAGAATAAATTATTATACTATAGATATTATAACTAAGTTGGATGTAAGATCTTATTGGCCCCACACACGAACCTGTTCAGTGAGGCCCATTATCTTTTTGAAAGAATAAATAATAATAAAAAATAAATAAATATTCAAGGGAAATAATTAATACATTTTAGTAAAAATATCTATTATCTCTGACGCTTTAATCATGTTTAATGTCGTATAAAACATTCAATAAGTAGTCAATTTAATTGAAATTGTAGCTATTTATCACTGAATATATATGTTTGTATTAAAAATAAATAACTATTTTAAACATTTGTAACACATTGATGAAATTTCTATTGTGGGGAGGGGGACTTGCCATTATGTCCTTGCTTAAGGACTATAGTATCTACATATATGTTACCTATATTATGTATAACGAATGGACTATTTTTATGAAATTGGGCTTAGAATGTCAGATATTTAGCTGAATCATGAAATACAAAATAGCTGAGAATGATTAAATCATAATATTACAAAAGAATGCTTATTCATAACAACATTTTTTAATCAAAAATCTGATGTCATTGGGGAACGTTTCCATTTAATACAAAATAGTTTACCAATCACATGAAAAAAATTATTAATAAATGTATATTTTAATTAAATCATCGACAATTTTTTTAAATTTAATTAAAAATTATTGTTTTGGAAAATACAACGAGGACAAATTTTAGCTTTAGAATAATAACAAACTGACGTATTATCAAACTTGATGGCAAAAATATTATATGAAATTAAAATATCAATTAAAACCTATCGTAATAAAATGACGAAAAACACAGATAATATACTCTTACTTTTAAATTTGATTTTAGGTTGATTCACTTATTTTAAAGCTCAAAATACAAAAATTGGTTCTAGGTATTGAGCGAAAATTTGCTATTTTATATACGTTTGTAAAACGGAGACAACACAGTAAGCTTATACCTACGTTATTGTTAGTGGTATATAAAAAAAAATTGTACACGTAATTACACAAAAATGTGCAAATTATTTTTAGTTTAGTATAGGTATCTATGATTTAAAAAACTAATACAAGGCGCCTGGTATATATTGTTACAGTAGCAGTTGAACAATTTTAAAAATACATGTGTACAATTTTATTTTTTATAAACATTTAAAGTTTAATTTTTGTCAAAATTTAAAAATTATTTGTAGTTAACATTTTTAGTTAGAGACATTTCAATTTAAAATTTGGACGAAATTCAATTATATTATTTATTAAGGTATATTATTCAATTTTATAAATACTAAATAACATTTTCGAAACATTTAGATTAATTTTATGTTATTGCTTATTTATACCACGAACTTATTCACATATTCGGGGAGGAATTTATATATTTTAGTTGTTTATTTATTGTGTATTTTTATTAATACATTAAATTAAATTTTCATACAAACATATAATAATATAGGGAAATCTTAAAAATAAAACAATTTTTTCATAAACTATTTACAAAATTTTATAAACTAAATTATGAATACGATTCTAAATTTGAATTAAATGTCAATATTAACTAAACTATAAAAAAAAAAAAATCAACGATGAATACGCTATAGGAATATAATTTTTTTATAAATATTATACTAAAGTATTTTTACTTACGCTTCAATTTTCTTTTTGTGGAGCTGAAGTAATTCTTTGCGAAGCTGAACATATGTTGCTTCAAGTTTTTTTTTTTTCCTTTTCGGTTTCAATTTCTTTTTCTTTTCTTTTCATCCTACTTACTCGGGCCGCCTCGTTATTCTTCTGACGCTTTATGTAATAATTGGCATCACGACCGGCAGAACTCATGTTGATTGAAAAAGCTGCAAAACAAAATTGATTTGGTTTGTATGAAATTGTGTTTAACTTATGAAAAACAAAAATGCACCTTTTTTCACCAATCTAGGTTTATACTCACAGAAAGGTCCGTCCTCGTTGAACTGAAATTATAAAATGAGTGTATTTCACAACGTTCAAATTACTTTAATGGCATTAATATTTCTCTAATGTACATAAAATGAATAGATTTCCTGTTTCATTCTTCTGGCCCATTATTGGAAAAATAATATACACTGACATATAATTTTTCTGTAAATTATAAGATATGTATAGACATTTTACAATGGCATTGTAGACATCCATTTAATAACTTAATGTATTTATGTTTGCAGTTGGTAAGTATACCTAAATATTTTAAATATAGAATATAGGTCCCGTACTATACTATCTGAGGCATGCCTACCTATATAATAATATGCTAAATTGGTAACTACTGTTTCGACGAATTATAAATTAATTTTTATAAAATTATGTACCGGTACCCTGTATCTATGTTATCGTTTACTTAAAAGTACGCTTAAAGAGGTACTGTGGTGTAATAGTCATGGTCTCATGGCAGGCGTGCATACAGGGGGGTAGGGGTTAAACCCCCCTGAAATTTTAGGAAATAAGTTTTAATATTTATTAGTTTATTAAGATTATTTAAATTTTTTTTTTTAATAATGACGTTTTTATGAAAAATAAATAGTACCATATATTATAATTTAAATATTTCACTTCGAGTCACGTTGAAATATAATAAATAGAATTGATTCGATTTTGTAATATTGTAATTTTTTCTTGTACAGATAGGTATACATTTTTACCAACACAGAAGAGATTTTTTAAATCGTATTTTATATTGTTATATTGTAAAATATGTATTTTTAATTTTGAACATTTTTAATAAGTTGTTGATTGTATTGTATAATTTTAATATTTACCTAGGTACATAGTACGTATCATATTTTGTAAAATTCTAATAATTTATAATTGTATTTGCAAAAAGACCATACCTGTGTTCAAAAATTGACCATAGACAGTCCTAAGTGGTTAAGTCGTTGAAGTGGGGAGGAAAACGGTAGTTTAGTGTACCTAGTACTTATCGAAGAAATTTTGGGACCCAAATATAGTGTAGAAATTTTATTTTTGGAACCCACCTCAGATGCAGCCTCAGAAACTTCCGAATTTTTTTTGTTTGTCAATTCTTATGATTTTTTAACGAGATTGTTATATAGACGTTTATATAATAATCGGGGGCTGCGTTTTGCATGAGTTTGATAGACTGTCCTCACCCTAGGGCTTACAGGTAGGGCAAAATCAATGCAGTCACTGCAGTTTGACTGATTTCCTTTCTTGTATGTCTCCAGTTGGTGAAACTCGACGTCAAGACGACGTGCTGGTAGTCCGCAGCGGCCGAGTGTTGACGCTGTCGGAATGGCATAGCGTAAGAGTGGGCCGGTATCGCCGCAAGCTGTACCTGTGGGTCGACGGGATGGTCAACTACGCCGTCCTGCAACCGTCTGAGGGCATTTCGAACTTTGACAATCTCATATACTTCGGTATGTATTGAACCCATGAGTAGGTAATAGGTATACAGGGCTGTTCTTAGGATTTGCGAGGCCTGGTGAGAAAATTATTGCAAAGATTATAGCATACAGTTGTATTTACAAGTGTTTTGTTAAAACACCCACTTAGTTTTTATTTTCTTATCAATTGATTAAAAATCAGCAAACTTCAGAAGGTTTGCCCAACCTTCTATTGGGCAAATATTTAAATAGGAGCAGAAACTTAATAACATTATTTTAACACCTACACACCTGGTTAATATAGAAAAATATAAGTTAAGTTTAAAGTTAAAAGTTACTTACCTTTATTTGTTTTTGTGACAAGTTAAATCAGTTACTTTTTTTCATATAAAATTAATAATTATACCTATCTACCTTTTTTTAAAGCTAACAAATAACACAGTAATTCAACAAATGACTTATAATTTTTAAATAAATGTATGTAGGTATTACAATTAATAACTGTACGTACTTATATACCTTAATTAATGATAGAAATCTAAACAAAATAATTAAACTATTTTTATGTATTGTTTATGTGGTCCACAAATATATTAAATACTATAGTAATAATGCATTGTTAGAATATAGTTAATTGGTTACACAGCTCCACAGAAAGCAATAAAAAACAAGATTGTGAAAAATAATTTTAGTCCACACGATACACAGTCGACAGACTATTTGTTTATGACCTTCTGTCTACTATTAAAATCTATACGTTGTACCAGCTGCAGTTTTTGCAAGATAATTTCAAACTATGCCCGGATATAATATAGGGTGGATTATTTAATTAGATTTAAATTAACCCACGCCCGCCAGTGTTGTTTAATAGCTTGTTCATTTATTGTAATAGGTAAATAGTAAATACAATGAACTACACTACTTCGGGTTTACATTATTTGCACTAACGGGCCAAGTTATCGCCATATTTTCCTGAATTAATAAAAATGTAATAGTATAAGTAATATTTAATAATACCAATAATTATTTGGTAATGACTAATGACAAATGATGATGAGTATACAGACGTGTATGAGTACTGAAAAAAATATTTTACTAAATAGGTACTAAATAGTTATATTTTTCTTTTTTATTAATAACGCAGTTACCCCTATAACATGTATATTTATAATATAGGTATATAATATATTCTGTAAATATTCAATTTAATAACTATTATTATAAATTAATTAATATATTAAATATTTCAGATTATTATTATTATTATTTTTTTTTATAAAATTAAATATATTTTTAATCTGTAGTTTGGAAATAAAATTAACTTAACGTGACAATAAAATAAATTAACTCATAAGTTACCGAATAACATGGAAAAAATGTAACTTGTTAAGATAGATGTTACTTCTCAAAAAGAAAGTAATTTGCTATTTAAGTTAGTTAAATGTAACTTAACCTTAACTTTTTAACTTGTTAATGCTCATTCTTGTATTTATTGAGATATAGAATAGCCGCCATTGGTATAGGCTGTGTAGCTGCTATGGACGACAATCATTGATCTCCAAGGATCAATTTCTATAAACAGTGCATAGAACAATTATTATAATAGCCACACACTTATGAATATTCATAAGAAATTTCTTCTCTATTTTTTCTGCGGAACAAACAATTTAAAATGCTATAAAATTATACTATACTCAAAACCATTTCTTTTATATTTTTTTTTCAAACCTTTAGCCCTAAATTTAAGTAAAAAACTCTAGGCCCTGGCTTCTGTTTGCCTCAGTGTCTCCTCGCCCTTTACCGCAACACATTGTCGACGAGCCACACTGTCACTCAGTTTGAGCAGACGTAGTGGAGTGTCGACACACATAAATTATATTATATAGGTCCCTCAAAATATAGGTGTAGGTACTGTAATAATCACTTTTCACGTCGGTTTAGGAGGTTTGCCAGATCTGTCCCGCATGCCACCCGGCTCCACGGCCGGACTTCCGGTTCCGTTCGCCGGATGTATACGCAGACTGTCGATCGACTACGAGACGATAACACTCAACTATTCGTCGATTACAGCTGGCAGGAACATTGCAGATTGCGATGGGACACCATGCGGCGGCGACTTGTGCCACCACGGCGGAAGCTGTTGGTTGGACATGGACATGAAACCACACTGCCATTGCCTTCAGGTGCGTCCTCGTTTTTATTTTTCGGTCATATATACCTACTCGTTCTCGATGTCATCATATATGTAATTGTATAAATATCTGTTTGATCACTAAGGAGTTCACCGGAGACTCGTGTAACAAGCAAGCGCCTTGCACAGAATTCAAGTGCCAGAACAAAGGCCACTGTGTAAGTGAAAGCGGTAACACGTCGTTCGTGTGCAAATGCCCTCCAGGCTGGGACGGACCGTTCTGTACAAAAGGTATGTTCCGAAACGATATAGCAACGAATTTTCTTACCCGAAACGATATTGCATAAAACTGTGCTACCATTAACGTTTAGGCACGTTTTTAACGAAGTGCCTATAAGTTGCCAACTGCCAATACTAGAGAGTACTAAAAAATAAAATATATTTGAAGTTTAAGTTGGGTTGTCAGATCTAATGATCAATATTTATTATTTTTTATTTGATCTATAAATGGTTGAGATGTATTCAATTTTAACTTTAACTTGAAAAAATGTTACAAATGATTTCTCATAAGAAGTTCTTTCTAGAATTTATTGATTGTAGACATTTAATAATTTTGACAATATTTTTTAAAAACATTTGAAGTTCACATTTTTACAAAAATGGATATTTAAATTATAAATACTTGCTAGAGCACCTAGTAGAGTTAGACTCCGTATCTATTAGACTGAGTATTAGACTAACTCAGTTAGTAAATTTGAGTTCTATCATTTACATAAGTCAAGATTCTGTACTCTCCCACAAAATAAAATAACATTATAAACATAATAATCAAGTACTAAAAACAAAAATAAATAAAGTTACAAAATATAATAAATTGAGTTCTTTAAAATAGAATGTAAGGATTTGTTTATAATTTTTTTTTCTGAATAATTTGTATATAAATGTATAAATATTCATATTATGTAAGTAGTGTTTATATGAAATGTTTATTAGTACTCTATCATCATTGATTAGAGGTTATCCTCAGTGGTGAGATAGGCCATTAAACTACTTTATATTTTATACTTCTTATTTGCAATTTTTTTATTTATTTCGGTCATAAATAAATTTATTATTACTAAAAAAAAAAAATTATCTTAACTATGTGGAGTATTCTATAAAATGTAATTATATCAAAAATAAAACAATATTGGGTAAATGACAGCATAATAAAAACTATTCAAATAATTGAAAATAAGTTTAATTACCTAAACAATTTAAAGTTTTGCATATTTAAATTTAGAAATAATTAAGTGTTTGATAAAATTAATTGCTTAAACACTTTCAAAAAATTTTAAGAATAAAGTTACAAATAGATACCAATAGTTCAAAGTATTTAAATAGTGTTTCAAGTATCTTAAAAGTATTATAATACATTGTTTATATAATAATATTTAACCATGATAAAAATAAAAATATTGTTATCCTTTTTAGAGCTTCCAACTGGTCCACCGCTATTCAAAGGACATGGGTATTTAGTTCTTAGCAAACTGTCGTCCCTAACTAAAAGAGAAGGTAATGATGAAGTGACCGTGGATAACGAAACACAATTCATAAGTTTAAACTTTTCAACGGTATATGACAACGGATTGCTAATTTGGACATCACAGGTACCACTTTAATGATCTCTACCCAAAAATGTACTATTTAATAACTTCTCTTGTATTAAATGTATATTTTTAATATTTAAAGGAAGAGTGGTACATGGGTTTAGGAATAATTGATGGATCTTTGACAGTGTCATGGGCGCATAATTATAAAAGACCCAATAAACTAACAGCGCCGAAGTCTAACATAACCAATAGTGAATGGCATACGGTGAGGTTGAATGTCACAAAATCAGATATAACATTAGAATTAGATGACTGGATATCAGATCCATATCAACACAATATAGATTCGTTCAATTTGAATGATAACATAATTTATCTAGGTAAAATAAAAAAATGTTAAAATATTGTTCATATTTTCTTACAAAGAATATTTTTACAGGAGGAGTTCCAGAAGAGAAATTCTTCTTAAACGATAGGCAAGAGTTATTTAAAAGCAATTTTCGAGGATGCATCGAACAACTGACTGTTCAAGAAAATGTTATAACTGATTTCAAACACTATGAGAGTGTAAATGTAGATGTGTGTGATACATGGTGAAATGTCAGTTACATAAATGTGAGCAAAATAATCAATTCTAAAGAATTCAATTTCAATCAGTCAATCAATATACTTATGTTTATTATTAATATTATGATTTTTCTATATTGTCCATTTTTAAATGATATCTTTTCATATCTTCGGTAGTGATTTCGGTCGGGGCACCAGACAACAGATCTTTTCCTTCAAAAGTCTTAGGAAAAGCAATAACGTCACGAATGCTATTTGTGTTACACAAAATTGATAGTAATCTATCAATGCCTAAAAAACATGAAAATATGTTCATAAGATACAATTTATAGACCAATTAATAGTGGTTAATTTAGAATAGTTTTTACCTAAAGCTATTCCGCCATGTGGAGGACAACCAGACTTCAATGCTTCGACTAGATGAGACATAGTCTCGATAGGTATATTTAAAATGGATCTAATAACTTTTGTTTGCAGATCAGCATCGTGTATACGAATTGAACCTCCTCCTACCTCACTTCCATTTAATACCAAATCGTAATGGAACCCTTTAACCTACGAGAACAATTTAAAATAATATTACTATAAAAATGTTTGTTTAAAAAACATTCAAAGGTTATAAGAAAATTAAATTTACCTCTAATATGTTATCAGAAGTTATTTCTGTTTGTGGTTGAGTGAATGGGTGATGAACCGATTGAATTTGATTAGAATCCATTTCAAATAAAGGAAAATTGACAATCCAAACAAAACGCCAATGGACATCACTTGAATTATCTACTTTGAAATGTTCATTAATTTTACCCAGTGCTGAAAGCTGTCATTTTAAGATTAATCATAAAAATATGTTTAAAAATTCAAAGTTTAAAATTAATAACTTACAGCTTTATATTTTGAACCACTAGCAATAGCTACTAAATCATGTTCAGATATATGATCAGCTGCCAGCACAGCTGCTACGTCAATCCCATTAATGATTTTTTTAAGATTTTCTTTGAAAGTTTCAAATGATCTGATATTTAAAAGACTGAATTTAACATCTGGGTAATTGGTGAATATTAATGTTTTTAAATCATTTATTTGTTTCTTAGTCAGTTTGTTTTCAGCATTTTTTAAAACAAGTGTATAAACTTCGTTTGATGCATTTGGTATGAACTTTGTCCAGTTTGAAATCTGTAAATAGTAATTCAATGCATATTTAATTTTTGAGCATATATATGTATGTATGTATGATAGTTACAATTATAGCCATAAATTACTTTTTATTTTATAAGAATTGAATGCATCAATAAATATTATGGGTGTCTGCTAACAATGTAATACAATATTGCAATATTTATTGGTTTATTTGCATGAAAATTTAGTTCAATTTAGTATTGGAATATTCTCCAATAGATAACACAGCGTTAGCAAACCTAACAATATTAGACACAATTTACTATAGTGATTTATTGAATAATAAATTTTTGTACGCATTCAGTAAGTATGATTAGATATTTATTAAAATCAAAATATGATTGGGCAATAAAATTATTAGTTACAGTCAATGGCAATATGCAATACAACATTCTAAAACAGTTTTATGTACTACATAACTATAAATATGAGTATAGTATGCTGTCTATCAATGTCTTGTCTTCTTCTGTAAAGGGGATATCCACAATTTTATGATTATCATATTATTTATTATTTTAAACAACTTTATACATTTTATCTTTACACCTCCCGGTGTTAATGTTATTACTTATTATATTCAATGCTATTTTTAGGTAACAATAGTTTAATTGGTTTTGTGTGGTTTGTGGTGTATTATAGCGAGTATTAAAGTAAATTAAAATCAACTTTGGGACAAAATGCTTATATAACAATATGTCTGTTTGCTTATCTTTTATGCATTCCTTCTCTATTCATCCGATTGCTATGAAACTTTTGTGTCGGGCTTTAGGCACCTCAAGAAAGATTTCTATTCCAAACAAAATCGGACGAAAAAATGTTATACATTTGATGTGTATGATGAGATTTTATGATAAGTTTTGTAATGTAACATAAACCATAACAACAATACTATCAACAGAGTTTGAATTAAAACAATTTAATATGCCATACAAACAAAGTTTCAATTGGTCAGTTTACGTCGCAAGCACAGAAAAAACAGAAAACTCAAGCCTCTGAATCGTATGAGCAAAATGAAGCAACATTGGTTGCAAAATTGTTATAGTATAGTGCACATGCTTGTTAGAAAAAAAAACTATTGAAAAATTATGATTAGAAATTATACATATCGTGGAGTTTGCCTACCTGATAATATACGGCTCACATAATCACAAGATAGTTGGTGCGAGTTTACCTCATTTGGCACAGGCCATGCGGGATTAATATTATATAATCAAACGCGTCCTGACTGTAGAGCACTAGAGCCTAAACTTTGATAGGTAGAGACTTAAAATGTTCGCGGTACCTTCGTATCACTATGTGTGAACTAAGAAAAAATTTCACAGGTTTCACATATTAAAATGTGTTTGCACAATTATTTTGAGATTCACCTTGGCACTTTTAACAAGCAACAAAATGCATGGGGTCAGCTAGTAACTTATAAATAATAACTAATGATTATGTTAATGTGTTTTTTTTTTTTTCAATGAAATAATATTAATATTTTTATCTTGTTTTTATTTTAATAACTATTTTTTTCATGTAAAATTACTGAATTATTGTATTGCTAGCCCATAATTTACTTTAATTATTATTACGGTATACGGTATATAGTATATTAGGAGGGGTGCAGATTGTCTATTCGATGAGCATGTGTTCAAAAAATTATGGTCAAAAAGTTCTGTCATCAAAAAATTGTGTCTTCACAAAAGTCATGTATTTTAAAAATGGTCTGTTGGAAAGGTTATTTGGTAGAATTCAAAAATGAAACTGGTAATCTAATTGGAATATTGGATATAGAATGTAATCTGATATCTCACATAAAAAAACAGGTTTTTCATGTATATATAATAAATAGTTATATTGGTATAAAATTTGGTTATTGTTTAATTAGTATTGGTAAGTAATTCATAAGTACAACAATAAACGTCATGAAAAATATACTATATATTATCAATTTCGAAAATGAACATGCTTTTATCCACATTACATTTTTATCTTCTTAAATTATGGTTGTCATAGGTACAGACTGTACCATACAGTATAAAGCACAGTATGGTGTACACAATTAATTGTGTTGCTGAGAACTATGTACTTTAAAAATGAACATCGACATTTTAAATAGTATTCACGGTGGTGAAGTTTCAAGTATAAATAATTATATCTTTATCAAAAATAAAAGCAGTATTAGAAAAATAGACAGTAAAACATGTTTTATATTGGACTTGTGTAAAACAATGTACATCGTAATGACAAAATATTGTATTTTTTCTGAAAGTAACCATTCTCAAAGAACTGATCCAATAAACATAGGAGCAAGAAAAATGAATTCTTACAAACAACCTTTTGAACGTATACATTTTTGAATAAATGACTTTTTGAGGAGTCTGGTTTTTTAAAAACATGAATTTTTAGCCATTTGGAGATAGCAGAATATTTTTAAAGAAAATAATGAAATAAAAATGTTATTAAAATATTACTTTTGTACTACGCCCAATATCTGGTTTATCACTACCATATGTGACCATTGCTTCCTCATACGACAATCGAGGAAATGGTGTCTTGATTTTACCCAATTCCGACGGCCAAACAAATGATAACAACTCTTCAATGAGTAACATTACTCCATCTTGATTGGTAAATGACATTTCAATATCCAGCTAAAAAAAAATGTTTATAGATAAATGTATAACTTATAACTAGGACGGAGGACATATAACCCTATAATATACACTAAAAATATCTTCTAGCTGCTTAAGCAAATAAGCTAAAACACAAAATTAAATATTAAATAATAGCATCTAAAATGATAGTTAGGTCATATAAGAAACGGATAATATTCAAGTCGGTAGGATATTAAATTGACCCGCAGCCACCACAATAATGCGTGGAGGCAATCAAATGGCATAAGAACTGTTTATCCTTTGGTAAACTTCATATAAATTTAATGCAAAGTGCGTAATAATAATAGCTCACCAAAAGAGATACCGCTTCAAAAACTATAAAAATGTCTATATAGGTAAATAAGGTGAACTAAATGTGTCTCAAAAGGTAAGAAATACCTTATATAAAAAATAATGCAACATAAAATAATAGATTTGGCTTAGTTGTGAAATTGAACAAATGTGTTTCTAGTAGTTTCTACAACTGCACACAACAAATATGCAAATACTAGAAGTCCTCTGCCTTACTTATAAGTTATAATGCACACAATGTATAATTATTAATTTATTGAATTATGTTTACTTGGGTAAATTCGGGCTGTCTGTCAGATTTGGCACCTTCATCTCTGTAGCATTTTGCTACTTGAAAATATCTATCCATGGAACCGACCATCAACATTTGTTTTAATTGCTGAGGGCTTTGAACCAACGAATAACATTTTCCTTTTTCGTGAGTTGGTACAATGAACTCTTGTGCGCCCTACAAATAACAATAGATCTATTAAAATAAATGTAAATTATTTATTTGAATAATAATTACACCGTGAGTCTTTTTGAATAATGTAGGAGTTTCTACTTCAACAAACTCTCGATGATAAATCAAAAACTCTCTCATTTTCATCAACAACTTTGATCTTAGGCGCAAATTATATTGCATCTCAGGATATCGCAAATCTACATAACGATATTTTAATCTTAACGATTCATTTGCCTGTTATCAAAATTACATTTTTATTAAAAATTAATTTTAAAAGCATATCACACCAGCATAATATGTTGTATCCACTCTCTGTCCTACATATGGACAACATGGTAATTTGTATTCAGTCATTTCAATTTTGTGTGGTTAGCTTTCTACTTGAGTGCATTGACCTATTATCAAACTTAAAGGTAAAACGTGTGTTATCTGGTCAGTTTTTGAAAATTTTTTTAAGTTAGTTACAAACATTTTGATATTGTAATACCTTACATACTCTTAAAAAGTCCTAAAAACAGACAAAAGGACATATATAATGTTCTTGCCTCTAAGTTTTGTCGTAAACCGACGTTTTGCATAAAAACGTCAGTCCAAAGTTCAGGCGGCTACAACAATAATCACGCCATTCCTATGACGTCAATCACCCTTTCCTAAATCACGGCATGTCCCATATAAATAGAAGCCCTTGTTACAGAGGACTTCAGAGATAGTTCAATACTCACTCCCAAACTTAATAGTGCTTATGTTGGTCGCGGACTAGTAAAAGCCGCATTGCCGCCTTCAATAAGTACAAAATCCCAGTCTGAGTGCAAATAGCTACTCTCTGGCAGAATACATATATTCTGTCGAAAAACTTCATTGTGTTTAAAAATAATTGTTTTATTGTTAATGAAAAAGTATAACTTAATTTCAACGTGTCGATTTAAACTTATTTACCTAAACTTCTCAAACCTTCCGATCCAAGTCGACTGCGTCAACGTGCATTTGTTGTTAAAGAAGCGTGGAGCAACCAAGCGGTGAGAGCGAACTACAGTTTGGTTAAATTAATTGATGAGGTCAATTCACTCAAATATTTAAGCTAACAACACAATATTAAGACTGCAGAACATCAATATTGCTACGTTATGTGTTAGTAAGACGAAGATAATACATGTGTGGAATGATGTCCTATGAAGTCAGATTGTAATGGTTACCTTATTAAATTTCCTTAATTGAAATGGAAGTTTGGTGTCAACAGCATTAAGTAATAGTAATTTATCAACGATTACTTCTATCATTCCTGTTGCTTGATTCTATAGAATACATAAATAAACAAATACAAAATTAAATACAAGATATATAAATACTTACATACCTTTTTGATAAATATAACTCACTTTGTTTATTTCCTCGACAGGCCTTAATTTTACGCTACCATAACACATTAAAACTGATTCCAGAGGTATTTTTTTAATAAAATCATTTAAATCTGCGCCTAATTTAAAATATAGTAATTAATTGGTTGATAAAGTTATAGAAATAATTAAGAAAAAACAATTATACTTGCGTTTTCAGGGATAATGAGTTGTGTTGAACCATAGCCATCCCTTAAAATTATAAATCGATTCAATCGTACATACTCTAACCAACCACAAAGAATAACCGATTTTCCACAGTCTTCATTTCTAAGTTGGTCACATGTGTGAGTACGGGAGGTATATAAATTAACATTTGAAAAGTCTATGAAGATAAAATTATAATATTAAATATTAACACAATTTAAAGACGCATTACAATTATAGATCATATATTAATAGATGGAGCATAGTATTAGTCCCCGTGGTAGACATGCTAATGCTGATTGTGTTGTTCCACACTTCTGTACATGTGAGTAGACCACACCACATTGTGCATAGTTAAAAACAAAAGCAGCATAAATATGTATTTATTGTATTATTTTATTATGAGTATTTATTTTCTTACAAGTTACAAACAAATTTAACGAATTATGAATAAACTTGTGTTGAGCTTTATTACTAAATTGTTTGATTTTTGATTTCAACGTTTATGTTATATTGACTTATTATAATAATATATAACATTTGTCATCAATGCACCCAACCCTATCAATTATAATATGCTTCGTCTATAATAAGTAAAAGATCTATGATTATAATAGAATACTACTTACTGTGCAATCCAGACGCATATTTATGTTCTTTCACAATTTCTTTAATGTCTGCATGCTTTGCGACTGTAAATTTGTATCGTTTTGTGAGTATATTTTTCTTTATGTTTGCTGACAATAGTTTCAAGTCATTTGCCATTAAATTCTGTAAAGTAATCATAAATTAATTAAACACATAATTACTACCTGAACTATATCCTATTTGAAATAAGAAACATACTCAGAGCCTGACTTTTACATACTCAGGACCAGGGTGTCCAGAAGGGGGATCTGTAGGATATGGAGTACAGGAGCTTGTTGAAATGAATTTGTAAATTTTAAAATTTTGATTGGAATATTTATTTTATATTAAATAATATTTCATAGTGTCTGCAAAAACATTTACTATAGGAGCCCAAATTTTGATGTGGGGAGCCTGCTCAGTGTTGAGTCTTCACTACATGGTGAGCATATAGATAGTAATCTCTGTAGACGAAGGAAACAAAGTATGGATGTTGTCTAGCTGTCACAAGCAGTAATCTGGTCACTGGCAAGTATGTTTCATATCATCCATAGAATATGCCATATAGTTCATACGATAATTCAATAATAACTTGCCTGGTTAAAATATTTCTGAAGGAAGAGATTTGTTTTACCTCCAATTAAGTATTTTGTGAGATACATATTTCTTGAATAATTAATATGATTTATTTACCTAATCAATGCCCCTTTATTTTCAGCAAGTTTTTTTAAAACATGTGTATATGTGTTTGAAGACTTAAGCAATAATCAATGAGTTGTGTTTAAGGTGAACTAAAAATGTAAAAAAAAATCATTATTTTGTTGGAATATTGCGGAATGCAAAATACAATGTTTGAACTTTTAAAATCAAAGATTCATATTATGCTTTTTGTTGTTTTTTATGAGGTACAGACACTAAAATGTATGTTAAATACATAAAATGTTCATCCAACCAAAAAACCTATAAATAGGAAGCTTTGCATAATACATACCAATATACCATTACAGTACACTTGAAGTGATATTGTTATATTATTGTTTGTTATTATCTATAATATACAGGTGGTTAATTTAGAAAACCAGTGTTACGTATATATGTTTGAGTAAGATGATAATAATTATTAAGATTGCTTCTTACAAAGTCACAATTATAATATTGAAATAATCATTTATCACCACACTGCTCTGTCGCGTTAACACAATCTGAAGTCTTCTGTCTGTAAAATAAACATGTGTATAAAAGATTACAGTGTACTATTTTGTCAATGTACTTAGGTGACAAACACAAAATTGTGGACGACAGGGCACATCGTAGTGTAAACATTAATTAAGTCGATAATCTGAAGACAATGAAAAGTGTACTTACCAAAAAAAAATTATCATATTGTTTTGAGAGAAAATTTGCGGGTTTTATACCTTTGGAATGTGCATTGTTTTTGATAACATAATTTCAAACCATTATTCATTATCTGATGTGATAACGTGGAGGCATAGACATTGTAGTGTACGCCCACCTTCAAGACGATGACAAGACAGGATGAAGTATAGATATGAACAGAAATGCAGTGTAATCAACGCTGATTGTGTCTTAAATCGTTTATTTGTAATAACTAATAAGTAATGACCGTTGAACAATGATGCCGGAAAAACAGTGTAAATGGACGAAGTATATGTCGAACCGACTTGCTGGCTGTTAGAGTACAAACGATTGCTTGGATATTTTCTATGTCCCGAAAATGTCGTCGATTGATATATTCCAAGTCCAATTGTCAATTTTGAAGAATAGTCTGGCGTGGAGGTACTCGTACTAGCTCTGTGAGATCGCTTCTGACGATGGGCCGTTTCAGGTCCCTACTATATAGTGCGAACCATCTACTCTGCTTATCCCTTCCGACTTGTGCAGCCGTTTCCCACAGTTCATGTGGTCGATCCCCACAATTAGCTAGTCTTGGAACTCATAGTGTCTGCGTGAGTATGTGCCCATTGGTCCCCAGATGTGCCTGTGGCTGGCCAATTTTATGGAAGATGCGGGGTTTTGCTGCTTTGAAGTTTGTTATAGCTATATTATTAAGTTTTTATTAGACCCACAGATTTCTTACAGTATACTTTTACCTCATGTAACTTATGCTAACTGTTGTGAACATTAATAATTGTTATTGCTTTCCCAGGGTCTCGTCGCAACACTGAGATTATCTTGACTCTCTTATGCATGCGCTAATATATAGTATATTATATATTACGCATTATAATTATATGTAGGAGTGAAGTTGGGTCCGTACATGAAAACATTATCTTCTATTAAAATGTCTCATGTCAGCTCACAGATATAGATAATAAACTAGATTGCTGGGTTCCCTATACTAACCATATAAACGGTTGAAGCCATAATATATCCGCCATTACTAGTTATAAACATAATTGCTTGTATTTAAATACTTTGTTGATACTTCAAATACTCTTCAAATACTTTTATTTTGATTTTAGAATTCTAAATACTATTTTTTTTTTTTTTAAGTTGTTCAACAAACAATATTTTTGTTTCATATATTATAATTTTAATAATATTGGTCTTAAAATAATATTTTACATTGCTTCGAAGAATTTTTAAGATTACATTAAATACGCAGATAATACAGTACCTACAGTTTGTATCTACCTGGTTGAAGTTTAACATGACAATATAATAGGCACCTATTGTGACATCAGAAATGTATGAACCAATTGAAGAATGTATTTATTAATTATTCAATTTAAATATATATTTATGATTAACTTGAAAGATTTTAATATAGTACATACTAAAAAAAGTATTTGCTAAGTATTTTGAATACTTATAAAATGTTTTGGTATTTATATTCTAATCCTCATGAAAGACAGAATTCGAATATTTTAATAGGGATGGGTTTTTGACCGGTCAAAATCTTTTAATGACAATTGACCAGATTTTGACTCGTCAAAATTGTCAAAATCGGTCAAAATCTTTTTTTTTTCCTGTCCTTAATTCAAATGTTGTATTTAAATGGAAAACGTTTATTAAAAGTTAAGACCATCAAATAGTAACAAAAAACATTTTTACACCTATTTAATAATGAATACATACAATTTTGTTAACAAATAAATGAAATAATAAATATCAGTCTTTACTTTTTAGTTTTTATTAAGCGTTATCAGCGTGACCAACATAACGTTTATTAGTACAAAATTACAATATTGGACAGCAGATTTGTCTAAAAACGATGTTTAGTATAACCATGGAAGTTTTTTTTTTATTTTGACTGGATTTTGACCGGTCAAAATCTTTGTGGTCAATTGACCACATTCTGACCGGTCAATTGACTGGTCAATTGACATTGTGCCATCCCTTGAGTATTTCAAACACAAATTATACCAAGTATTTAAATACGTATTCTGAATACATTTGAAAAGTATTCTTAACAAGACTGTCCATAAATATATCTGTAAATTACTCTTTTAGTTTGTTCCTACTAATTAAATATTTGCTATTTTTAATTATATTGCTTTTGATATCACAGGTTCAAAGTAATGCAGAAAGTATAAGTGTGACTTCAAAACTTAAAAGATGTATTGCCACCGCCTGATCAATTAAAATGTTAAAATTTGTTAAATTTAAAATATTGTATTTCTTGATAAATAAATTAATATAACAAACTAAACTTTTTAGTAAAAGTATGTTTAGTAAAATAATTAAAAATTAAACTAGTTTATCAAAACATTAGCAACATATTTTTGATAACATCTTTTTATGAATTAATTTTTGTAATCAGTAAATAAATTGTTTTTTTGTTAAATTATAAACAGTAGTACAGCACATAACGTTACGTGTAGGAAAGTAAACTACTTTAATTACTTCTGTAAGATAATTTTAATAATTTATTTTATAAATTGAATTCATAAATTAAAGTGAACATGAAACATGGAATTACACTGGGACCAATATCTTAATTTAAAATATTTTCTTATAGTAAGTTTTGAGCCTTAAGTGACAATAAGACTACAGGTGACATCAAGACCATTGAAGTGACAATAAGACCATTTTTGGGACAATTAAACAACAATTAAAATTAAAATATCTCTCGATTTACTATGCAACACCATCTCAAGTTGGTTACTCGGAAAAAATTGAGACAATAATACCAAATGTTGAAATAGGGAAACCTTGCCTTGAAGCCTTATTGTCCTTTTTCCAGTTTTGTATAATATCTTCTCTAATTTATTTATTAATAAAGTTGTACAAACAACACAATTGTTTACTAAAATATATTAAATTATGTTACCTACATAATTTAAGCACCTCTATAATAAAAAAAAACAATTTTATAATTAAATAATAAACTTTAATAATGACTAAATTGAGGGAAACCAATAAAAATATGAAAGGTAATTCTTCAATGTAGTTACAAAAATAATAATAAAAGTCTATGGTTTTTTGAAAATAATTAAATTAATTATATGGTTTTAACCACATTTTTTTTTTCGTTACAATAATTATTAATTGGTGAAAACATTTAATAATATTAATATACAAATTAATCATTGTCATGTTATTTTTATGAAGTTTTTTTTAACAATTGTGAGATTTCTTCAATTGGTCTTCAAAGTCCAAACATCACTAATGTACATTTCAAATTTTTGATATTTGAGTAGAAAAATTCTATTTTTTAATTTAATTCATTTTTTTATAAGTATCTATCTAAATCTAAGTATAATAGTTGATACATTTATATATAAATGTATAAATTAAGCACATTGAGTATATTTTAACAATTATATTTTGTCTAAGTACTACATTTTTAGAAGTTATTTTACTCTTATATAATATGAATATATAACAAAATATAAAAGACAAACATTTTTTGGTGACCTTATATTTTAAATTATAAATATGCAAATAATTAATTCATTACACGTGGCTATAGAAAAATAGACTTTTATTACAATGACTTATAGTATTTTAATAAGAGAAGAACCTGCTAATAAGTTTTTTTTTAACTTATACTGTTTTAATTCTTAGTGCATACAATTAAAGTAAAACAACTTGGTTAAAATAAAAATGTATTGGTAGGATTAGTTAATTTTTGAGCATTAAAGTATAAAATTAATCAATAAATAGCCATGTCATTAAATATGCTGGGTATATTATACATTTATACTGTAACTGCTATATAGTCCAATCAAATAATTTTACTATCCAGTACTTTTTAAAGATATTATCAAAAATATTATGTAAGAAAATTATTATTATTATTATGTAAGAATTCTTGTATGGGAATAGTTGTATAAAAATATAAATTTGTATAATATACTATTTTAAATATACCCAGTAATGAGAAATTTTTGTTAAATGTAATTTAAGTATAAAATATATCATTATTTTTATGCATTTAGTCAAACAAATTATAATTTACACATTTAACATTAAATTCAATATCAAATATTATCAATGTTAGTGGAACATAAAGTATGGATGCGGTTTTTCTGAGACAAAGTTATTGTATTTTTCCAATATTAAACGTATATCCTCCAATCGTCCATACATTAATGCAGTTTTCCTTTCCTTTTTTAGAGAAAATTTGTCTCGTTTTTTCTGGCTTAAAATCTTTTTCTCCATTTTTTCGATTTGAATTTTAATCTTTTCAAGACAACCCTCTTCGCGGCATTTATATAGATAATCATTAATTTGTTTTGGTGATATTCCTCTCAAGTGACTGAATGTATCATCCCAGTCAATTAATTTTGCAATGAATTCTTAGCTGATTTTTTTAGCTGGAGTTAGACCTAAAGGCTCGGTTACTGGCTTGACATGATTTTTAGTCAGGTTTGATTTCAGTGCTTCTCTCGAAATAATTAATTGTTGCCCATCAGCATTTTGAAACACAAATCTCATTACATATGGTTGAACTGTGGAACTTACAACTGCTGTTTCTGTCTACTTAGCTTTATTTTCAGCAATTGTTTAGCCAAATATTCATCTTTATTATCTTTGTTTAAGTTAACTGGTCTATCAACCACATCACTATCACCGTTATTTTCAAAGTCTTTTATCAAATTGTTTAACCACATTAAATCTTCTCTATTTGCATGAACTACAAAAACTCTAACCATAAACCAAAATGTACGTGTCGGTTTATTTTTTTTGGATATTAGTTCTTTTTTAGGAGTGTCAAGTTTGGCATTGGCGGTACAGCATTTATCATTGGTCAATGGTTGATTTGATTTTTTACCTTTTCCAGCTGATTTTCCCATACCACTTAATCCTTCACTACATTGAGTTTGTTCTTTTGAAGACATAAGTCCTTTTGTTTGGTTTCTGTGTTATCGTTTAACAGCAGTGCCTGTAAATAATACATGGATTTATTAATTTTATTTTGGAAAATTAAAATATATATAAAACTGGTCTTCATCATTGAATTATTAAATAACAAAATAGTAAATATATTTGTCCTGAGAATTTGAAATTAATTTGCTTTATTTAGTTCACAGGACTTGGGCATATTTGATAATAAAATAGATTTTTGAATGAAAAGAGGAATACAAATTTAATACATATAGAAATTATCTGAATCATGGAAGATGAATCTTATAGTCAATCTTTGTTTAGGAAGAAAAATGCTTTTTTGACTTAGGTATTGTCATGTTATAAAAATTAAATAGATAAGATAAATCAATTGATTAATTAATACTAAAATACATTTAGTATACAGTGCTTTAATTTAGACTATCAGAAGTCTTTAAATAGGTTAAAGAATTTTAGGATAATATGTGGGGGTACTTGATGAAATATTTTACTTGGGGTACTGTATAGTGTTGTATCATTCATAATATACTAAATATATTAAAATTAAAACTACATTAACTAGGTTAAGAAAACAATCATATGTAACAAGTAAAATATCAAAACAAATCATACTATATTCAATAAGCTATAAGTAAAGACCGGATTTTGCATAAAATCCATGTTGCTATTTTCAACATCATATACATGCAATCAATGAGTGTCCACATATCATTACTTGATTGATTAGATATCAAAATGTTATACTACATATTTTTGCATATTTTAACAAAAAATCGTACATATATATATTCTTAATGATCTAATTTGTTCCTTGTAGACTCATTAAAATTTTTAAAACAAGTTGAAAACTTTCTCAATGAACTTCCTACTAGTGCAAGTAGTACAATAATTAAAACAAAATGTAAAAACGTTTTGAATAAAAATAAAGGATTAATGGTTTTAAAAGAAATTTAAGAAATTGAAATAAAATTGTTATAGTCCTAAGGTAGAAGTCATTATTTAAAATAATGTTATAGAAGCCTGAATTAGGTGAATATTATACTCAAAACACAGTTTTTAAGCCCTGCTGCTGTGTGCGTTCAGCAAGCTGGTGCACATTAATGCATTAAAAAACTGCTAAACATTTACATATGTACTAAAAATTGGGAAAATATGCCTTTAAAATCCTAAAACATTCAATATAAAATAAAATTTCTGAACGATTCTGAACGATGATGATGCCTATTTATTTTACAGTATAAAAACATTGAAACTAGCGAACGGAAATTTGTTATGTCATATTATGTGTGTCAGACGGAGACAACACACGCGGGTGCGGTGTCCTCTTAAGATTTTAGATTCTGAACGGAGCGATGAATGTATTAATTTTACAATGATGAGTGTTTTTTATTTTTTTGTCCGTGTACACGATAAGTAGTCGAAATAATGCTTCGAATTTCAACTTCAGTATCTTATTCGATGGGAAAGTGAATCTAGTTGGTGCATTCGGGAGGTCCTTTTTTTAAATTCCCAATAGTTTTCAAAAGCTCTAGGAAAAACAAACAAAAAATGAAGGAAAAACGGGAATTTTTACGCAAAATCGATTTTTAACACAATCGATTTTAGTTTTTGGTGAACTCTAAAACTAATGACCGCATAGATACATGAAATTTTTACTGGTTGTTTATATTAGTATTTTCTATACATGATAAAATTTACAAAATATTTTGACTTGTTTTGAGATGTTTACGGACATTTTCAGTTTCCAATTTTTATAGTTTTTTTTTTTATAAATGTCAGTAAAATTTTATTTGTTGGGTAAAAAAGTTTGAAAATGTAATACAAAGCATCTGATACATTGTTACAGTAATAGTTGAAGAATATTAAAAATACACTGTCACAATTTTTTTTTATAAGCATTTAAAGTTCGAATTTTGACCAAACACGTAAATATTACGAAAATATGTAAATTATGTTGAGGTAGAAATTTATTAAAATTTTTCTTTTTAAATCTAAAATATGAAAATGCAATCAAAGATTTTTCATAAGTTTGTCTACCTTTATCAAAAAAAAATGTCTATATAAGAAAGTTTTATTACATTTTTATGAGCGTTTGAAGTTCATATTTTTACAACCTTGAATAATTACTCTATTTTTTATGTAGCGATTTTCTTATTTTGCTGTAATTAAAAAACGAGTATCTGTAGACAATTGAAATTTACACAACATGTTTATTATATCAATTTCTATACTTGATAAAATTTTCAAAATATTCTGACTTATTTTGAGCTGTTAACGGACATTTTCAGTTTCCAATTTTTTTAGTTTTTTTTTTTATAAATGTCAATAAAATTTTATTTGTTAGGTCGAAAAGTCTGGAATTTAATATAAGGCTCCTTATATGTTGTTACAAAATTAATTGAAAAATATTAAAAATACATATGCATAATTTTTTTTTATAAGCATTTAAAGTTTAAATTTTGACAAAATTTAACAAAATATCGAAAATTATCAATAATTGTAATTAAAAAATTATAAAATCTTCAGTTTTTATAAGTAAAGATTGAAAATTTAAAACAAAGATTCGCATTAATAGTTCATTCTGTAACAAAAAAATATAAAAAAATATATAAACACAGTTATTTTTACAGACATATTGTCCTTCTAAATATTATCAAATATTCATCTATTTAAATGACGTTTCCAGTTGAATTGTGTCTTATGTAAAAGTATATATTATAATATTTTTCCAGCATCACTGATAATTTTAGGTTAATAATTAAATGATATGAATAATATTAATTCAACTTACCACCTACTGTATAATAACAATATCAATATAATTTAAAATATCCTAGACTGACATACCGTCGCCGCTCAGAATCGTTTTTCGTAATTATATCATTGAATTCAAATTTAATACCATTCATTATACAGTGATCTACTTGTAACCTACTGTACAGTGGAGCGTCATCCACTTGACCCCCTTTTTAATATTTGAAAAACTAACGGCGGCCAAGTTGTGCATATGACGCCCATGAACGCTTGGTTCTGTAGTAGCGTCTGACGCGACACCATAGTGCGGACGGCTGCCCGACGAATTGTAGCAGTAACTACATATTGTAAATCATTGGTTTTGAAGTTGCGCGGGATGTCAAAAGGATATTTTTCTAAAACAATTTAACAGTAATTTATTGTTTTTCCTAAAGTGTGGATATATCATAAAATGTGCTTTAAAAAATGCGAAGTCACCGAATGTATTTGACGATACATAATATACAACTCACATTTCCATGTAGTGAACACAAAAGTTACGTGCGTATATTCAATACGCACATAGTCATGATAATGAGGCAGTTCAGGCATTCAACAAACCAAAAAAAATATTAAAAAATATATCTATATTAATGACTACTGTTTAGGAAGGTAATGCTTGGACTGAATTGCTTTAAACGCGGTATGTCGCGAAATCAATAACGGGACAAACTATACCCGTAAGGGGTGGTGTATAGGCAACTTCTCGTTTGGAGTCGCGGTGCGCCTTAGAAACGAGTGGGTTGGCAATTTATCGTACACATCGATCTACCCATGACAGAGACGGAGAGACGAATATATCATGCATTAAAGGAAGCAATTTATACGTAGGGAAAACATGGCAAATTCAGTCTAGTTATTTCATTGGAGAGGTTGTCCGGTCTGGTGCAATAACCGACGAGGCTCACAAAAAATCGGTCACTCCTTACATGCTAATTTATTAACGCTACTTATAATTAAGACAGGTGTAATAGACGGATGGCTTCGTCGATGAGTGGCACAACTAGACGACCGTGGCGGCCTCTCACACACCCCCCATTGGGTGCTGGCGGATTTATGCAGCAGTGGAGACACGAACTGGCAGACCAGCCGGCCTCCCACACACCACACCGGATGCTGGCGGACTTACGCAGACCGGGACGGAACAAACACTTTGTTCAAATCGGATAGCAGTGTCCTCTTGGTCATTTTTGATCGTGCGGGAGTTGGTATGACATTGAACCTGAATTCGCCAAGCACTGGATTCCAACATAGGCCTAAAGACTTGACCATTTCTTCATCTCCTAACTCCAAGGTGAATAGAGGATCGCTGACGTCCTTGCCAATATGCTTCAGTATACTAGATGAGTTCGAACACCACTTCCTTAGAGGTAATTTTGCGGAGGCTAAAATGGATGTTATCTCCTGGTACAATTGGATACATTCTTTTTCGGTTTCACCTCCCGTCATAAGGTCATCCATATAAAAATCCCTTGTTATTGCCTTCGCAGCTCTAGGAAAATTTGCAGTATTAAATTTAAATTACAGTAAACTTAGAAAGGAGGAATACAAACCAAATTCAGTTTTCAAAATTGAAATCGAGCTACTGGAAGTATGTTTAATTTTTTTTCGCTTATTGGTCTAAATTTATGGAAAAAAATGGGTGCTCTAGCCGCCTTAAAGTTGTATTTTTAAGATTAAAAAAAAACATATATATTATACATAAAACTAGTATCGGACATAAATAGTTATAACACAAAAAATAATGTAGATAGGTAAATCAATATTTTAAAATATATTAGCTTAGAATTACATATCACTTATTATACCCTTTTTCATAAACAATTAAGCATTCTGGATGACCACTAACAATGTTATGAAATAAATTAAACTGTTTTATTTGCATAAGTAATAAGATTTATAGTGAAATATATAAGGAATATAAAAATGAATATCACAAAAACAGTTATTTTTATTGAAACATTACTTTTGTACTGCAACCGATATCTGGTTTATCACTAGAATGTTAGTATTGCTTCCTCGTATAACAAATGAGTAAATAGTGTATTTATTTTACTTAAATGCAATGGCCAAATAAATAATAATAGTTCTTCAATTTCTAACATCGCTCAACTATCCAAAAATTAAAAATTAAATTAAAATAACAAAATAAAATAATAAATAAAAAATAATTAATAAATAATAAATTATTTTAATTTTATCCAGCTAAAAAAAATATTGTAACATCTAATTATATAGACAATAATTAATAATTAATTAATTCGCAAATAAAACTTTTAACTTGGTGAATTCTGGCTGTCTGTCTAATTTGGCATCTTCATTCTCCAACATTTTGCTCCATAAAAATTTAGTTTCCCTTGAGACAATCTAAAGACGTATACTATACGTATACTTACCGTGCAATGAGTTATTTTTAAACATTTTTATGAGTTGTTTAAAGAGTATTATAGAGTATTGAAGTGTAAAATAATATTATTGTTTTGTTGGGAGGTTGTGAACTACAAAATACTATGTTGAAATTTAAAATCAAAAGTTACTATTATGCTCTTTGTTGCTAGTAATGTTCTACATTTGATCAAGGCAACGTTTGGAATTATTTATTTAAAAATCAAAACAAATATATTCATTAAAACATTTGGGTTGTGTAAATAATATATCCTGAATGCACGAAAAATAATAATAAGAATAAAACACGAGGCAGAAATGGGTTCTTGCTAATTTACAATGACAATGCTATTAGTAATTTTTTTCAATTACCATTATACTGTTATACTACACAAAATGCATTAATATATAATATAATCTGAATTCTGGTGTCAGTACTAAATTAACATAACTATAAAATATTGCAATTATTACATTTGTCAATATACTTAAGTGGTATACCATGAACTAACTATTTTGGACAATAAGTTGATTATTTTGAATTAAATTAAACGGAATTTAAAGTATAAACTATTAATAACTTAATTTACTGAAGAGATTGAAATTTGTATACCATATAAATATATTGCTGATGCAAAAAATTTGAAGGTGTATAATTGATGATATAACATGTTCATTCTTTTATGATAGCACAATATTTTAATGTAGATATCTACCCAATAACAGTATAAATCAATGCGGATAGTTATATTATTAGATAAATCTTGGTATATATAATATTATGAATGTTCTAAATGCAAATAAATTAATTAATAAAAGTCATGTAATTGTTTCATTAAAATTATTTTAGGTTCACAATTTATTTATTACCTATATAGCTGTAACATACCAATATTTTAAGTATAACATAAAAAACAAATACTTTTATTTTTATATATTTTTTTAGCGATGTTTGAATGACAAAATATGCAAAATTTAATATTATAATATTATATATTAATACTCTTTTAAAAATAATGTTCTTTAATTATCAATTGTATCATTGTTAGTAATTAGTGAAAATCCTAATACAATTGTGTCTCTGAGATAATAATTTAAGAATAATGTCAACAGTTGAAGTATAACTGTTAGTCGGATAAAAAAAAACTTATCAGTAAGCTGAAGGTGAACCAAACTTCATTAAGTAATAGTCAAAAAGTACATCCAATTTTAATAACATTTTTTGATTTAAAATTATAATATAGAAAGAAAATTATTTAATTAACTATATTTATTAATTTTTAATTTTACTGAAAATATAGATAAATGCATTTTTCATACCTGTAAATATGTTATTGCTATTAACCTGCAAGTTTACTATGTTGACTATTGAAAACCTGTTACCTCCTTCAATTTTTAAATTATTAACTAAGGTTTTAGTTTTTTACTTTAAGAAAATTTAAATAATCAGAAAAAAAAATATGGAAGATATGTACTTTTATTAACAAGTTATCTTAAACAGCAAAAACATGTAAAAAAAATTCAAATCATATGCCATTTTACTTCTAGTCATATTTGAGAGGCACTGTTTAGTTCTAAAAAAAAAATTCTATACATAATAAAATGTAAAATAATTAATAAGAATAAATTCATTTATAAAAAAAAGTCCTTAGATTTGAATTATTAAAGTTTTAAACACACTTTTTGGAATTAAATTTTTTGTATACAATATGAATAAAATGTATTAAAATATAAAGATTAAAATCATAGATTATGGTAGTAATTTTTAGTGTTTAAACATACGAATATAAAATTTAACAAATAAAAAAACATATAATATATCCTTAAATTAATAAATATACCAAATAGATGATACAAACAAGGGTGTAGTCGTATAGCTGAAAAAAATAATAATAATATCATCTAGAACTTTTTAGAGATATTATACAAAAATATTATCTGAGAAAATGAGATTAACCTTCCTTTTTAATGTATATATGGTAGTAATATATAAATTTAAACGTGTGTGACAGTATATTAAATAAAATTATAAGCTTTTCAATAAATTATTCTTGAGTTACTCACTGTCGGATATAACTACACAATCATCTGATATAACAATACATTCATCTTCATCATTTAATTCAGAATCATCAATGTTAGTAGGATCTGTATTAAACGATTTCAACCGCATTAAGTAATCACTGCGTTTATCTAATAAAGATTTCATTTTCTCATATTCTTTTCCCGTTTGAGCAATCTTCCCATCTATTTTTTGTAAATTGCTTTGTTTTTTTATGTTTAAAATCTGATCATCCAGTTTTTGGAGTCTATTTTTATTCTTTTGGTGGGACTGACGTTCACGGCATCTTTTTAATAATTTAGTTAAGTGATCTTTGTTCATTTCTTGTAAATTACTTAACGCAGCATCACATTTAACTATCTCTTCCAAAATTTCATCCTTATCATTGGTAACTTGTGATGAGGAGTGAGGTAATCTTGAAGGTGATGGAACTGGCTTGCCTTTATTATCAATCAATCCTAGTTTCTGAAGTTGTTTTCTAATATTTTGTCCCCTATAAAATTCTTCACAAACATTGCTAATTTCTTCTGGTTTGTCTTCAGCATCATCATCAATATTAATCTCATTATCATTGTCATTTTGAGACATATTTGAATGTGCTAAAAGAGCTGCAATAACTTTTTGGTATATTTGTGTTGATTCATCACCACCACGTGCGGCATTATTAACTCTATTAACTAAATCCACCACATCAGGAGATACTCGATCGGCTAGTCGAGTTTTCATATTTGGTTGATGAGAGCTTGAAGCCTGTTGATTTTGCAATTTTAATTCTTCCTTCACCCAGCGTTTTGAATAGTGTTCACCCAAAGGTGGTATTTTACTAAGTTTAGAGCCATAAGACATAACCAAATCTTCTAACCAGTTGAGGTCTTCTTCACTTACATCAGCAAGGTAAGGTTTAACTAGAGACCAAAATTTTTTTGCTGACTCAGTTTGGTTTGGTGGAAGCTCTTCATCTTCAGGGGAATCATATTCACATTCAACATCATTTAAGTTTGAAGAACATTCATCATTGTCAATTATTTCTGCATTCACTTTTCCTACAATCATAGGTTTTTCACAGTTATTTTCTACATTATTTTGAGAACCAGCTTCTTGCACAGAAGAAATCAAATTTAGAACATTTTTTATTTGTTTTTTGCGTACTGTTATACCACTTAACATTGATTCACATTCCCATTGTACATGGTCTAATATATCCTCTGTAATAATTTGTTCAATATCATCATGTTCTTCTTGATTTGATACATGCCAGATTGCTGAACCGTGGTTAATTCGAATTGTTTTTAACCTAGATAATGAGAGTACTCTTTCATCAACAACTGCATGAACTGTTGTAGTTGATTTCTTGTCAGCTTTGATATTGTTAGTAGTTGGGGTATTAGATGACAATAATTTATGTGATTTTGGACGTCTTGTAGCTGATTTTCTGCTACCACTTGATTCTCCACCACGTTGAGTTTGTTTTTTAGAAGACATTATTGCTTTTGTTTTATTTTTGTGTTATAGTTAGCTGAAATCAGGCCTGTTGAATAATACAATGAGGTATTAATTTTAATTTGAAATTGTTTAATCATTAAATTAATAAACAACTAAATAAATCTGTTTTACTTTTAAGATAATAACAATGAATTAGATAGTAGATATAATTTATACTTATAATTTGTACTTAATTTTGTAAATGTTTTTTTTTTTTTTGCAAAAATGTAGAATACATTTTAAGTGTGACTTATGGTTTTGTTTTGTTTATAACTAACATGTTTAGTAGTTTATATAAAAGTCATGTCATGCAAAGATATTATTTAATTTAATTTATGTTTACACATTTATACATAAAAAGGATAAAAGTAGGTAACACCTACTGTACACCTGTCATAGTGTCATTGAGTAATTTACCATATAATATGTTAAATTAATCACAAATAAATCATTGAATAAAAAATGGTTCTGAACGAAGACCATCTGTTAGACTAATTAATACCTATATTATTATTAAGTATGTATATTGCATACATTTTTTTTTCACTTACACAGTTATACATGAGTGTAAAATAAATATTTTAATATGTGTTGACTAAATATAATGTACAATCTTTCTGCTGTTTCTACTATTGTTCTTACTTAATCGTTTTGTAATTTTTTATTTCATTTAAATTACTATATACTGTCGAGTCTTGATAACTCCAATTTTTTTTTTCCGCTGGAAGTTTTACTTTTTGAGTTGTCTGGGAGATAAATAACTTGAAAAAATACAATCTATTATTTTTATTCCTTAAGATTTGGATTATATAGATTTGATATATTTATCATATACTTATATTGCTATTAAGTAATTTATTTTACTAATAGTATTATGGTAGGTTGATTTATTTTTTTATGAAAACATTACATTTATTTTAGGTAGGTATTATTATTTTTTAATTATTAAAATAGTAAAGGTATATTTATTTATAATTGATATTAAGAGGACGCCACACCCGCATGTGTTGTCTCCGTCTTACAAATGTACAACATAGCAAAAACCGTTTTGCGCGGGACAACTTTTCTCGCACCATAATTTGTTGAAGAATTACCAAATTTTCACAACACGTAAATAAGAACTTTATCTGTGTAACAGCGTGCTTTTATTTTAATAACACTATCCAATTATGTTATATTATAAGCAAAAAAAAAAAAAAACAAAAAACAAAATGTTTATAAGCGAATAACTTTTATTGTATTTATGTTATCTAAAATATAGCCACACTGTTGCATAGGTAATTTTCTACCCAATATGTTCGGATATTTTGGAGCCACTACTACAAACACAGAAAGATAAAAGTCGTCAGTTTTTGCTATATTGTACATTTGTAAGACGGAGACAACACATGCGGGTGTGGCGTCCTCTTAACGTTTGAGTCAATAGATACGGCATTACCTTAAAACTATGTGAATAGAGTTGTGGTATAAATAGGCAATAGCTTTAAATTGATCTAAATGTTTCAAAATGCCATTATGTATATAAAATATAATTTGTCTTATGTGGCTATGACTTGAATATGCATACGGGCATTAGAATCTGAACTCAATCGTGCCACGTATATCAGGAAAAATCAAATTGATATTTTGAAAGAAAAATCATCAAATACCCGAGTTGCTGCAAATAGAGAGGTACAGTGCTAATGGATATTGTTCTGTATCGGTAAAACATAATGAAGCAAAATATGGAATAAAATAAACATCTTATTCAGGAAAATTTCACGATTAGGTTACAGTATTTGCTAAACACCATCCAATATTAGAATCACATTTAGAGCGAATCAATTCTAATTCTTAGTGGATAAGACTAACATTTTTTTCAAAGTATTGGTGAAACTATAAGATATACAATTTTTAATGAAATTAGTACAGTTGATATGTAGGTATTCACTAATTTTGGATTTGACAATCGATCAAAGCTTGATCAGTTTAAATTTGTAGTCAAGTATTGCACAAGTGAAGGAATTATTCATGATCGATTGTTATACACAGGTGAAACTGCAGATTCAACCAAAAACAGTACGTTAGTTTTATTTTGTAATATCTATGATTGTTATTCGTTAAATTGGAAAAAGAAATTAGTTGGTCAAGCATTTGATAGAGCACAGAGTATGCAAGGTGCTATAAAAGGGTTGCAAACTGCCAAAATGACAACCCAAATGCATTACATGTTTAGTGCTTTGCACATTGCCTTTATCTTGTTGTCTGTGATTCTTGCTAAGCTAAATTCAGGTACAAGATTTCTTTGGAATAGTAGGTAGTGTGATTACTTTTTTAGGAGCTAGAAAAAGAATTGCCACTTACGTTAATTTACAAATAAAATATTATCCAAAGAAAAGTTATCACCGCCTAAAACACTTCTCTAATACTCGATGGACTTATCATAACTGGTCAATATATGTAATTTTAAGAACTTACAAAGCTATTATTGAATTATTAAAAACATTGTATCTGAGAAAATTGACAAAAAAACCCATAATACAGCAAAAAGTTTTTTAAAAAAAACTTTAGTTTTGTTATTACTATACACTTAATCAAGAAATTATTTTATAAAACAACACCCCTTTCTAAGTATTTGTAAGCTCCTGGCATGGACTTCATACAAGCTATGAAACTTGTTATGGCTACAAAATAACAAATGCAAAAAATTAGTGTTGAAAAAATATATGGAAATATATTCAACGACTTCAACAATATTTTGTATGAAGTATTCTTGGAAACAGGCGAGAATCCAGAATTTTATTTCGGGAGGGGCTGATCAACATTTATAAACATAGTAATACAGTAAAACAAAAAAATAATATTTAATGATTTAAATCACAATGTATACAATGCAGGTATTAGGTAGGTACTAAATAATAAGTTTTAAACGTCTAGCTCGTTCACTATTGGCAAACTAATATTATCTACCTATATCTGTGCGACTGTGTCCATGAACGGCATGAACATTATAAAAATAAATATTAAATCCTCTAATGTAGGTTCATGTCAGATGTCTGTGCCATATTGCCATATTGTGCACCTCTATAGTGCTCACTGCTCGGCGATCGTTATCAAAAGGTTTATAATTACTAATTATTAGTATCTATGATTTCCAGTATTATCTCCCGACTCCCGTGGTAGTTTTGTCCATGAGCGATAATATGGGCTAACAAAATAATACGATTTAAAATTAATAAAATGGAGCTTAATAATTTTGCTGTGCTTTCATAGACTATGAACATATTTGAGCTGCAGCTCACTCAGCCCCCCCCCCATTAATACGCCCCTGCTTGGAAATATTATTTGGATGAAAAAGGCATTCAGGAAAAACCTATTTCATTAAAAAAAATGAGTGTGGAAAACCAAAATGATGAGACTTTCTTCTTCAAAAGATCAATTAATTAATGAAGTGTACAATGTCACACTAGACACTGCTATTAACAAACGGACAGAGACAAATAGACACAGACGTTTAGAAGCGAGGATAAAATTATTCTAATTCAATTCTTTTACTTTTACATAATATACTTATGTCAATAATATAACAATATATATTATACATATTACATGATACATATTATATAACATTATAGTTATATCACGGTATTAGGGATTATCCGTCGTAATATACAAGTGCCTTATATTACCTATAGGTAAAGCTTAAAATCTATGGCCGGAGGCGATTAAAATAAGTTATGAATTATTTTGTCATCAGTACCTATGTCAGTATTATTATAATTATGGTTATAAGTACCAATACAAAAAAAATATGCTCAACTCTCACGAGAGGAGGCGATCCACTAATCACATTATCCAATTCGTCAGATTGTAATCTCGACTCAGAGTGCGGTGCCTACATAGGTACCGACAACTAAAGAAAATAGCAATAATTGTTACATTAATGCGGAACGCACTTACTTGAACAGCAGACGATTGAACAAAATAATTATGGCCACTAAACTCGATCGATCCGCGTCGGTGCGTCAGGAGCCCGGGCAATGGGATCTGTAGCGGAATATCGGTTATGTCCTCGAGGTTGAACTATTAAACAGCCATGCACGATGCACCGGACACGGTGGCACACCAATACTTATTATTTTACAGACTATAGCAATAACGAGTAGTAATAAAATAACCGAAGGAAAATAAGTAAGTAGCCAACACTGTTAGGAGATAGTATGACTGAAGCCGGCTGCAAGTAGGCTATACCACCCGAAATTCGATAATTGATATTGGCCGCGTCCTTCTTATCTAAAATACGAAAGTGAAGAGCTTGTAGGTACCGCTCCTAGTGGATTTCAAATGTAACTACATAGGTACATTACGCAATACATTGTTATTTAAAATGCTGCTTGACAGCTCGCCTTGTTATTTTATACGTAATACGTAAATTATTGAAATATACGTAATATGAATATATAATATACTTTGATGTTTTCAGTCATGTTCATGAGTTGGGAAAATGGTGCTAATCAGCGGCGTATTTGCGGGGGGGCGAATTAAGCGATCAATTCCCCCTTTGTCTTTTATTTGCTATTATTAAAGAATTTAAGTATATTATATACCTAGACACTAAATCGTGTTCAGAATTTACAATCTTAATGTATTTTTCATTCTTGTAAATAAAGTAAAAAAAAATCTGTTAAACGGTTTTAATAGCCTGTTATAACGCCACTGAAACTCCGCTATATCGTAGCTGGAAGTAGGTACCTATAGCGGTATAGATACTTTACATTTTGAATAATTATATGATAATTTTGCATACATGATACGATTTCTGTCCGATTCCTATTCTATTGTGTTGTTCTGTACGCGGACCGAACTCTATGCACCAGCATGACATGACTGTATTACTCATTACCAGGGCTCGGGACTTTATGTGCTTAAAAACTTAAAAATATGCGCATACTTATGCACCAAAAATATCAAAATATGCGCTTTAATATGCATTTATTTTTAATTAAAAAATACATACTTATTGAAATTTAATTTTAAAAAAACACATCATGTACATATTACTAAAAATTTATATTTTATACATACTATATTAAAAAAAAATGTCAAACTGTTGAATGGAGGTCTTTGGATTTTTCAACACTCGGCATCTTCTATACCTAGCAATTACAATTTTTCTGTAAAAAAAAATAATCTTCTGGTAAGTCTTTCATGTCAATTAATTCACCGTTGAGAATGTTTTTTATTTTATTTAGCATAGCAAGACCAACATTTTTCTTCAATGCATTTTCCATCTTTGTACAGATATATTTCCCAATTGTCACAGTAAGACGTTTTATTGCAACGCTTACATCTATATATATAAAAATGGAGCCAAAAATGTATAACAATTCTTCAATTGAGAACGGCTGAGCCGATTTGGCTCAATTTTTTTTAAAGTAATGAGTCATTACTGTACAGTTGTATATTTGTAATATAAAACAAGATACTTTTAGGCTAAAATACCAAATAAAATTATAATATTCAAATTTTATAATATAAAAATGTAGGAATATATAGAAATTATAAAATGTTAGGTAGGTTGCTAAGTAATATAATATTTTATAACAATAAAGTAGCAGACGACCACTGGGGCACATGCCCCACAAAAAAAATGTTTGACCAGGGTACTGTATTATAATATTATGTTTTGCAATTTAATCATTTAGATTTTGAGAGTTAAAAAATCATACATACATATTTATTATAAATAATTCCTAATTTATTGCTTTTTTATTAGATTTTTAAACACATTTGGGTTCCTGAAAGTATTTTTAATTTATCAAATAAACAGTTATAGTTTATTCTGTTTAATAATTTATACTGTTAGATGTTCTCGTTAATAACTATTACAGTAAAAACTATAATTTTTATGATACTATTATTTTTGTAATCAATTTATTATTGTATTATATGTTTATGAAAGTGAAGGTCGGATGGTAATTACCTATTGAAAAATTAAATCTCAAAGAATATTTTTTGAATGTAAATTAAAATTTTAAATTTATTTCAGATCCAATTATTAATAATCAATATGTTATTGTTATTGAATAAAAACAATGTCTAATTGGTATTCAATATAGAATATATGGTGTATAAAGTATAAACTGTGCAGTATTTATAGTGAGCAAGTATTGGAAACCTCGATGGGGTGTGGGGGGATTTACATTTTATTATACACCATTATACTAATTAATAATAGACAAGAACGGCGCGCAAACATATTGTAGTGATATAGGTGGTCTTGACGATTAAATAAAATAACCTACTTACCTTACTGTCAGCGATTTGCCTCATCTTATCGCCGGGGGCTCTTGGATATTTTTAGATATTGAGGGTCCTAGACAAATGGGAAATAAATAAATAAAACATTTAGATTTCTTCGTGATTCACTAGAATTTCTTAATGTAATATTGCTCAGTATGACAATATATCCACCATGATCTGTGATTTTGCTACATATAAGTAATTAATTTTGTTAAAAAAACCGTAGTTCTATAAAATTGACTTGTGCAGTTATTAGTGGATATATATTGAACAATATTATAAAAACAAAAAAAAAATATTACATACAATATCAACGAGTCGTAGTGACGTAATGCGTGTTCTTTATTATTTATTAAGTATTGGACTAGCATAAGTTATAGCTTATAAAAATGTGGAAATCGTACAATTTTACAATATAATTTATATTATGCTGTATTTTTGAAAATATTAGTTGCTTCCCTTCCGTTCATTCAAAATTCAACTGATTTTAATGTTGTTTTTTACCCATATTATAAATAGGTAGATAGCTAACTCTACAAACTGACTATTTTCAAATTTTTAAACCAAAAAAAGATTTATGCGTTATTATGAAAAACATTTTTAGACCTTGGTAAAAGGAGGCTATTAGTCATAAAATACATTTTAAAAAAAACTGTACTAGAATATCTGCTTTATAAATCAAATTAGAGTTACTTACCAATTAATAAACATACTATAGGTGTATTATTTTATTTATTTTTATTTTGTATCTATTTAATCATTAAAAAGTACCCATATATTTTTTATCAAAACAACTGTCAAACTGAAATTATATTTTAAGTACCTATACCTACATTATTTTATTTTTATGAACTTAAATTAAATCATTAATAAAATAACACAAAATAATTCTATCTAAAAATTATATGAGGGGGGTTTTGGGGGTGCGACCCGCCCCCCAAAAAAAAAATAAAAAAAAATAAATTTGTTCCATCTATGGCCTTTTGAATATTCTAAATAAATAAAATAAAATACAATGTTTATAAGATTGAGATTGGATTCTAGTATTTATATAGTTATGAATTTATGATATTATTAGTTGTACATGGAAGATAAAATTACATAGGTAAAAAACATTTTTTTTTTTTTTTTTTAAAGGGAACTATTGAAAATGTTTGTGCCTGGGGCCCAGTCATTAGCCAGGCTGATACTGCTTACCTACCGTACTACTCAGCACTACCTACATATAAGTCATTCAGTCACCGAAAAGTGCTCTCTATGTGTCCACCCTCAATTTTATACTTTATTTTCCATATTAACAAGAAACCATATAATTTTACCCCTTGGAACACAACATTCAATGTTAACCTTACTTTAACTAAATTCAAAAAAGAAAACACAATGCCCTCCATTTATAAAAACACGCTCAATAACATATTGCAAGAGCATCCAAACAGCGTACACATATACACTGATGCATCCAAAACTATTGACGGAGTCGGTCTCGCAATGATAATAAACAATCTAACGATAGCATACAAACTTCCACCTCAAGCATCAATATTTACAGCAGAAGCGATGGCAATATACAAAGCTGTAAAATATCTTCACACAGAATATGCAAACCACTATAACAAATGTATAATACTTAGTGACTCACTCAGCAATTTAATTGCCATCACAAATACTCGAAACCAAACAGACATCACAAAGCTCATACAAGAAGAAAATTTTTTTGCAGAAAACAAAAATATACACATCCATTTCGTATGGATTCCGGGCCACATAGGCATTCCAGGAAATGAAATGGCTGACCAAGAAGCCCATAAAGCAATTACCTCCTCATTAACTGCAACCATTAATTCCATCACATTCGCAGATGCCAAGAACGAAATTAAACTACACTCAAACAATAAATGGCACTCTCACTGGCGAAAACTCAGCACCAAACTCAATATAATAAAAAACAATATAAACCCATGGAAAAATCCTGAACTCAGCAGAAAAGAAGAAACCATAATAAACCGCCTCCGAATTGGACACACACACCTAACACATAGCTACTTGATGAGCAAAGACGACCCTCCACTATGCGATTCATGTAATGTACTTTTAACGGTCAATCACATCATTTCAGAATGTCAAAAATATAACCAGTATCGAAATCAATACCACATTTCAGAACAAATTTGTCAAGCACTAGGACCAAACCCACAAGACGTTAAAAACTTAATTTTATTCTTAAAAAAACAGAATTGTATAATTTAATGTAATGTAATCATGTAAATACTAAAATACTATTAATGTAATCAAAAATTTGTGTACTAATGGTCTAGCTGCCGATGTATATTTCCGATTAATAAAAAAAAAAAAAAAAAGAATCATTTTATTTCACACATTTTAGGATTAAGATTATGAATAAACAAAAAACAATGACATTTCTTATAAAACAGGCTTATAATAAAGTTTATAATTAATCAATTTAATGTAAAAGTTTAAAACTATTAACAATTTAAAGCAAATTACTATTATAAAAAGATGTATATCGCATTATTATATTATTTATTAATAAGTAAATTACAATTTTAAAAACCATTTAATGCGCCAAAAGAAAAACTAAATATTTTTAAATTTTTTAGGTTCCTATGGTTCGAGGACCACCATTAATGTCTCGTGGTTCGGTTAGTAGGTTAGTTAGGTTATTGATAGTGATATCTACAGGACATATTATGTTGGAAACCACTGCAAAAAAAAATATACCACAAATTTCCATGCATTTTAAAAACTTCCCTGGATAAATAATAATAAATTATTATTGATCATGAACAAAACCATTTTCCGTGTCAAAATGAAATTGATAAGGCAAAAAATAAAATGCAAATTAAAGCACAAGCTAAAGTATCAATATCTACGCCTGCACGGGTCTTTCAGAAATTACTACAAATGTACACCGTAAAAATCATTTTTATTATAGGGTTATTTTTTTCCAATGGTCATCATATCCACACTTTAAAAAAAATGTCGTCGTTCAAAACCACATACATCAGTTAAGCACAGTTTTCCCAAAATAATACCTACCATTTAATACCACACGATTTATTTAATATCACATTATCGTTTAGAACCACGTACCAGTTATTCAAATTTAATCAAAATAACGAAAAATTAATAAAATAAATTAAACTTTCGGGATTATCCTCAGATTGCTATACTACAGGTTTCTCCAGATTGTATACGCATATTAGCTATAGTTTTTATTTAATTGATAGATGTGTTAAAACAATTGAAGTTCATCAGATGATTACAGAAAACAAACTTCGACTTATAAGAAAAGGGAACTTAAAACGTATACGTAAAGGATGCACAATAGATATCGAATGTTTTCATTTTCTCATGCAATTTTACTACCTCAGTCTTTCTTTTTCTCTCTGTAATTTTAAGTCTAAGTTCGTATTTATTATTTAACGATTTTTTATGAACAAATTACGAACATATTAATATGATAGTATGATGGTATATTTCTAGCTTAGTGGCCACCCTAAGTTTCGGACTTTTTTAAAATCCTATGTACTTTTAAATTTTCAAAATTATAGAAGTATGACAATCACAGTTCAGCGGCAGTACCTACCTACTTGTCAAACTGTAGGCTAGAATATAACCGTTAGATCTTAGAACACGTATTAGGGTACCTGATAGGTTAGCTCAGGTTCACTCAGGTTAACTTACCCAACTCATCCCTCCAGGCTTCAGAACACAAAGGATTTTCGCTCCCCCATAGGTAGGTGGGCTATTTTTAGTCCCGGGGGGTAAGTGCAAAATTAAAAAGGGCGGGTAAGTGGATGTCGCTCTGCTGTACAGTAGGTTCCAAGTAGGTCACTGTTTAATGGACGGTATTAAATTTGAATTCAATGATATAATAAAATGGTATACGAAAAACAATTCTGAGCGGAGACGGCATGTCAGTCTAGGATCATGTCAGTCCAAATTTGATCATAAAATAACTATAAAAAAAAAACTGTGTTTATATTTTTAAAATTTTTTGGTCACAGAATAACCTACTTATGTGGAATCTTGTTTTAAATTTTCAATCATTAGCTGTAAAATTTAAAAATTTTATCAATTTTTAACTATAAAATCATTTTTAATTTGATAAATGTTATCGAAAATCGAACTTTAAATTCTTATAAAAAAAAAATTGTGTCTATGTATTTTTAATATTTTTCAATTGCTATTGTAACCATATATCAGGAGCCTTGTATTACATTTTGAAGATTTTCTACCCAAGAAATAAATTTTTATTGACATCCATTGAAAAAAAAAACTAAAAGAAATGTAAACAGAATATGTCTATAAACAGCTCAAAATGAGTTAAAATATTTTGAAAAATTTATCAAGTATAGGAAATGATAAAATAAACATATGATATATATTTCAAGTATCTACAGTTATTATTTTTTGAAATACAGCAAAATAAGAAAATCGTTACATAAGAAATCAACTGAATATTCAGTCTAGGAAAAATTTGAACTTTAAATGTTTATAAAAATTTAATTTGATATTCTTTTGGACATTTTTTTTTTGTGATAAAGGTAGATAAATTTATCAGGAATCTTGCATTACATTTTAAAATCTTAGATTTAAAAAGAAAAATTTTTATGAATTTCTAACTCAAAATAATTTCCATATTTTCGTGATCTTTACGTATTTTGCTAAAATTTGAACTTTAAATGCGTATAAAAAAGAATTGTGACTATGGATTTTTAATATTTTTCATCTGCCTTTGAAACAATATATTAAGAGTCTTCTATTAAATTTTCAAGAATTTTTACCCGACAAATAAAGTCGATAAAGTTTGATAAAGGTGGACAAACTTAAAGAATCAGATTTAAAAAGAAAATGATAATTTTTATGGTAACAATGTATCAGATGCTTTGTATTAAATTTTCAAGAATTTTTACCCGACAAATAAAATTTTATTGACATTTATAAAAAAAAAAACTAATAAAAAGAATTGTGACTATGGATTTTTAATATTTTTCATCTGCCTTTGAAACAATATATTAAGAGTCTTCTATTAAATTTTCAAGAATTTTTACCCGACAAATAAAGTCGATAAAGTTTGATAAAGGTGGACAAACTTATGAAGAATCTTTGATTGCATTTTCATATTTTAGATTTAAAAAGAAAATGTTTTATAAATTTCTACCTCAACATAATTTACATATTTTCGTAATTTTTACGTGTTTGGTCAAAATTTTAACTTTAAATGCTTATAAAAAAAATTTTTAATACTCTTCAACTATTACTGTAACAATGTATCAGATGCTTTGTATTAAATTTTCAAGAATTTTTACCCGACAAATAAAATTTTATTGACATTTATAAAAAAAAAAACTAATAAAATTGGAAACTGAAAATATCCCTAAACATCTTAAAACAATTCAAAATATTTTGTAAATTTTATCGTGTACAGAAAATGCTAACCAGTGAAAATGTCATGTATTTATGCGGTCATTAGTTTTAGAGTTACACCAAAAACCAAAATCGATTTTGCGTAAAAATTCCCGTTTTTCCTTAATTTTTAGTTTGTTTTTCCTGGAGCTTTTGAAAACTATTGGGAATTTTAAAAAATGATCTCCTGAATGCACCAACTAGATTCACTTCCCATCGAACAAGATACTGAAGTTGAAAATCGAAGCACTATTTCGACTACTTATCGTGTACACAGACATAAAAATAAAAATAAAAATAAAAAAAAAATAAAAAAATAAAAAAAAACAACCATCATTGTAAAATCAATATATTCATAGCTCTGCTCAGAATCTAAAATAATATCAACTAAAAAAAAACTGGTATATTAGTAAAGTTCAAAAGTTCCAATATTATATAATATTATGAAGTATAATTATTTTATTATCCAACGTCGTTTATTTATATCATATATGCATTATGCTCATATTGTAGCAGGTAAGCAACCGAGTAATAACCTAACCTAATGTGAAACAATAAAATAAATGAGGTAGAGAAAAAAATCTACCATCATATACTAACATTCTAGTCCGTATCAATAAAAGTGCTTTATTTTTGTATCCTAAATTTAAAAATTAACTTTTGGATAATATAAAAATGTACTATGAAAGTTACAACATTGAATATTCAATGACAGCTGCGTGCATGTTATTTTAACAATATAACCGGAGTTTGATAAATTAAGTGAACTATACATTTATTTATTATTATTAAGAATATAATTTTGTAATTTATAATTATATAATTAATTAATTTAAAAAAAAATTATTAATAATGAATAATAATAATTTATTTAATAATGCAATAAAATATGTTGACGGTTCAGTTTTCTGCCTTCCACGGTCCACCAGTTGGTATATCAATATTACAATATAACATAGAATAAGATGGGTTATGGCTCCAGGGTCAAGGCTCCAGAACTTGAACCCACTATCTCTGGGCGATCTCCTTAAGAGGACGTCGCACCCGCATGTATTGTCTCCGTCTTACACACGTACGACATACCAAATTTCCGTTCGCTAGTTTCAATAGGGTGCTGTCGATTTTAATATTACAGTGAATTGACCCATCATCAAACTTTTAGGCAACAATATTTTATGTGTTTTCTCGTTGGTTTTTTACGATATTTTAATTTTTACGTGAGTTATTAGCATTTTAAAATATTAATACTTTACATACCCATATCTCACTTAAAAATTGAAATATCGTAAAAGATCAACGAGAGAACACATAAAATGTTGATACCGATTTTAATATTACAGTGAATTGACCCATCATCAAACTTTTAGGCAACAATATTTTATGTGTTTTCTCGTTGGTTTTTTACGATATTTTAATTTTTACGTGAGTTATTAGCATTTTAAAATATTAATACTTTACATACCCATATCTCACTTAAAAATTGAAATATCGTAAAAGATCAACGAGAGAACACATAAAATGTTGATACCTAAAAGTTTGATAATAAGTCAATTCACTCTAATATAAAAACTGACAATACCCTATTGAAATTAGTGAACGAAAATTTGATATGTCGTACGTGTGTAAGACGGAAACAACACATGCGACAGGGGTGCGACGCCCTCTTAATGCTAATGACCTAACCTTCTTTCAGAATATTATATGTGGTAAAATTTATTCTCCCTCTCTTCTTCAAAGCTTTAGCTTTAGAGTTCCTACTTGCCATACTCGTAACATTGCTCCATTCACTGTACCTTTATACATCACTGATTATCTGAATAATGAACCTCTCATTCAATGTATGAGACAGGCCGATCAAGACATGTCCTTCACCTACGCTAATTGAGTTTGTTGTTTTCACCTAATTACGAACTGTTTTTCTTCTTATCTTGTATCCATATATTCTATATAGTGTATATTTTTATATATTATTGCTAATTTTAAATACCAATATTACAGTACTATATCTTAAATGGGCTTCCACCCGTGAATAGTTAATAAATAAAATCAGTACGTTGGAACGTGTATAGGTTGATTTTTTTGCAAAAAAGGTAGTGTGGAATGCTTTTAAAAAAAAAATTGTCAAAAAATGCAACGAAACTACTTATTCTGATTAAATATTACAAAAACCATGTATACTATAAAACAAGCTAGCTAACTTTGGAATACAATCCTTGGCGCATATTGTTATCCCAGCTGTAATAACGATAATTGATTAAAAAAGCTTTGAGAGTAGTTTTTTTTTTATTTACAGGTGAATGTGGTGCTAATAAATATATCCCAGTAAAAGAAAAGTAGGTATACCAACATACCTATCCACCCATTTTGACCCAAGTCTAGTTTTGATAAGCCTAAATCTAGTAAAACTAAGTACCTAACATAATACAATGCATAGTTAAATTATAAATGATTTATTGAGTTTTTAAAATTAAGTGAATTAGCAATTTACCTTTGAAAAGCTTCTTTCTGAAGATGCTGAAGATACAGGTATTGTTCTGAGTTCTTTGTAAGTCATTAATAAATTTGGAAAATCATTTCGAAGATCATAATTAGCTAACATTTTAAGAATTTGTAGGTATAACGAACGGCTGTACATTCTTGTCTAATTTAATTTCCTTGAATAACTATTATTATAAATTAATAGATTATGCATAGGTACCAGTGGCGTATTATTATTATTATTATTTTTTTTTTGGAGGGGGGGGGGAGGGTGTCCTCCATGTTTGGACATCGGTGTTATCATTTATTTTATTATAAAATAAATGATATTTTTATATAAAGGGCAAAACTGAAATTAATTTGATTAGATTCGATGACACAGAGATTAAGAATAACACTGTTCATCAGGGAAATAATTTGAATTTCACTGGGTCATTAAGATCATAAAAATACCCGCAGTTTATTAATTTTAAAATAATGTTAACATAAAAAGGTAATTTTTAAAATAAATATCAGTAATCAGTATTAAGTAAATAACCTACAACTTGTCTAATGTCTATTATACTATATACATGAGTTTCAAATGTAAAACTTTTTGTCAATTCCTTACATAGTAATATGTTTAAAAATAAGTTCAATATTTTTTTACATCAGTAAATAATTCTAAAAATGATGTTTGTGAGATTCAATAAAATGCCAGGCACCCTCCGATAAATCACCCAAAATACGCCACTGATAGGTAAATACAATTGAATTTATATGTTACTATTTAGGATCACATCTATCATTTCCTCTGTCCTCTTTTCCTATTTTCATTTTTATATAAGCTATATACTATATAGGCAACCTAACGACCGTTGTACGAATCACCAAGTGTCACGGTTTTACGTCGCTCAGTCCGTCGTGTACCGCTGCATCGTTCAGTTTGACTCAGTTTTTTGCACCGTCGTTTTTTGTAGTGGTTCGTGTCAACCGAGTCGTCCAATCAACTTACCAACTTTAACCAACCTAGCAGCGGATTCCTATACACTTGGTGGTTCAGGTCACATTTTGTACATTAGTCCTCTCCCTCCTGTTACCCTGTATACCGTTTTGTGTATCATTATTATACTATTTATTTTCTTTTGTTTTGTTATTATTATTACGCACACTGGCTAGTAGAATTATTGTTAATTATTATTATTTATTGTAATAGAGTATATACTTATAATTACCAGAAAGAACCAACGTTTTGTCCATTCGAAAAACCTTACCCTTTTTTCTAAAATATTTAAGATATGTTTATTTTTCCTCTACATACACAAGCGTGTTAATAGGCACCATTATTATGCAGTTCATTATATCCGAAACAGTTACAGATCCATATATTAGTCATGAGCCCCGCCACTCAATCCCACTAAAAAACTCGGAGGCCATTGCGGCAATTTCTCTCAAAAACCTCATAATTACGCCCCTGGCCTACAGTACGTAACCTTATAATCAAGTCTCAAAGTTTCAGAATCTATCGTCTGTTTTTCGGGTGCACGTCGATATAATTGGGTCATGATAAGTAGCGCTCTACTATACATTATTATAATACATTTGTAACACGTACCAGTCCCTTTTAACAATAATCGGGGGATTGAACGCGCTGTGCGGGTTCCGTATTGAATAAGAAGATTAGGCAGGTAAAAATAAATTAAGCAGTATGTTACGACCTTAATATTTTACATAAATTTCAATAATGATATAAGGATAAAAAATAATGTTACCAATAGACAATAGTGTATAAATGCGATATGATTTAAATATGTAAATAAAATAGTATCAATAAGATGATACAAAATAACGCACGACACCGTGACGATAAGAGTATGGTATGACGAGAGACCTGGTGAGTTAAGTTCATGAATATGGACGATCACCAACGTGATGAGAATATTGTTGATGTGGAAGACACCAGAGGGTGTAGTATTTAGGACGGTGAAACGGCACAACTTCATAGACGGTCTGAGTGTCTGACTACCGAGTAATATACAAATATAGAACGGCGACGCCGCGTGAACTAACCGACGTACTAATGCGTAAGTGAAAACCACACAAAAGGGTGGAATATAGGTACACTAATAATGGCAAAACAGGGCGAAATTATTGTTACGCAGCGATCACGACTTAGCATACGCAACAACCCTCGCGCACCGTACTGTACTATAATTATAATAAATCGTATCGCTGAATGTATTATTTTATCATTAATAATAATATACAATGTAGGTATATTACAAAAAATAGTAATTATAATAAACTTGTAATATACGGAGGTATAACACAAGGTATAAAACATTAATTATATTATACCTGATATGTTTAATTGACTAAGGTCAGCTGGAACGAATCCGGTGCAGATGCGTACGTCTCATTTGCGTACAGTCTATTTTTAGTTACAAATTTTCTCACTTGCGTACAATTGTGTGTTAAAACTAAGTGTCATTTGCGTACACACTCATTTACCTTCACACTAAATGTAAAATAGGTAATATAATAGGTAATTAATATTCAATGTAAAATGTATAATAATATAGTAAAATTTAATCTAATTTGACGATTATGGCCAATTTTTTGAGGTAATTGTCTAAGTCGTTATTTTCTAAAAAGTTTTGAGTAATACGTTTAATTCTCTCGTCCAATTTTATATATTTTTTGTTTCGTTTAGTGCCTTCTAAATTTAATTCAGCGCGTAAAAGTCGATGGTCACTTTCTGCTGCTGCTATTTTAAGTTTTTCAATTAAAACCCAAATACTCGGGTGCGATCTTCCCACCAATGTTTTAAATTTATGGTTCCATCCTTCGACGATGTTGTTTGTTCGGTGCTTTTCATTATGACAATTCCACATTTCCTTAGAAATAGTGGCGGAGTCGAGCCAGTTTTCAACAAAATAGTCGTTAAATTCAGTTAGCTTCACGTCATCAGGTGCATTACTTTGAATAATAAGCCAAGCGTCGTCAATTTTATCAAGAGGAAGGTAAGCCATTGCTCCACACTTCCTAACATGCATTCGAAAATCTTCATTTTGTTTATATACGGATGCTAAGCCAACATCCTGAATTTTTCGCCACAAGCATTGCGTGAAGTGGAAATGACATCCACGTAATTTTATTTCAGGAAAAATAGTTGATAAGGCGTTCATTGTAGCTATCTCGAAGTCGAGGTGTACGGACTGTGGATTCCATCCAATATTTTTCATTTCCTCAAAAAGGCGATGGTACGTTTGTTGCTTTTTATCGGACAAAAGAGCAAAACCGATGGGGAAAGCATTGCGTTCGTGAAAACTAGAGCTTACATCGATGTGGAACGTGTACAATTGTGTGAATTTATTGCTTACTACAAGTCTTAAAAGTTCCATCTATAAAAAATTCGGAATACTCTTTCAACGCACTTTTACCTGATGCAGAAGCCAAAATTATAATTCTGCTTGTCTTGTCGATAGTTGCATCCAGAACAATGAATGAAGTCCCGTCTCTCAAAGCTACTAGGTCAGCTGGTATCTCAAGTTCTTCTACGGTTTGTGGATCACGAACAGACCATCTAAATTGTTTTCGGGCAAATAGCACTAATAATTATATTTAGGCGACAAAAGTATGCATAGGGAATGCCCACATTTTAAGCTGTGTACGCAAATGTGAGTATAATTCGTTCATAGTTTGACCTTCGATAATTGTGTACGCAACTGAGAAGAAAATCGCCGTGTACGCAAGTGAGACGTACGCATCTGCACCAACACCAGCTGGAACTATTGGGTGATTAGATTTTTTTTTATTCCGTAGTGTCCTTTTTACTAATTGGTCTGGAGTCATTCTAGATTTACAATCAATATTCAGTTGAACTATTCCTTCAGGAAACAGAGTCGATGGATTTTTGTCAATGATTGTCGCTTAATTCTAGTAATAATATTACATTTTACATTATTATTATACTCGTATAGGTATATTAAAATAATAATTACATTAAGTTAGGTTTAAAGTAATAAATCTTACTTTCATTTCTGCTAGGCATTTTGTGACTGATATATTTCGTTGAGATCAGCTAGATGTGTATGGTTTTTAACCAGTAACGAGTTATTTTTGATAAATCCGTAGTTATAGCGATGCAGAACAATTTAACATATTGCGTTTGACACAATGCCAACAAATTTTGGTTTTCAGCATGTGTTGTATGGTATATGCATACCCATTTAAACACAGCTTGTCATGATTTGATTTAATAATATCTGCCATTTCAATCAATTTAATAAAATAAAATAAAATAACACGCACGCTTAAATGATTCAACTGAAAATTCAGGACTGACCTAAACGTAATACGTTGTACCTAGTACCTACCCAAATTGTCGCGATAATCTTATCGTAATAACCGATAAACCGCGTTAAACGGGCGTAACTCCTTTCGCCCAAAAATGACCTTCCTCTTTTCGCCCACGTCCTCTTTTCGACCAAGTATGATAAAATAGTTTCCTCTTTTCGCCTAAAAATAATTGCATTCTTTTCGCCCACGGTTTCATGTTCGACATTTTGGAAAGCACTGTCTCAAAAATTAATTTAATAAAGCCATTTAGCATAACCCAGAGAGCACCACAAGGAGGCGGCTTCTATTACTCTCCAAAAATGTATTTGTGTTTGTGCCCATTAAAATAATTATTATATAATATAAAATAAGTATGTATTTGTCATTAGTTGTTATGACGTCGTCAAAAAAATGTTATGTCATGGATTAGGATTTAATTTAAATTTAAATTTTTTGTATAGTTGAATGATATTGATTTAAGAAATGCATACCGACTTATCTCTCCTCTATTGTACTGTTGTATTTTGTCTTCATTTTTTAGTTGACCCATACCAATTAGTATCGATATTATATCAAACATAAATCATCTTGAGACAGTGCTTTCCAAAATGTCGAACATGAAACCGTGGGCGAAAAGAATGCAATTATTTTTAGGCGAAAAGAGGAAACTATTTTATCATACTTGGTCGAAAAGAGGACGTGGGCGAAAAGAGGAAGGTCGTTTTTGGGCGAAAAGAGTACCGCCCCGTTAAACATGATGTAAATTACAAATTAGATACCTAGGTATAAATATTTACAGGTAACAGGTATTTTCAGGTGTTTTGATATATACCCATTTTATTATTTTTCGGTAGTTAAATTTTTTCGATTTCGGACATTATTAACATTCTTGGGTTCAGACATTTTTTCCAGATTTTTGTAGAATACCCGATTTTTTATGGAGTGATTTTCTTATTTGTTGTAATTCAAAAATGAAAAACCTTGGATATTTGAAATTGACAAATAATTGAATATGTTTATTTTATAATTTTCTATACTAGAAAAATATTTTGACTTGTTTACGAATATTTTTAATTTTCAATTTTTATAGTTTTTTGTTTATAAATGTTAATACAATTTTACTCGTTGGGTCATAATACTTGAAACTTTAATACAAGGCTCCTTACACGTTGTAACAAAATTAGTTTGAATATATTACAAATACAAAGGTAACAATTTTTTTTAATAAGCATTTCAAGTTCAAATGTTAAGCTCAAATTCATTAAATTAAAAATGTACAAATTATTTTGTAGTTAAAAATTTATAAAATGTTCAACTTTTATTGCTAAGGATTGAAAATTTTAAACAAGATTACATGAATGTAGTTAATTCTGTAATCATAAAATCTAAAAAACCTATAAAAACAGTTTTTTCTATAGTTATTATAAGTAAGAATTTACGATTTTATTTTTGTGGTATAATTGAAAAATATTATTGGGGGATTACTTAAAACTTCTATAGTAGTAAAGTATATTATTATATAAAAATAGTATTAATTAAATTTACCAGCTACCTTTTTAATAATAATAATATAAATATAATATAAAATATTCTTGGCTGCCAAACCGTCTCCGTTCAGAATCATTTTTCGTATACAATTAAATTATATAATTTAATTTAAATTTAACAATATCCATTAGGTACAGTAACCTATTTTACTACAGCAGAGCGACACACACTGTTTTTAGACTCTGAGCGGAGCGATGAATGTATTGATTTTATAATGATGTGTGTTTTTTTATTTATTTGTATATTTTTTTTAGCATTTTCTACACACCATAGCATTTTCAAAATATTCTGACTAATTTTGAGCTGTTAACGGACATTTTCAGTTTCCAATTTTTTTAGTTTTTTTTTTCTACACTTAGAAAAAAACTAGTGTTGGTTTTAATGATTGAGTAACATCAATTTGTAGCAGTAAAAATGGTTTAAAAGTAATTAGAAATTTCATAAAAACCAAGGGAATATTATTAATTTTAGTATATTTACTTTGATTGTATTATAAAAATATCCCATTGAACTAATCAATTGTATTCCAAAAAATTAATTAAAATAATTATATTCAAGTATTTAAATCATAATCACCTACAATATTTTTATAATAAAATCAATGATATAAAGACAATTTTTTACGACATATAAATGTCATCAATTTAATTAATTTAATTTACTTGATTCAATGAAAAAATATATTTTGTTTAATTATTTCAAATAAACAGCTTATCATCATATTTATTAGATGATATTTACTTGAAATAAGTATAAATAAATGTTTATACATTATTTCGATGATAATATTGGTATAGAACCAATGATTTTATCTTTAATTCAATTATTTTTGTATAAAAATAGAATTATTGCAGGAAATGTCCCATTTGCCCCCGCGGTCCGCGCATTCACGTAATCATTATAGTCGATTTTTCAGTGCCTATTCACTATTCAGCAATAGATAATCGCCATTTTTACATATTAAACTATTAAAGTGATTTTATGAAACACGAAGCGACGAAGCCACGAAGGTACGTTGATTCGTATTAATGCAATATTGCAATTTATTTCATTACTGAAGTTTCGAAATGACAAAATTCATCAAAATCTCGAAAATTATCAATCATTGTAATTCAACAATTATAAAATGGTCAGTTTTTATAACTAAGGATTGAAAATTTAAAATAAAGATTCTAATAAATAGTACATACTGTAAACAAAAAATCTAAAAAATATATAAACACAGTTATTTTTTACAGACATTTTAAGTTCAAATTTGGACGAAATTACATATTAAAATCAATTTTAACGAGTAAAAGTATATATTATAATATTTTTCTATCATCACTGATAATTTTAGGTTAATAATTAAATAATATGAATAATATTAATTCAACTTAGCAGCTACCGTAAAATAACAATATCAATATAATTTAAAACATCCTAGACTGACATACTGTCTCCGCTCAAAATCGTTTTTCGTATACAATGCATTGTAAAAAATATAATATAATATCATGATATTATATCATTGAATTCAAATTTAATACCATCCATTATACAGTGATCTACTTGTAACCTACTGTACAGCAGAACGACATCCACTTGACCCCCTTTTTAAAATTGTTTTGAAACAATATTTAGATTAATCGATATATCCACAAAAATATTATTCTCTATCGTTTATGTAATGTGTGATTTACTGGTTTTACTCTAATATTAGGTACTTAAAAACATACAAAAAAGGTGGTCAAGTGGGTGTCGTTCTGCTATATAGTAGATTACTAGTGGGTCACTGAAATGAATGGTGTTAAATTTGAATTCGATGATATAATATCATTGTGTAAGAAAAAATTCTCAAAATAGATTTTTTACAAAATTAATTTTGGTTTTGGTGTAACACTAAAAAAATAACCGCAGATACTTGACATTTTGACTGAATGTTTATATTAGCATGTTTTATACATGATAACATTTCAAAATATTTCCATTCGTTTTGAACTGTTTACAGACATATTCAGTTTCCAATAATTTTAGTATCTTTTTGTATAAATGTCAATAAAATTTTATTTGTTGGGTAAAAATGCTTGAAAATTTAATATGAGATTCCTAATATATTGTTACAATGAAAGTTGAAAATATTTAAAATCTATAGTAACAATTTTTTTATAAACATTTAGAGTTCTACATTTTAACATACCTAAAAATCACAAAAATGTGCAATTTATTTTGAGTTGAAAATTTAGTTCAAGATTCCTCATAAGTTTGCATACATTTTTAAAAAAAATTTCTGTCTGAAAGTTAAATTTAATTTTAATGAAAAATTTAATTCAATTTCTCATTTAGTGATTTTCTTATTTTGCAGTAAAACAAAAACGGATAATTGTACATACTTGAAATGGACACCATATTCATTTGTTTTGAACTATTATTTTAAGTTTTTTTTTACGAATATCAATATAATTGTATTCATTGGGTAAAAAAGCTTGAATTTAATACAAGGCTCCTAATATATTGTTACTTTAGCAGTTGAAAAATATTAAAAATACATAGGCACAATTTTTTTTTATAAGCGTTTAAAGTTCGAATTTTGACAAAATACGAAAAATCACGAAAATGTGCAAATTATTATGTGTTAGAAATTCATAAAAATTTTCCTTTTTAAATCTAAGATTCAAAAATTGAATACATGATTCCTCATAAGTTTATCTAATTTATAAAAAAAATCTCTACCGGAAAGTCAAATTAAATTGTTATGAGCGTTTGAAGTTCAAATATTTACAATATTGGATATTCACTCGATTGGAGGTTAATTGCGGAGGTTGGTGTTGGGAAAAATGTTATGTTATTTAAGAGCCTTGCGCATGCTCTTTTTTTAAAACTAACTCAATTACTTAAATAAATAACTCTTTAGCTTCTTTGATTGGTCCGATTTCAATGATTTTTTTTTTTACTTTCTTAGCTTAGCTTGATAGTTATACCTATATTCTTGTCACTATATTATATTATATATGAACATATCTGTATGACCATACGTCCATACAGTAGGTACCTAGTTCATAATGTAACCAACAAAATATATAAAAAATATATAAACACAGTTTTTTTCATAGATAATTTAAGTTAAAATGTTGACAAAATTAGATATTTAAACGAAGAATAACGACTTTTATTATATTGTTCATTTTAAAAATTTTATTCATGGGTATATTTAAGTTTTTTAAAGTTATATTGTATACCTACACACAATTATATTTCAAAAGCAATTTTTTTAGCTAACCTATACGTATTACTAATGCCTAATTGTACCTACAATAAATTACTTTAATAACAATTAACAATATCATAAAATATACTTAGCATTATAAATTATAGTCTGATACACTGTCTTCACGCAGAATTATTTATCGCATACGATGCGGCTCTTTGCGTTTTGTATATAAATTAAAGAAAACTGATATAAAATCATTGTATACGAAAAACGATTTTGAGCAATGACGGTCAGTTCAGTCTAGATGATAGGTTAGCTAATATATTGCTACTTTAGCAGTTGAAAAATATTAAAAATACATAGGCACAATTTTTTTTTATAAAATTTAATAATTATATTATGTAGTTAAATATATGTATATAAAATGTTCAAATTTTATAGCTAAGGATTGAAGATTTAAAACAAGTTTTCAAATAAATAGATAAATAAATGATTTTATTCATAATAATACTCTCAAAATTTTAATATACTTAGTAATGTATCATCTAGACTGAACTGACCGTCATTGCTCAAAATCGTTTTTCGTATACAATGATTTTATATCAGTTTTATTTTATATCAGTTTTCTTTAATTTATATACAAAACGCAAAGAGTTACCTATACATCTAATCAGGCCATCATTCAGGAATGTGTTATGAAACTTCAATTTACAAAGCAGTGTAAACCACCTTGTATAAAATGAAATTATTCACACAAACCGCATTTTTCTCTCTCTAAAAGCTCACAAAAAGCTTTTACACAGAATCATTGTAGATTCTGAGCGGAGCAATGAATGTATTGATTTTACAATGATGTGTGTTTTTATTTTATTTTTAATTTTGTGTCTGTCATCACCAATTGATTTTCTTTAGTATCTTTTCTGATAGGAAAGTAAATCTAAATCTAGTTGGTACTTTAGTAAGTAAAAAATTCTTAATAGTTTTCAAATGCACAGGAAAAAACAACAGAAAAAACGGGAATTTATACGCAAAATCGGTTTTTGAAAAAATCGATTTTAGTTGTTGGTGTAACTTTAAAACAAATAACACAAGTTACATGAAATTTTGACTGGATGTTCAAATTAGTGTTTTCTATACACGATTAAATTTTAAAAATATTTTCATTTGTTTTGAACTGATTACGGACATATTATTCTGTTTCCAATATTTTTAGTTTTTTTTTCTATGAATGTCAATCAAATAAGTTTTGTAAAATGCTTGAAAATGTAATACCAGGTTCCTGATACATTGTTACAATAGTAATTGAAAAAAAAAATATTAAAAATACATAGGCACAATTTTTTTTTATAAACGTTTAAAGTTTGACAAAATACGAAAAATCACGAAAATGTGCAAATTATTTTGTGTTAGAAATTCATAAAAATTTTCCTTTTTAAATCCAAGGTTTGAAAATTTAATTCAAGATTCTTCATGAATTGCCTACCTTTTTCAATAAAAATGTCTACTGAAAGTTAAATTAAATTTGTATGATCGTTTGAAGTTCAAATTTTTACAACATTGGAAATTCACTCGATTTCTCATGTAGCGATTTTCTTATTTTGCTGTAATTTAAAAACAAATTACAGTAGATACTTTAAATTTATATCATATGTTTATTTTATAAATTTCTATACTTGATAAAATTTTCAAAATATTTTGTTTCATTTTGAGCTATTTATGGACATATCCTTTTTAAAGTTTTATTAGTTTTTTTTGCTATAAAGTTCGATACAATTTTATTCGTTGGGTCAAGAAGCTTGAAAATTGAATACAAGGCTCCTAATATATTGTTACCTATAGTAGTTGAAAAATATTAAAAATACATAGGCACAATTTTTTTTTATAAACATTTAAAGTTCGATTTTTGAAACATTTATCAAATTTTAAATTTTAAAATGATTTTGTACTTAAAAATTATTAAAATTGTCAACTTTTATTGTTAAGTATTGAAAATTTAAAACAAGGTTCAACGTAAGTAGGTTATTTTGTAACTAAAATATCTCAGAAATATAAACACAAAGTTATTTTATGATCAAATTTGGACAAAATTACATATTAAATAACCAGGAATAACGATTTTAGTTATTTTGTTGTAATTTTATAATATTAATTCATCTTGTTCGATGGGAATGTGAATATAGTTGATGCATTCGGTAAGTCAACATTTTAATAGTTTTCAAAAGCGCCGGAAAAACAAAATAAAAACCTATAGGAATATATTTTATTTGTGCATGTTTTATATTTATATAGGTATGCGATACGTATATAAGATAATCGATATCATATTTTTTGGGAACGAGGTGGGTAACCTATCACATTTACATATTTTATTTTATGAATATTAAATATGGTAGTATGGTAATACTGTAATATACCATCATACATAATATAAATAGGTACAAGGTGTAACAGAAGAACATTATAAATGGAATAATTTTTATTCTAATCAATATTTATGTATATTTGTTAATACAGTTTACAAAATGTTTAGATATTTTCGTTACAAGATGAGAGTATAACACTAATTTCTTTTTGTAATTAAGACAATTTTTAATTTCAATCAATATTTTTTTGGAGTAAATTGATTTAAAACATAGGTACCTAATCACTTTTTTCAAAATATTCTTTTTAGGAATTTTCTGACATACCTACCTATGTATATTTCTTAAATTATTTATTTTCCATATCATTTTCATAATTGTTGTCACAAGTTAACAGTTTAAGTACTTTCAACTTTTTATTTTTGAGTCATTTTGCTACTTTCTGTATAGATATTATGTGCATACCTATAATAACTATTAATATTATAGGAATATCCGAATATGCATATTGCATATTATGTAAGTATATTTACAATTTAGTTATCAGGGATTTTATTATGTGATATGCGTATTTCTTTATATTAGGTAGGTATGTACTTTAAATGTATTTTATGTAAAGAGAAATACAGAGTCCGTAACATTGGTTATAACTTATAATTTATTAGTTATTATAGTTTGATAATTTCAAGATTTCTTTATGTTTATAGTATATTCGTGAAGATTCAAGATTATATTTTACGTCTTCTCAGCCTCCATACATTGGCTATAATATACACAGTGTCAGTGTAATAGTGTATATAATATAATCAATGATTCATGTGTATACAGGTATTATAAGTGTACAGCTACACATGGCCCGGTGCCCCGGTAGGTATGTATGTATATATCTATACTATAATATTATTATCATATAAATTGTTAATTATATTATTTTTGTAACATTATAACGAGTTTTGATGGCTATCGACTACACTATACTATACTTTTAAATTTCTAACATTATTATAATTTATATAGACAGTAGGTACTTATAAAAGCAATTCTCAAGTGGAATGAGAACGTTGGTACTTGGTAGGCGGTGAGTAGAGGTGTATGCTTGCCGGTTTTAGATAACGTTCGCCGCGTCAGCGTCGCGTCTGTTGTAGTCTTGCGCTGTCGTCTTATTATCAGCTCGCGTTTGTTTGGTTCGAAAAAACGTTGTTATCATTATCGAGCATTCGGACGTACCGCCGCCGCCAATAATCGTCATTAGCCGCCGTACAAACAGATCTATAGGAAAGTAAACGGCACCGCTCACCGGAGAAACAGCCGAAAGAGTGTGACCGTTTCATACGCGCGAGTGTTGTTATTATAATCAAAAAACGACAACCACAACGACAAAATGGCAGGCGGCGTCATACTCGAGAATCTGAGCGGAAAAAAGCTGTTCGTGCTCGTATCATCGTTGCTCTTTTGCCAGCTCGCGTGTTTCCTGATCGGCGGACTCGTAGGTAAGTCATCGTTCACATGACCTGGCCGGGATTCCGTCGCAAACGTTCCTTTGTCCTTACTCAACGATTATGTTTTTCTTTTGTTCACAGCTCCGACACCGTCCGCCATCGACATGGTGTTAGCCTCTAAGTGTTTGTACAATGACAGCAATCCTTGGTCGTACATCAGAGGCGACGGCAAATGCTTCTCATACCACTCAGACATCTACAAAGATAGCCTTATCGCCAACACAATGGCCAATGATATTGTATTCACTTTTCAGGTAATTCATTACGTGCCTAGCTAATAGTATGATGTTGTTTCGCTCCCTACCTATTTATAAATAATCATTTTACCAATTTCTAGATACCTACTCCACGCGATGGTCAGACATTGGATTATTCTCGATGGCAGCAGAATCTTATAGGAGTACTTAATTTTGATATTGAGTATCATATTGGCACTCAAATGGGTATGAATACAATAAATTATGACTTACTTATACATTTGATCTTAGTTACCTTGTGACTTATTGATATGAAGTGATCGTTGTGGTCACATGATACTGTACATAATTGTGCAATGTACATGTACCTACTATTGAGATATTTTAATGACAATATTTATAATAAAGTAGTAATCAATAAAAGTAAAATATTCATCAAACAAATGTCCTAAAAATTACAATTATTGAAAATAATATAAGTTTTATATGGTTCAAATTACTTAATATACCTAAATGACCAAACAAAGTTGATAAAAGAAGATAAAATATTAAAATAAAAAATGTTTGGTTAAATAAAGTAGTATTTAATTTCAATGAACAAGACATGTTTAAATATTATTAAAATATACTTACATAATATTATTTTTATATGAAACACTATTAAGATGTAATTTTTTATAAGCTAACTTTTTCTACGACGGTGTTGTGTTGATATGCCACTCTGTTTTTTATGTATTACATTATATTTTAAAGTTATCTAATATTAAATATGTTATGTTATAAAAATAAATGTATATTTAAAAACTTTCAGCAACCCACCAAACATATAATTGTTACCTATAGTTTGTGAATCTCTGCCATAACATTTTTAATGACAATAATTATTGTCAATTTTATCTTTTTAATTAATTGAATTTGATATTTCTATTATTATTCATGTATCATAAATTTATAAAATTAAAGGTTTTTTATTATATTTGTATTAATAGATTTAAATATTTATTGGTAGGTGTGCTATAGTCATAATTTTTTATCAGGCATATTACATTATTTTTCTCTTAAATAGTTAATTTTTAGACTTGAATTACTGTTTAAATCAATATGACTCGATATATAATAATTATCAAAAGTTAAGTTCATTGTTATTTCAAATATTAAACCTACATTTTTTATGAAAATTTAGAAAAGTTAACTTATTCTATTTAGAATGTAGGGATTACAAACTATAATTGAATTAATTGATTCCATGAGTCTCCAAAAATCATTTTTAATGTAGTGATTTGTAATTGATTTCATACCTTGAAAAGAACAAAGTTTGTTGTTTCCAACATATTATAATCCTATCTGTACTTTTTTTAATGCATTTTTAAACAAAAAAAAGTATAATTAAATACTAATTTACTGACATTTTTACAAAATTTAATTAAAAATTGAATATTATTATGTAGTTTTGTGAGTGGAATTAGTCAAATACAATGATAAGTTAATTGAGTATTAAACAGTAAATAAGTATTTACATAAACATTTTTACTTATAATTAGTTAAATACTACTTATTAAAAAAAAGTGATACTTAGATTTCATATCTGCAGATTAAAAAAACCAAATCTTCTTTAAAAAAAATTATTATAGAGAACTATTGAGTGTTTATTTTATTCTTTCTAGATCGTAATCTTGAGTTAACGTTAGATACCAAACTTGGCTATCGTAATGTGGGAGACAAGGATGGCGATTGGAAATTATTTGCTACTTCAGTTGAGAAGCGTAATCTTGATTGTGTTTCAGAAGAGGTAAATAATTCTTGCTTGTATATTTCTTGTTGAGTTATGCTGAAAAATTGTATTTTGTTGTAGAAAATAGATGGTCATAACTATCAATGTGGATTAGTACCGCTTTTTGAACTCGGATCATTACATCATGATTATTATTTAATCAACATAAAAATACCTGTGGATGAAAAAAATGGAATAAACTTTGGTTTAGGACATCTAAAAGATGTTTGGCTTGTGGTAAAAAATACGAATGTTCTTTCATTCATAAATAATTTAAATTTTATTCAATATTTGAGTAAAAAAACTTAATTTTTATACCTTCTTTAATAATAATATTATGTCTTTAATATTATCGATAATATTTTTAACATAGTTTTAAATCTTAATTATTTGTGTTAGTATCTGTTAACTTGTTTATTAATTTAGTGTATAACTATTTTATATTTATTAAGAATAATGTATTGTTAATAGGTTATTAATCAAAATGGCGGTTTTACTAGAGTATGGCTTTACATGAAGACAATATTTTTCCCGTTTATTGTTGCAATAATGATATGGTTTTGGAACAGAGTTCATATGCTGGCTCGTAAACCAGTTTTGCTTGAACGCATGTTGATGACTATCGGTTTTGCACTAACTCTTTTGAATCGTAAGTAAAAAGCAAAATACCTTTATAGTTTACAATAAAATAAATTTACAAAATCCTGACTCATGCATGAGTTAATAATAATTAATTACAATAACTATAAATTATAAAGGCTATAATATAATATATATTTTTTTATTTTAGTCAGTTTAATTTAATCATGAATTTCATGAGTTTTATTGTTGATAATATAATTAAGTTTAATAGTCATAATTTCTTACTTAAAAATTTAAAAAAAGCCTATTTGAGGCACTATTTAATATTCTTAGATTTATATTACACACTAAATCAATAAAAATGGATTCTTTTTAATGTTAAATTGTCTATGTTATGCGTTGCTAAGGTGGAGTACATACTATTAATCTAATTTTTCTCTAGTTCCTGTTGAATTTTTGACATTAAGTTATGATATGCCATTTATGTTGCTTTTGCAAGATATAAGACAAGGTATATTTTATGCCGCATTACTTTCATTTTGGTTGATTTTTGCTGGTGAACATCTCATGGTAAGTGATCTAACCGTAGTAAATTATCAACTAATTTTTATTTTTATATTACTATAATAATGTATACAATACTTGTTTCAATTTTTTTATGTTCACCATACTTCTTCATCTTCGTCATGCGCATATATAGATCCAGGTAAATTAAATTAATTCATTATTTTAATACTAATTATACATGTCGTGATTAAGGACACAGTTTGTAACTGTTCTTATTCACAATTATCTAATAACCTTTATTCCAAGTAAAATATATTTCAATGTTTATTATTTTCAATAAATATTGTTATGTATTAATATTTTTTAAATAGTAGCTATTGAAAATTAGTCGGAATTAATGTATAATTTTGTAATTCATAGGATTCTCAACAAAAAAATTTGCAGAAATATTGGAAACATTTGAGTGCAGTCGCTGTTGGTTGTATTTCACTGTTTGTATTTGACATGTGTGAAAGAGGTGCACAATTAAAAAATCCTTTTTACTCCATATGGGCAACCAATACTGGCACAAATTTAGCTGTATCCTTTTTTCAAACATACTATATTTATTAACTTAATTTGCTCAAAAAATAATTTTCTTTAACATAGATCAATTCAGTTAACTTTTATAATATTAGCAGCAATATCTGGCGGAATGTACTTTTTATTCTTATCATACATGATATGGAAAGTTTTCTGTAATATAAGTGCTCGAAGATCAGCATTGCCATCTATGTCAAATGCCCGGAGGTTACATTATGAAGGCAGTATTTATAGATTTAAATTTTTGATGATAGCTACACTCTTATGTGCTGCTTTAACTGTAATTTTATTCATATTGGGACAGGTAAAATAACCGTTATTTATTTTTGAATGTCAATAGCTCATATTTTGCATGTTATTGTAGGCTTCAGAAGGACATTGGAAATGGAATGAAAATAATAATCTAAACTATGCATCAGCGTTTTTGGTTGGAGTCTATGGAATGTGGAATATTTATATATTTGCACTCATTGTTCTTTACTCTCCTTCCCATAAGCACTGGCCATCAGAAATTGGTAATGTTATCGATGATTATGTAATAACTAACTTAGATTATACTAATTGTTCTTATTTGATTGAAATTTAATGTAGACATTTTAATTGGTATATTGTTTTGGTTATAAGTTATTAAATAAATCAAACTATTATAAAATAATGTAAAAAAAAAGTAGTAAGATTGCAATGATATTTTATAATATTTTATTTTTGTATTTGGTAGGTATTATTTAGGTACATATTAGGAAATTATGCCGTTACAAGGTTATGCCATTAAAAGGATGTCAGTGTAGTATTTGTTTTCTCTCTCTGACCTACAAGCAACATGGCAAATTTTACGTTCACAATAATGAATAAATCATATCAATTCCTCAAATTAGAGTTAAATGACCTCTCATAAAATTTAAAGGTAAGATTATTATCTAAGGCATCTCATAGGTGTTGTATTATATTTTAATTTTATAGTGTGTTATGAGTATTTTAAAACTGTCAATTATTTGTACACCTCAAAATACTCTAAACTCGCTCTAAAATTAAAATATAATAAAACACCTATGAGAGGCCCTAGATAATAATCTTACCTTTAAATTTTATAAGAGGTCATTTCACTCTAATTTGAGAAATTAATATGATTATAATCATTTTTGTGAACGTAAAATTTACCAAGTGTGCATAGGTTAGAGAGAGAAAACAAATACTGCGCTGACATCCTATTAATAAAAGGTCTGATTTTTATTAACAATAAATCAATTTTAAAAAGTGATTATTTTTAAATTTGTGCTTTTTAAAATGTTTGTTTTGTATTTTAGATGTGAACAACAGTTCAAGTGACACAATTGAATTTAGCCGTCTTCCTACTGAGCCAACAGAAATGTCATCTTTGGCTTCATTCTCTAGGAAATCTGCTTTTGACTGAACATACAAATGCCATGACATCTTCCTAAACTCTAATTTTAAGTTCATCATGACATTTTTTACTTTTTTCCTCATTTATTATTTTTAGGCCTGTGATAGACAATCACAGTACAATTAAAGTTAATTTTAATTTAAGATCTTATTCACAGCAGTATTATTTTGTATTTTTTTTTAGTACTTTTTATAGTATTTTTTTTTTTAATAAGATAAGGATTTTCTTTTATGAATTTACTTTTTTTTTAGTACTGCATATTTATAAGTAACATAATTTTAAAAATAGAATATTCATTATATTATTGTATGAATGTATGTATTGTTTAAATGTCCTTCTTAGATTAATACTTATTGAAATTTATATACTTTTTTTGAGTTCATTGAAGTATTGGTAAATTTATACGTGGATTAGGCCTAACATTTTATAATATTTTTTGTTTTTAATCAAGAAAATAATGAGTTGTCTATTCACTAGATCTGTCATTGATAAATTTTTTTAACTGGCAATAGTGTCTTAACATTGCCACCGTGGCTATCCTATTGGCTACTTTACTTCATACATTTTTTTGTAAATTACCTACATATCAACTATTATAATCAATACATTAAAAATATTTACTGCATATCTTGATAGTATTAAGTAATAACCCTGTTGCATACCAATACCAACAATTATTAAATGTATTAACTTCACTAAAGCTAAATAATAATTGCATTTTACTAAGAATATAAATAAAATATTATTTTTCAAAGTGTATGAATCATGACATAAGCTATGATATTTTTAGTTTATACAAGCCCATTGCAGTTTGAGTAGTTTATTCTAAATAATACAACACATATTATGTTTATATATTTATATAATATTTTGTTTTACATTACTCTTATGATTGTTATATGATAAATTCCTAACTGAATGCTTAATTAGGCATATTATATACAATTATACTAATCAGTTTATACAGGAAACAACTTTTTAAATCAGTGACATTAATTGAGCTTCATTGTTAAAATTGCAACCAATTTTTAGGGTGAACAGACTTGTGCCCCCTTCCCACACCCCCTAAACAGTTTTATTTTATTCTAAATTTAACATTACAAGCAAGACTGGACATAAACGTGTTAAGAATTAAGTTACACAAGTGAATATTATACCAAGTTTTTTTTTTTAAAAAAAGCAAACATAAGTTAATCAACTTTATTGTTATGTTCAGTTTTTTCTTATACACAATTTCATTGATTAAAAATATATTTTTTTTCATAAAAAAAAAATATTAAGAGGATGTCAGCACACTGTTTTCATTTATCATTATAAAAATGATAGAAAATAATATTTTTGTGAATATGATATATTGATTTGTCAAATTATTGTCTTTAAACAAATTAATATCCGTTAAAAATTAAAAAAAATTTATTTAAGTCTAGTATAAAGTCAAATAATAATAAAATATGAAACCATTATGTACACCCTGTAAAATATTATTCTTAATAACTTTTGTTATGCATAGGTGATTTTATCCTACAAAATTTGTAGTACAAATACTCAAAAATCATAAATTCATAACGATTTTACGTGAATGCATTTTATCTATATTGCACATGGTTTTGAGGGAGTAAACAGATATTGCGCTGACATCCAAATACCTTTGTTATATATATTAACGGACACCTACTTAATTGTATTATAAAATAATTTCGCACTCTTTCTGAACTCTTATAGTAATCAAAGTAACGTATATAAATACAAATGTATACAAAATATGTGAAATGTAATTCCACAATCATGTTATCACTGAAACTGGGGTGTTCACAATAAATACTTAATACATGTTAAATAACAATGCTAATGCATTGAAACAAAGTTAAACGTTTGTTGTAAAATTTAAGTTAGTTAATTACTATACTGATAGTGCAGTTGATAATGTTTATAAATTTTTTAACTATATTAATTTAAATTTTTTGAAACTACACATGATTTTTTGGAGTAAAGATACTTTTACGACCCTATAATATTTTCATTGGTTGCAAATGTGACCCCCTCCCCCTATTTACGCCACTGTATGTAATTAATAATCATAAGTGTAATAATTTAATAAGTATTTATTATTATAAACCTATCATAATAGAAACACAAAGTGTGTAATTTGTAACAACATTAGTAACTAGTAAATATTACTATTTTCATGAAATGACAAATAATATTTTATTATTAATATATTGTAAGTTATTATTATACATTATTATAACTTATCAATAATAGAACCAAGGTTAAAAAATCTTTAGGTACTTATTAAATAGTTCAAACACTAAATTTTGTATCTACTATTCCTTGTACTGCATTTTATTGTAATCTTCAATATAATAAATCAATTGTTTTCATTCAAATCATTCAATTATATAGTTAAGCTATAATTTATGATAAATTATATAAAAAAAAAATTAGTATAACATTATTGTGATTGTTATTGCTACAGCAAATTCTTGACTGATTAAGCTTATTTCAAAAAAACAAATTTAATACTAATTATTATGTATTCATAAATATCACTCGACTATAAACTTCTAAAATATTTTTTTTATTTCTTGTTCAGTATTGCATATTGATATTTAGTACAATAATAAACTAACCTTTATAATGTAATAGTATACTTCATCAATAATTGATGATAAATTATATTTAAAAAATGTAATATCTTATATTAAAAACTAAAGAAATTTAAATTTACTAATGCTTTTAAAATAATAGCAACTACAATTGAAATTAGAATTAATAAATACTAAAATTACCTATGATGCTAAATTTAAATGTATTAAAGTAATACATTTTTACTAAAGAAAAAATATCAAATATTATTAAAAATATTGAATATAAATTGTTATTATTAAAGGGCCATGTAACAACACATTTAATAAAATATTTTTAAGTTCAATGTATGAAATATCGAAATTTGAAGAACAAGTCAAATTTCACTCCTACACTAATGTAGCCTATTGACTATAGGTCATTCTATATTTATTTATAATATTATTTAAATATTTTAAAATAGTCTATAATATTATATTATATTGTAGCATTTTTAAGCTTTACCTAATACAAAATATGTTTATTTCACGGCTACATGTTGTGTCAAAAGCATATTGTTTGTTGAAATGAAATAAACTCATTTAAACATTCAAAAAATTATAAAACTAAATATTAATATGAGAAAATAATTATAATAGTCAGCTGGTAGTGAAATTGCTAAGGCCAGAGCACCAAACTCTCATCACAATGTTTTTACCTGTATGTTAGTATGCATGGTGCTATGAAATTGTTCAGTGAAGATTTGGTACCAATCTTTGAAAATTACATACCAATACATTGTACAATTAAGTTCAAATATTTGGTTCCGTACATCCAAAAATATTGTCGTTAATATCTACGTTAAGTTGTAAGGAGGTACTGTTCAAACACGGATGCGTTCGCATCTGACGCGGAAGTTCGCTGGCTGGCTTACTCCTTCCTCTACCGACCGGCACTGGGCTGTTGGCCGTTGGTGTGCCGGTTACACACCTGTAAGGAGAAGCTATAGTCCCTGTCTGTTCCCAGCGGTCGAGCTTGACGCAACGTCACGTCCGCTTGCCACTGCTGTCTTTTGCCAACGGCTGAACTTTTCGGATCAACGTTCCGCCCGTTCGCCTTTTTTTACGTTGTCAGGCAGTTGCCACCTGACGTTTTGGTTAAATCACTTTTATTTTGTATGGATATTAATTGTTGCCAAATCCCGAGATACGAGTTGCTCTCCGACGAATATATTAATTGTGCGACATAATTATTATCTCTAAAAGACATGTTGCGCACTGCGCCCATAATTAGATAAATCTACTATTATATTGTCTATTAAATTTTACACTATGGGTCACCCTCCTCCCGTCCATAACGGTGACCTGCAACAACCGGGAATGTTAAACTCTGGAATTTAAAATCGTGAAAGTAGATAATATCTGGACTGTAAAAATCTGGAATTTAAAAATTTGAAATCCATAAAATTCTGGACCGTAATAATTTGGACCGGACAAAATTGAATCGTAAGAACCTGAACCGGACAAAACTGGACTGTAGAAGTCTGGACCGGACAAAACTGGAACGTCAAAGTCTGGACCGTAAAAATTTGGACCACTTACATATATATATATAATATATTCGTTTTAACGGGGTATGAGCTATAAATATTAAATTAATACTGTTTTTGGGATGAATTCAAAAACCTTCAATTTTTAATACTTCTTTAACGGGAAAATTATATTGGTCAAAATAAAAACGTATGTAGTTACTAGTTCATATATAGATTAAAAAATGAAAACTAATATTATGATACAATTCAAATAATAACCTACCTATTCAGTAACAATGGTTATATTATAACAAAATACAAATATTATACCTAAGGTAAGATTATTAAATAGGTAAGTATGTTAAATTCATAGAGTGCATAATATTAATATGTATTATATATTTTAAGTATCTATTGTAGATGACCTAAATTAATTTTTAATTGTCTGTAAAACGTAGTTCTAACAAAAATATAATATATATCTAATTCCATATATCCTAACCTATTTCGTTTAAGCACGGGTTCCTTCGTTAAAAACTGTAGTTTCATAGGTCCATTTTAAGCATTTGGGAATAAATATTTTTGAAATAAAGCCCATAAATCAATAAGCAACTCAAAAATCTTCATTAAGTTGGACACTAGGATAACATATTTTATCTTAATAAAAATAATTATAATTTGTTATAATTTTATACAAGTATTAATCATGACTTCTAATTTATGTAAGTATGGAAAATTTGCTTGTTTCATCCCGTATTACAATTATTGAATATTGATTGGCGTATAATTGATTGCAAAAGATCAGCAACCTTTTTGATGTTCCTTAAAGGTTTTATAAAGATAGGACTTTTATTGAAGGATTTAGGTTTTTTGATATGTTTTTTAAATTCTTTTTATATCGAAAACTTTCAATAAAAGTCCTATGTTTATGAAACATTCAAGAATCAAAGTAGAAACGTCACTAGTTTTTAAAAGTGTATTAACTCAACTATTAAGGGGGTAAATGTTGTGTTCTAAATTTGAATTTTTCTAAAAAAAAATTTGCGAGAAATTTCGTTTAGCTATTTTCTCAAACTTAAATACGAGACGCGGCTTTTTTGAGAACAAAAATTTGATCTATAGATGTCACTGCATTGTACCTCGAAGATTTAAAGACGATGCAGCCCATATTGAAGGAGCTACTACTTCAACATTTACACCCAGCCGTTCCAATTTTGTGTTATTAGTTCAAGTATGTATATACTATAAGAGTGAATTGACCTACTATTTTATAGGTTTAAATATTTTATCCTTATATACCTATTGAATATCGATTTACATTAATAAATAATGAGCTACATGCCTACTAAAAAAAATGCGATAAAAAAGTTCAAAATAATTATTACTAAAAACGTCAAACAGACGTATACCATAAGGAAACGTCTGGTTATACGAATATTCTCGTAATGCATTTTTAAACTTTTTGGTACTCCGATTACGGGCGAAATAATGGTCGTACGTACTTCATTACTTCTACCATGGACCATTTTTGAATCCTCGTACACCAAAAGACTAGGATCTCGAGTATCATAGTGATCGAACGAAAACCCAAAATCCAAAATATACTACGTAACTACGTAATTTTCTGAGTACAAAAACACACGAAAAATCATAACACCCGAACCAAAAGTCGGATAACCTAGATTTTCGTAATCGATACAGCCCAAAGTCCTCTATAACATCCGACTATAAAAACGGCTCGCCGTGGCCAAAATCTGCGTGTCCGCGATGAAAACCCAGAAAAACGTAAATTTTGAACTTTTGAAGCCCCAAAAGACGAAGAAAAATGGTTCCTATGGTTTCGACACTAGACGCAGAATTTAATCACTGACCTCCAAGTTTTACAAACCTCGAGCTTCAGAAACGTCGTACAAAAACTTAACCTCTTCCAAATACATCTAATGGGAGGGTTCTAGGACCCCCGACTCCGGGAGTACGTTTTTTGAAGGGTCTAAACCGAAACGTTTGGGAACTTAAAAGTATAATATTATCTTATGTGAACGTCATCTACAACTTATAAATGATTTATTGAACTTTACAAACTAGGTATTAAATATTATTTACATACGTTTGTTCGCATTTGGTATAATTACGCCAGCAGTATACAACATTATATGTGAGTATTTTTCCTAGAAGTTACCTAATTATATAATCACATCGATAATAAATCTATTTAAGAGTGTTAAACATGAACAATTGTTTGTATAATTGATGAGCTTTAAATTTCAATACTCGAAGTTAATGATATATACGTCTCGAAAATGATTATAATTTAATGTATTTTGTTATAATACTATAATATCTGGACAATAGGTAGGTATATGTGTAATAGACTTATAGTAAATTAGGAGTTTAAGAAATGTATGTGTCAGGTAAGACTGCCATTGGATCAGGGGCGTATTTACATGTTTCCCGCTTGTAGGCCTGTGGAAAATTGCCACCCTAAATAGGTACGTTACACTAGCACCACAACCTAAACTATTTTCTTCAAAATTGGTCTCATACTTTAGTAACCGATTAGTAACCATTCGTAACCGAAAATTTGGAATTCGTAACCTAATCCAAGTACCCAGAAAACGGTTTTCCACGAACGGGTGCTGGTGTAACGTTACGCCAGCACCCGCACATTGAAAATTGAAATAATCTACTTCGAAAGTTCAAAACTAAACTAGGTTTTAGTAACCGATTAGTAACCATTAGTATAAAATGCTAAGACGGTGGCGTCCCCAATCGGCACTCGACGAACTAGCATAGTGGACCAGAGCCGTTCCGAGGGGCGGTCTCCCGGCGACGGCGTAACCGTCGTCCCGTTACAGTGTTGCCAGGTTTGGGGAAAAATCTCCAAATCTGGGGAAATTCGGAGTACCTGGGGATTTGGGGCGAAACTTTTATAAATCTCGATAAAATGGGGATAAATTTGAAATTTAATAAACAGAATTATTATTATCTCAATCGCATACCAATTTATCACTAAAAATTTCAAATATATCCAATTCTAGTTTAAATTGTATGATAAAAAGTTTGACCCCCGAGTACCAATCACGGTTGTAGATAGAACACATTCTATCTACAACCGTGGTATCAATTGACAACCATAGATAAAAAATGATTATAGACAGATTGATAGTACAATTTTAAAAATAGTCAACAACACGATTTAAGATATAAATAAATATCACAACCACAAATTTACAGACTACAGCACTACTAGCACAGAATAAATGAAATTTCATATGCTGCTACTTTCACTTATCAGTACTATATAGTATATGGTCACACGGAATAGAAGTTTAGGTTGTATATGACTCAACTATAAGTATGGACTATGGATATTGATTACCACACTGATTCGTCGGATGATCAAATAGAAGACACTCAAATTGCTCCATCAACTTCCAAAAAATACTATGACCATAAATATAATTATATGTGGGAAAAACAGGAACATTTTAAAAAATGGATTGCCAAAAGTACAAAAGGTGAATTATATTTTCATTGCAAATCTTGTAATCAAGATTTAAAAGGAGGATTGTCGGCAGTTAGAAAACACAATATTTCAAAAAAACACACCACAGCTGTGAGTAATGTAAAAGTAACATCAGTATTTAACATGAAGTCGGTTATTCAAAGTAAAAACTCGGCAAAGAATATTAAAACCGCTGAGGTACGTATTGCTTCATTTATCGCAGAACACAATATACCAATAAATTCCACTGATCATTTAGTGACATTAATAAAATCTATTAAATTAGATGCAAATGAATTAAAAAAGTTGACATGCGATCGTACAAAATGTACAAGTATAATTAATAATGTGATTGGTAAATCTGGGTTTGAATTGTTAATTGAATCTTTGAAATTAAATTCATTTTCTCTTTTAATTGATGAGTCAACAGATCTGAGTGCAACAAAACATTTAGCATTAGTTGTTCGAACATGCATTGATTTTAAAGTTACTGACAGTTTTATTTGTTTACTACCTTTAAGTGATGGTTCTGCTAAAAATATTTATAGTGTCATTGTAGAATTTTTTACCAGCAATGATGTACCATTTATCAAAAACTGTATTGGTTTTGCTGCCGATGGTTGCAATGTCATGCATGGAAGTAAGAATTCTGTGCAAGCTCTGTTCAGAAAAGATATACCAAATATTTTTATCATGAAATGCATCTGTCATTCTCTTGCTTTGTGCGCAGAGTATGCCTGTCGTAAATTACCCGATGATATAGAAATATTAATCAGGAATATTTATAACTATGTGCAACATAGTTTTAAAAGACAACAAGAACTTAAAGAAATTCAACAATTATTTAATTTAAAATCTCATAAAATGCTTCAACTCAGTTCAACAAGATGGTTATGTTTATTAGCAGTGGTGAAGCGTATTAATGAACAATATCCAGCATTAAAAGCATATTTTAATGCACAAACGTTTGACAACATAGACAAATCTTACAACATTACAAATGGTTTGAATAATCCAATAAATAAGTTATATCTAGATTTCTTAGAATTTATCTTACCTACTTTAAATGATTTAAATCTTGAATTCCAGTCTGAACTTCCTAAAATATATCTTCTATATGACCGTATGGCAAATGCTTATAAATTTATTTTACAATGCTATATAAAATCAAGTGAATTAAATAATACTGACATTTCGCTATTACAATACCGTAACCCTTGCAATTTCTTACCAGATGACCAAATATATTTAGGACCAAAAGTAGCTATAGCCATTTCACAAAATAATTTGAATTCTTCAGATAAAAAGCAGTTTGTAAAGTGTTGTCTTGATTTTTATTTGGAATGTGCCCACCAACTTTATCTTCGTTTTCCATTTAATAGTAGATATGTTCTTGGATTAAAACATTTATCTTTTTTAGACCCTAAAAAAATATCTAATGTACAGTCATTAGGAATTGTTGCTTCTTATTTTTCAAACTTTGTTGAGAATGTCAATGAATTAGACAGAGAATGGCGCCTACTGATCTCAAGTGATATAGACATTAATTTGAGTGCAAATGAATTTTGGGTCAAATATCTTAAACAAGTTAAGGGTGATAACACTCAACTTTATCCACAGCTATCTAATTTTGTAACAAATTTGTTAACTCTTCCACACAGTAGTGCTTGCGTGGAACGAGTATTTAGTGCAATAAATAATAATAAGACAAAAACAAGAAACAGGTTATCCTCTGAAACATTACAAGGTATACTACATACAAAACAATTAATTTCTGATCAAAATAAAAATTGCTATGACTTTAATGTTACAGACGAACTATTAAAGTTACATTCTAACAATATGTATTCCTAGGTATTAATTTGTATGCATAGGTACATGTTATAAATATACAGCATTAACTAATTACAAGTTTTTATATAAGTAGATATTATCAACTTTATTAGTTGTTAATTATAAATTGTTATTTGTTAATATAAAAGTAATTATCTTCTTTTATATTTTAGAATTATACTTAATTAATGTGAACAAAAAGGACTGACATTTATTTTTATGATATGATTTCATTTATATTGTTTGTTTTATGAGTATTGAACTCTTACTTGATAAATTGTTTTTATATATTAAGATTTATTTGTTAGTAAAAAAGTTAATGCTTTTATATATTTTATCATTTTACAAAAGTCAAAATGTAAACAAAAAGGACTGACATTAGTTTGTAAATTTGCATATGGTATCATTTATATTGTTTGTTACTCGAGTGTTGCTAGTTTTTATAAATTTATATTTATTAACACAAAAGTAATTATTTTATATTTTAGAATCATGTGATCAAAAAGGACTGACATTTATTTTTATGGTATGATTTCATTTATATTGTTTGTTTTATAAGTACTCAACTCTTACTTTAATAAAATGTGCTTTATTTATTTTATATTTATTTGTTGGAATAAAAGTTTATACTGTTATAACTTAACAAAATGTGAAAAAAGGACTAATTTTTTGTTATATTTATTTTAAAATTAATTATTATGTATTATAATAATTGTTATTGTGTCTAATTAACCTCTAAAATCCCAAATCTAAACTAAGTATCTCCCATTCAAGCCAAGGAAAAAATTGTTAACTTAAATAATATATCGTTTAATTTATATATATAATTAATAATTTCTTAGGTTCTATTGGTTCTAATATTATTTAAAACCAGGTTACAATATGTTATCACAATTTGTTTTACTGTTATCTATTTATGTTAACTGATTCTTACACAATTTCATAAATGATTATTTATGTATAGTCACACTATTGGAGGTAAGAAGTTTGGTGAGTAGGATATTAGGTAATATAGCAATAATGCTGTTATTTAACTAAAAATGTTTGCTGAAAAATTTTTTGAGGATTTTAATTAAAAATCTGGGGATAAAAAAAAAATTGTTGGAGATTTAGGAAACTTTTATCACGCATTTTTGGGTAATTTACAATTTTTTACCTGGCAACACTGTCCCGTTATCACCGCGTTATCAGTCTCGACGATTTTATTCTCGATTTTTCCGTATAATCGGTAGTTTTTCGCCCTTTTCGACCCTTTTCCGAACCCGTTCGCACCTGATTCGCGTTCTCCGCTACATTTTACCCGAGACGCGCGACCGTTTTAGTCCGAAATCAGTTCGCGGCGGCCGAGAAATCGATCTAACGATCTGCGTCGGTCGCTCGTTTCTCGCCGTTTATCCTTTTTTTCGCCATCTGTTTCGTGTTTTCGCGTCCCGTCAGCGCTCTATTACGCCGGCCGACGTCTTTTCCTATCCGGCAGTGCACGGTTTTCGTCCGAAATCGGTTCGTGCGCTCAGCGATCGCGTCCAACACCGACGGACGCCGCGATTCAATAAACTGTGTTTTACTACTATTCGTTGTTTTTGCTTTCGTTCATAATAGTATATTGTTATTAAGAGTTGGTTATTATGTATAAAGGCACAGGATTGATATGAAACGTTTGAACACGTTTGATTGTATTACAACGAGCTGAGTTTTACTACTATTCGTTTGAATGCTACTGCAGAGAGACTGTATTATTGTTTATTAGACTACACGAGTGATTAAACGGCCAAATAAATGTGATGTAGCCACAGAAACGTTCAAACGTTCACAGACTGTGTAAATATTCAAAGCAAGAGTTGGTTGTATATAATATATGTAAATGTACAATATGATAATTACACGCATAAGAGTTTATACTGTCAGTTGATTGGTAAAACTTTCAGTCATATTGTCTTAGCTTAGGTTGATGATGGATATCGCAGAAACTTTCGAACACTTCGACAGACATTGGATTACAATATTTAAATACATTAAGGTGCCTGTACACTGTAGAGAGAAATACAGCTAGAGATAGATCGGTCTAGCTAGACTGCACTAGAAGTGTGTTTACACTATAGTGAAATGTGCTCTATTTAGAGCAGTCATAGAGAGCGCATAGATCAAATCTACCTAGATAAGTCTACGGCTCATGTACATTAGTCAAACAACTTGATAGTCTAGATAGTTATTGAGAGAGCATTTTGGCTGTTTTTTGGGTCATTTTGGTTGTCTTTAGTTCGTTTTCTTTGTACAAAAAATGTCGGACCGCAGACGTGTTGCAGCTGCAATTATAGTGTGTAGTTTGATTAAAAAAAAAACAGGAAATAAAATCGAAAAAAACGAAGAGGTTGTGGGTGAGAAATTGGATTTCAAAAAGAGATGACGAAGGAGTACACGCAAAGTTACTGAAAGAAATGAGTGTAGAAGATACCACTTCGTATGAAAATTTGATACGAATGTCCAAAAATGATTACCAGAATCTTTTAGAAATAATTACACCGAAAATTATAAAAAAAGATACTCACCTCCGAAAAGCGATTTCACCTTCAGAACGACTAACATTGACGTTGAGGTTTCTTGCCACAGGTAGGCGGTTTGATAAATAAAAAAATCTATATATTTTATTTTGCTTATTTTTGTATCTTTTTATTATAGAATAATTTTAACATCATAAATTAATAAAATAACATATTATAACATTATATTGTAACTTTAAATACATTTTATATTAGAAATAAATATTAAAATAAAATAAAATATATATCATATTTAATTTATGAAATATGCTACTTGTTTTAACGTAGGTGACAGTTACCAGTCTTTAAGTTTTTTGTTTCGGATTCCTCCGACAACTATTAGCCGTATTGTTCCAGAAGTTTGTCAGGCGTTGTTTGAAGAACTGAAACGAGACTATCTGAAGGTTAGTAATTTTACTTACTAGGATTATAGTTTTCATAGAAAGCTGACAAATTAGAACTGTCACTCGCTAAGTTGTCACGTGGATTTTGATTAGAAAAACCACTAGATGATGCTCAGTCAGAGACATTAAGAGAATAATTTTCAGATGAACATGTAGAACCAATTTTTTCACATCTGTCTTCCTCTTCTCCCATATCAATAATAGCTCTCTGTATTATGCGCTTCAATCGTCTTCTTCGTTCTTCAAAACGAAGTTGTCGTAACTCCACAGCAACGTAATTTTCAAAAACATCAAATTCAGCACTCAGAGGAGCTCGTAACACAGACATAGCTTCTTTGAATAAATCTTCGTCATCTTCGATTATCGTAGATCTTGGTTCATTTCCCTTATTTAGTTTTTTTTTCTTATTTGTCTTTGAAGAATTGTCAGTAGTAATCGAATCTGTAAATGTCTCATGTGATGATTCTCCTTCAGCTTGAGACATAACGACTTCACTAGTTTCCTCATTATTACTAACCTAAAAGAGTAGCAGTTTGATTTAGGGTATGAGGGCATACTAGGGCATGGGCAAGTCAATCAATAAACTATTCAAGTAAAATGTTTATTTATACGAGTATGTACTGAGTGTAACAACTAACAGATAGAACAAACTTTTGGTATAACTTTTGTATTTATAATATATAGACCTTAGCGCTACATGTATATATTTTTTTATTTATAATAGTATATACTATTTGTCTCACTCGGTGTTATTATATTATACCTACTTAAAAATCGAATTACAAGATACAAGTTACAAAAATTAAACTCAAAAATCACTTATACTAATTGCAGATTTTGTCTACATCTGATGAGTGGGAAAAGGAAACACAACGTTTTTATGAAAATTGGAATTTCCCTAACTGTATCGGGGCACTCGATGGTAAACATGTAGTGATGAAAGCACCAATGAATAGTGGAAGCCTTTACTTTAATTACAAAGGGACACACAGCATTGTGTTAATGGCTCTTGTTGGTGCCGATTATAAATTTTTGTATGTTGATGTGGGATGTAACGGCCGTATTTCAGATAGTGGTGTATTTACAAATTGTTTATTGTCAAAAGCAATCGAAAATAATACTTTGAATATACCTCAACCAAAACCATTACGTGGACAGTCAAATTCAGTACCATTTGTTATCGTTGCTGACGATGCTTTTCCTTTAAAAACATACCTGATGAAATCGTTTCCTTTTCGAAACCAACCCGGGCCAAATCGAATTTTTAATTTTAGACTTTCTCGTGCTCGCAGAGTTGTGGAGAACGCGTTTGGTTTGCTTTCTGTTCGCTTTCGTGTACTAAGGAAACCTATAGAGTTGGATCCAGAAAAAACCACAAAGATTGTGCTTGCCACTTGTTGTTTACACAATTATTTGCTATCTCGGAAAGCTTAAAGTTACGCACCCCCCGGAACATTTGATAGAGAAGAGCAAAGTGGTTTGATTCCTGGTAGCTGGAGAGAAGAAGGAACTCCACAAAACTCATTACACTCAATGCAACAAATCAATGTACAAAGAAATGCAAGTTCTACTGCTAAGGAAGTACGTGAAAAGTTCAAAACTTACTTTATGTCCACAGAAGGAGAGCTGACATGGCAATATCAATATATTTAAGTAGTATTTAAATAATTAAATAAAAACAACTAAATCATTTTTTAAAGTTTAGATTTTTAAGTCTTTTTTTGAAATAGATCTAAGTCTAATATTTGATTAATATGAATCTGGCAGAACAGAACTTATTGCATAATATAGACAATGAGGTATTCAAAAAATGTAATAGTATTTATTATTTTAATTTTAAATATTATAAAATGCTAAATAAAAATACTATAGTACGCCAGGCTCACTTTTCACCTCGCGTACTATAAATTGTATATTATATAATATCGTATGGGTATTGTAATATTGTATAATATATAACAATTTATTAATAGTGTTGACTTCAACAAGTTATCATTTATGTAGCTATATATAAATATAAATATTGATATCGCGTCGCCACCGGCCGATAATATTATATTATAATATAAAAATCTATTATTAGTTTTTCCATTATTTGTTTTTGATTTTAAAATAATTGTGATAGCAATTCAGTACATTATCAAGTAATAAACCTATTTTAATAATAAAATAAGTAACTTACCAATGCATTTGGTACTGTGCCGACAGTCTTCACACATTCAGAAATGACAGTCATGAATTTCAGAGAATCGAAAAACTCCCAAGAACTTTTCACGGTCTCATCTGCCCCTGCTCCACTCTTCTTATTTTTTATCTTTCGTAGTTCACTATTCATTTGGCACCGAAGATTGTGTAACTTTCTACCAACTTCTGCAGAACTCATTTCCAATTTTTGAGCAATTGTTTCCATACATTTTGCCTTTAGCGGCCTGTCTCTGTATTCCTTTAGTGTACAATTCCACAGTTCAGGAGACGATTCAAGAAGCTCAATTAGTTTATAGGTTTTTTGCTTGTCCCACACAACATCGGCCATTGTACAAATAAATTCAAAAGAAAATGTATAAAAATGTGTAATTATAAAAAACAAAACAATATCGATAAAACTGTTCAAATATTTCAACGTGCTCTATTTGGTCTATTCAACTGAACAAATAGATCTAGACCGATCTAGCTATAGTGTCTATCTCCGTGTACATTGTAGATTTTCGTCTACTCTATTTAGTCTACCTAGATCAGGGGTGGCGAACCTTTTTTGGGTCAAGTGACAAATTTTTCCAATCACGGTTTTGAAAATTTTTCACGTGCCCGAAGAAACATAGTAATACAGTTATAATATAGTAACATAATACATTTTAATATTCCTAATATTATAATTTTTAAATATAATTTGTTTCTTTGAATTTCTAAATAATGTCTATAAATAGCACAATAATTGTTTATAATTTTAATTTTTCGGGTGCCATTGAAATTTTACCACCGTGCCACCTCTGGCACGCGTGTCGTAGGTTCGCCACCTCTGACCTAGATCCTAGAGAGGCAACCGCTAGAGCGCTCTAGATATTGTGTACACTTCTAGACTGAATGTAGAGAGCTCTAGCTAGAGTAACTCTACGAGAAAAAATCTACAGTGTACAGGCACCTTTACAGTACAAATACTGTTACAGATACTATATAATATAAACCTTTTTATATAAGTAATAAGGTTATTATAATGATATAAAGGTAGGTTTGTGAGTGTTAAAGCAAATTAATTAATTGATACTGATTTTATTACCTACATTTGTTAAGCAACACACCTTAAAACGTAGGCTCGATTATGTGCTCTTCTTATACTTAAGTTATCCTGTTACCCATATTTACATGTATTTACTGCAGAACAATATACATAATGCTATACTATGCAAGTATATGGTGGGTTGTTTATATTGGTCATCATATATATTTGATTTAGCATAAAAATTGCTACAGAAACATTCAAATACTTCTACATAGTTAGTGAACAGGTATTAAAAACAAAAGTTGGTTATTTTATACTTGTAAACGTACATCATATGGTCTCATGTAATAAATATTAACATGTATTACATGTGAGTTGATTGGTATATATCATATGGTATTCTTCTTTTGGTGCGACTTTTATGCAAATCGGTATCCACTGGTGGTCTGGGGGTCGGTGTCGCCACCGATGCGGTCAGGATATTTGGGGTCGGCACCTTTTTCGTGCCATTTGCGGTCAATATATTTCTATCTATCTGACTATAAAATGTGGGTGCTATAAAAAATATATATTATGTACTTATTTTGTGCTAATAGGTGTATATTTAGTTATATTTAAACTTTCCTTCACACTTTTCCGGACTTAGGACTGGCAGTATTTTTTTACTGGCGCGTTCAAAAGCTTATTATTATTAAATAAATAAATTTGGAAAATGTGTTTTGATCATCGAAAATAAACCATTTTTGTTTTATTCGGAAGTAAATATATATCACAGGGATTACATTGATTTCTTTGTTCGTAGACTCAATATCTATATTTATAGTGTAAATTTGATAAAATTGTTAACTACTACTTTTAAATGTGCCATCCAAAAAGAAGCTTATGCTTCAGAATCGGTATATCCAGTATAAATAATAATAATAAACCTTTTAAACACATTTTCAAAATATAACATATTATATTTAGTATATAATATTATATATAGCACCTTAAATTGTATAGTCAGGTAAAAAGAAATAAATTGACCGCAAATGGCACGAAAAAGGTGCCGACCGCAAATGTCCCGGAACCTGGGAGTCTTCCTAGCGACGCTCGGAATAATATATAATATACTATAATATTACATGCATAACATATTTTACAATAATAGAAAACGTAGAAGTATAACCTTACAACATTTGCTGCCCCTCAAAATGTGCCGCTGTAGCCTGTAGGCACGTACACTAACCTATAGTGCCTGCATATAAATACGCTACTGCATTGTGTACAAATGAACTTATCCTTGTATGTAAGGCCATTCATTAATTGTTTTGTCAAAGATAATACCAATATTTATATTATTTTATAATATATTTTTGTATTAATATAATATTTCATACTAAATGCAATACAATTTAATGTATTAATATACTTATTATGAACACAGAATATATTTATCATTTTTATGTTTTACCAAATCCTAAGAGAGTTGATAAAACATTCGCTACATACAGGACAACGTTTTGGATCTTTCAGGTTTAAACAATCACCACATATAATTCTATGAAGGCGAACTAAAGTTATCATAATAGTATGATAAAAAATATTATCTAAGTTTTGTATATATATAACGACGGTACATATCTAATAAATGTAATTTTATATATTAAATATAAGCTAAAAAGAAGGTCAAGGGGGGAGATATATCTCCCTAATCACCCCCATCCCCGTAAATACTCCACTGCCTACACTGAAAATAAAATTACCTAGGCAAAAAGTTTTTTTTTAAGGGGCCATGGAAAAAAATTACAATTCGCCAGTAGCTAAGTCGATCGATGTGCATCGCATAATTATTTGACGCTTTGGTGATGACTGTTAAGAATTACGATTTAAGATAATCTCTATTATATAATATATACCTAATATGTATTACGATATATTTAATATTGATATTATCTTATAACGCGTTAGAACATACTCGTAGACCTTATACTAACTAAAAGATTTACATTTTAATAAAAAAATAATAGGTATTTTTTTGAATATAAAATCGCATTTGACTGATAATCATACAACATCACTAAATAAATTAAAATTTTGTGGTTTTAGGGCTACTGCTGTCTGCTCTTGACCTTTTCAGACCATGCTTAAATTTGAAGTCGCAAAATACTATATATACCTACATATATCTAATAGCTATAGTCTTTAAAAATAACCTTTCATGTATAAACATATTCATTACCTAGGTGGCTAGGTACATTTGCTCACTCATAAGACAGACGTTTGACATTTAAAGCATTAAAATATAATTAAAATATAAAATATATATCCTCAAATTGGTTTATTGTGTATTAGGTAGCACAGGTGTGGCAAACTAGATGCTGCATGTGGCGCTCATAGCAATTTTGTGTGGCCCGCGAGTAAAACATAATTTATAAAATAATAGGCATTATTGAACTCCTCCTAAACGGCTGCACCGATTTTGATGAAATTGTTTGTGTGTGCTTGAGTGGGTCCGTGAATGGTTTAGATTTACAATTGAACCCGGTAGGCCCAACCCGGGGAGGTGCTCAAGCAGAGATTTAGAGATTTACGATAGAAATGTTTGTTTATAAATTGTTGCTATTGTTATAGGAGAAATATTTAGTAGTAATACTATTTATTATTGGTTGCCATTGGTTATTCGGGTAGGATAGGTACAAGCATGCATTAAAACGAATTTTTAAACAAGTAGCGGCTCATCGGCGTTGTTCGCGATCCGACGCAGTCGGATTGCCTACAAGGGTGGCTGAGTTGTACTTACTGCAGCGGGTTACACAAAAAAGGAGTTGAATAATAACAATTTTTTTAAGAGTTGTCATATTTTACGGGCAGCGAAGTGCACGGGATCAGCAACCAGGTTCTAAAGATATATCAGATAGTTAGCTTGAAAAATATACCATATCATTAAAATTACTATAAAGTCAAAACTATAATAGTATAATCATTATAGTATGGTGCCTACATCGTAATTGCAAATGTTGAACTTAAAAAATAATATCAACAACTATCAGTGTTATCTAACTTACTGTCTGAGCGGACAGACGAATGTATTGATTTTACAATGATATGTGTTTTATCTTTATATTTTGTGTCTGTGTACACGACAAGTACCTAAATAGTCAAAATAATACTACGATTTTCAACTTCAGTATATTGTTCGATGGAAAAGTGAATCTAGTTGGAGCATTGGGGAGGGAAAAATTTAAAATTACCTTTAGTTGTCATAAGCTCCGGTGAAAAACGGGAATTATTACCTTTTTCAAGGCAAATTCAGTTTTTGACAAAATCGATTTTTTGGTGTAAATCTAAAACAAATGACAACAATGAAGTTCAATTTTTTAAAACATTGGACTCGATTCCCCTTGGTGCAATTTTCTTATTTATTGTAATTCAAAAACAAATAACAATATATACTTGAAATTTACTTGTTTATTTTATAATTTTCTGTGCTTGTAAATTATTTTGACCGGTTTTGAGTTAGTTATGTCGGGACATTTTCAGTTTTCAATTTTAGATTCTGAGTGGAGCGATGAGTTTATTGATTTTATAATGATGTGTGTTTTTTTATTTTATTTTTTTTTGTGTCTACCATTACCTTTTAGAACAGTAAAAATTCTTAGATTTTCTTTAAAAGTGTATTTTCTGATATGAACATGAATCTAGTTGGTACTTTAGAGGGTCAAAAGTAAAAAATTCCTTATAGTTTTCAAAAGCGTTGAGAAAAACAAAATAAAAATTAAGGAAAAACGGGAAGGGAATTGGTGTAACTCTAAAACAAACCACCGTATATTCATGAAAAATTCACTGGTAGTTTATATTAGCATTTTCTATACACTTTACAATTTTCAAAATATTTTGATTTGTTTTGAACAGTTAACAGACATTTTAAGTTTCCAATTATTTTAGTTTTTTTTTTCTATGAATGTCAATAACTTTCATTTGTTAGGTAAAAAAGCTTCTACATTTAATACAAAGCTCCTAATATATTGATTATTGTTACAATGATAGTTGAAAAATATTTAAAATACAAAGTCATCATTTTTTTTATAAGCATTTAAAGTTTGAATTTTGACAAAATACGTAAAAATCACGAAAGTGTGCAAATATTTTGGGTTAGAAATTGATAACATTTTTTACTTTAGAATCTAATAGATTTGAAAATATAATTAAAGATTCCTCATAAGTTTGTCTTCTTTTATAAAAAAAATTTCTACAGGAATGTCAAATTATATATTTTATTTTATTATAACCTCTGAAGTTCAAATTTTTCAACATTGGTTACTCGATTTATCGTGTAGCAATTTTCTTATTTTTTTTTTTCAAAAACGAATAACTGTAGATACTTGAAATTTACACTATATCTATATTTTTTCAATTCCTATACTTGATAAAATTTTCAAATATTAAGACTTGTTTAGAGCTGTTAACGGACATTTTCAAATTTTTATTTTTGTTTATAACAATAAAATAGAAAGTGTCGAGTCAAAAATCGTAAAAAGTTAATACAAAGCTCCTGATATATTTTTGCAATAGCAGTTGAGTAGTATATTTTAGTAGGTTCTAGATCCCCGCGAATCCGGCGACCCCGCCATGCCAATGGTTTCTGCTAGCGCGCGTGTGGGATCGGAAGGCCGTGCCCCCGCCACTCCCTTACATGATTGGTCGTGCTATGCCATGAGTGGTCGTAGCATTTCATGAGTGGCCATACCGCGAGTGGCCGTAACCTGTTTTAAGTCTGTAGCCACATAAATTATATAAGTACTTATTACCTACATAATGTTTTACAGGTAAAAAAAACGTACTTGTGGAATTCAAATTTTTTTCAGGTAGTTGAACAGTACCGGTGGAATTTAAATGAAAAATGGTTGCAATCGGTGGAATTTGCTTGCTCCCATTGTAGACATTGCTCAAGTATATTTATAAATATCTACATGTAAGGCGTGGGGAAATTATAACACCTAATAAATAAATAAATAAAATAATTACTCACTGTCGGTTAATTGTATATTCATCGACTTTTCAATCTATTGACTGTACATCGTTTACCGATGTATAGAATATCGACACATTATAGAAATAAGCTCTATATACTAATAAAAAATTTAATATAGTAGTTTATTAAAAATTATGCATGCGTGTGTACACATATCTATATAAGTATGAATGTATAAAACATATAAATTCAAATATATTATTATAATATTTATCAAGTATAACAGGCTATAATTTTAAACGAGTATAGAGCATATGCAAATGATGTGGATAGTGGATATGGCTAATAAATCGATAAGTTGAGTAGGTACTTAATATTCAATTAATCAATGGTGAGTACTTCTTATAAAAAATGAATTCAATTATCCGATTAATCAATGTGAAAATTATTTTTTCTATGTTTGAGAACCCTTGCTACTTATGAATATGATTACTATAGTTAACGACTAGATGCGAGTTAATAGATGCTAATGACAATAAATATTTTATGAAAAGTATTTGATCGTTACATAAATATATAATTTTTTATGTATAGGTACATACCGTTTATTTAATGTGCATGTGTACTATTTACATCGGGTTATTGGCGCTGTAGGGCGGGTGAAATATTTTACTTGTCTAATATTAATGTATATATGTATTCCATGAGGCGGGTGGAGTTATAACCGATAGGCAACCGTTTAGTGATAGCTATATGACAGCTAGTGAGTTGATAGAAAAAGCCTTTATCAGGGTTACTGTATGGTGCTTAAAATAGTGAATTACCTATCTTATTCCAAGTTCCCAACGCCACACCATTGTATGGATGTATATTATTAAATAGTAGTATATTATGTATCTGTATATATATATTGATATATCTACGTGTATGTATGTTTAAGATGTATACATTTAAATATTCTACCTATTACAATATTTATTAACTATAACAGTTTAACTGACATTTTTGATGAGCCTGCGCAAACGATGTAGGTATCGCCAATAGATCGATAAATCAAATAATATTTGATTAATCGATCTTGAGTACCTACATATAAAAAATGGATTAAATACATAATCTGAAATTTTACGAAATTGAAATTTCATTAATTTTATTAAATCAAAAACTTAAATAATTGAACAGGTCTATATATATATATGTATAAGCATGCGTGTATAGAGGTGGGTTGAGTTACGAGCAATAGGTTATAATTGAGATTTGAGAAGGTACCTAATAACTATGATACCTACGTAACTAGTTGACAGGGAATGCCTCTGTCGGGTTATATGTACTGCATGGTTGGTGAAATAGTTGACTATATTCAATGAAAATTCCAAAAATTCAAAGTTTAATTTTGTACATAGCATGGTGAACGGAGTAATAATATATCGTCTCTGAGTTTTTTAATGGTGGACTATAATTTAGTAGTACTTGACTATTACTGTAAGTACCAAATAATTTGACAGTGATATGTTTGTATCAGGGTATTGATAGTACAATAGTACCTACCTACCTATTAATAGCATTTGATACTGTAGGGTGTGTGAAATAGTACATGTGTGGCTAGGTATTTCTATTCACACACACCTCTGTGTTTACATGTAAGTATAATTATCTTCTACCTATTTATAATATGATTAAATATCAGTATATTATTTATTATGTGCGTGCATCATACATAATATATGTATCCATGAATATATCAATGTACCTATTTATGTTTTGAAGTACCAATATATACACAAGTTTAGTAGTTTTGAGGTATAATTTTCAATGGGTTAAAACTATTGAGGTAGGCGTAAAACTGAAATGATAGCCGATAGATTGATAAATCGATTTATATTCGATTATAGGTGAGGATTTTTATAAAAATTGAATGAATAAACGAGCTAATTGAATATCGATGTAAAATGTAATAATTAAAATAATCGATCAGGTTTGTATATATGTATATGTGTATGTATGTATGTATGTATGTATGTATGTATGTATGTATGTATGTATGTATGTATATATGTACATACGTATGTAATATAGCGAATGGAGTGATCGAGAGGTAGTTTTTTATGTGTTTCTTAAGAGGTTATGGAATGCAGGACTAAAATAAATTATGAGATAACTATAACTAGTTGTAGATAATATACAAGTGACTAGATTTATCAGGTTATTGGTGTTGTAGGGTTGGTTGAACAGTAGAATATCCTATATAAAATCATAGTTCACCACGCCTCTCTATGCATATTATAGGCGTGTATAATAAACTTTTAACTAAGTATTGATAAACTGTTTATGTATATTATGTATACATCAATACATATATGTATATGACTTTGGAGTATAATTTTCATTGGATTAGAATCGATTTGAAGTATAATGTTAATATATTTATAAGTTTATTAATGTTCGAAGTATCGGTTGTGAATACATATAAACAATTATGACATGGTATGGGCTGATCATAGTTCGGTTATTGATATTACAAGGTGTATACAAAGTAGACTAACCTTTGTCAAATCCTAAGTTCACCAAACCTCTGTATAAATGAGTACATGCTATCTTCTATTATAATTAAGTAGCAGTACCTATATTGCATGCATATATACATGCATGTATACTGCCCATTATGTGGCCTTCCATAGGTTAAGCCTATAATATGTACAATTTTAATGAGCATCAGAGTTATTTTAAATATTAATTGTAAAATTAATCCCCCAAAAAACACTCTGCCATACTCCGTAAAAAAAACCGCTATAGCTTGTAAGTATAAAAAAACCAGCTCTAAAAGTTGTGTTATAATTTTATTGGTAGCCAGAAGATTATTTTATAGTCTTTGAACTATCAACTATAGATATAATTCAAATGGAATGTATATTGGCAAGTAACTAATTATTACATTTATATAAATTTGGGGTCGTAGTTACGCAGTGGTCGTATCAGTCATCGGTTCGGTTCATACCACAATTTGTGTGGCTCAACACGATCATCATTTTTTCCGTGCTGTCATCCGATTGCATCATCCGGTTTCCAACTAGGCCCCACTCCACTGGGAGTGAAGACCGCACATGTCTCCTTTTGGAGAGGGCGGTAGTATCATGTATTTAGTGATGTATTTGTTACGGGCAAAGTAGGAAATCCGGGCATTGTTATACAATGTAAGAATGATCATTTTAATACTCAAATTTGTCATACATTGACCGGGCATTGTACTAGATTGCCTGGACAAAGTGTACTCTGCCCAGATTCAAGTGGGCAAAGTGAATTATATAGTGCGCTGCACACTTTTATATCAAATTGCATTTATACGTAATAATATCACTACAAAACTATAATTATATATTTTATTCGTACACGACAACGCGATAGCTGCGATAGTACGAACCGAACCGTAATCTAAACGATAAAGTGATCACACAGTATTGTAGATAATATTTCATAATCGAATCGTTAAATTCCTATTCGATATTTTCTAATGATTATTGTCACGACAGTGACGTCGCGTAGTCTGACATTGTAGTGTAGGTAGTGCAGTTGCGTGTAGTGTTATTTTTTCTTTTGGTCAATGTTTTTAACTATTTTCTAAGTATTTATGTACTATTTTCTAACATAAAATGGAAAAAAGTTTAATGAGAAGTTTAACAATTTACTATTAAACAAAAATGCAAATGCTGTATTTTTAAATAAAGTAAAATACGATGAATTAATTTTAAAAGTGAATAGTGTGAAAACTAAATCCACAAAAAAGACTGCAGATGATTAAAAATTAATTAAAAAATACGACGTTGTAAATATATCAGGTATTGAAAAGTTAGTAGTTCCAGTATCTGAAGCTAATTTAATTAAGTATTACGTTTACAACGAACAATTGTTTTAACTTCTTAATGAAACACGTACATCTGTGGGACATGGAGGTAGAAACCGTATGGAGTATGAATTAGACTTGAAATATAAAAATATAACAAGGGAGACTATAATGATATTTTTAAAATTATGTGTCCACTTTTAAAAAAAAGGCAGTACAATTAAAAAAGGTTTAGTTGTAAAACCTATACTTTCATCAGAATTGAACTCTCGCTGTCAAGTGGATTTAATGGACATGCAAGCTCAGCCTGATGGCGATTACAAGTTCATAATGGTCTATCAAGATCACCTTACGAAGTTCGTAATTCTTAGACCGTTAACTCATAAACGGGCTAAAGAAGTGTAAGACCAATCGGTGTAAATGTAAAAGATCTGGTATAATTTACATTGTTACAAGTGAAGCTCAACTGTCGACGGCAGTAGCATGCCCAGGAAATTTTAATGGGGGGGGGGGGATGTCATAAGTAATAACGCATTGTGGGGTAGTACCAAAGACACACATAAAGGGATTTATGGGTCGATGGCGGGGATATAACCGCAACCTCCCCCTCCCAGGGCACGCCATTGGTAGACGGTTGATATTATATCGGTTGCCAAAACATTTCATTAATTATACAAAATGTATTAGAAATAACATCGTTTTCAATGGTAAAATAACATAGTAAATGTTTAATGATTTATGTAATTTTTTTTTTTTTTAAACAATAGGTTTAGAAATAATAAAATTCAATACAAGATAAATCATAATTCATCTTATTTGCCGCATAAAATACCATACGATTGCCAAACGACCTTGAAGCTACTTAAAAAATAAATCATTATTTCCTTGTGATTACTAAGAAGAAATAATTCTGAATAAGAATACTTCGGCGGTCGAGTTGTGAGCATTGGCAATTAATAAATCCTGATTAGATATAAATACAGATTTTTTTTTATTGTTTATCATTCATTAATAATAATAATAACGTTGAATGCGGACGTCGGACATAGAAAATAATTAATAAGAAATATCAATGATGGAATATGGAAAATACGCGTTGTGTCTGTTTCGGCCGCCGGTGACGGCGGCGGCGGCATCTGTAGCGCTCCTTGTGTCAGGTGAACGGTACTCCAGTATCGATATTCAAAATCATGGTATAGAGTTGCCTCACCCTGGCCAAGGCTCATGACGTCAGTAGAGTGTAGACCTCGGTGAGTGGCGACCGCAATATTTCGTTACGATTTTTTTTCTCGGTCCCGGAGACATTAGCTTTATACATACGAAATATCTCCTAGCTTAACAAGTACCTACAGACATTGAGTGTTCGTCTCATTGTATCGTAGAAGTATCATACGTCAGCGTTATATGTTGTGAACAGCGACAAAATTAAGCACCGACGACGTCGTTCCGTGAGGCTGCCACTTGTATGGTCTTTGCTGACGACGCTTTCCCGACGAGATAGCTGAATAGCGAATTGCGTTAGTATCCAAACATTGATCATTTTATTCGTGATTCGTGGTGGTGTAACGTAAGTGGGTACGTCGTTATATTATTATATTATTATGGTGTACTCTATTTATCTGTCTCTCTACTCTCTCTCTCTATGACTATGTCTGTGTCTCTGTCTCTCTCTCTCTCTCTCTCTGTATGACTGTGTCTCTGTCTCTGTCACTCTCTCTCTCTCTCTTTATGACTGTGTCTCTGTCTCTGTCACTCTCTCTCTTTGTCTCTCTCTCTCTCTCTCTCTCTCACACACACACACACACACACACACACACATAAAAACGGTACTTCATGTCGACTACCAAAATATTTTAGTAAAGACTTTCTTTTACTATCATCCGTATTATCTCGACTACTACCGCAATTTATTAAATTATTAAAAAATTATTTATTCGTTTTATATGTGATGGTTTAATTTAAATTTATTTAACATTTTAAAATGTCCATCAAAAATTAAATAATTAGTATTGTAAAAAAATCTGTTAAAAATACAATTTAAAATTAAATTAAATAATTAGTAAATACTAAATAGTAAAAAAAATAAACACACATTAATTTACAAATTTTTTTGGGAAGGAATGTAGGTTTTAATATATATTAGAATTTTATCAAATGGCGGATCGTTTGCAAGGTTTCGTCGCTAAACAAATTCAGTCAATAATGATTCTAAATGATGGCCAGCTGTTCCCCTCTGTTTTAGTACAATAAACTGTACATCGAAAACAAAATTAAATTATATATTACGACGGTACAGATTACAACGCGGGAATGTACATTTATTTTATAAATAGATTCCTATACGGAGGTAGCCGAGATAACACTAAAGTACCACAAATATAATTTATTTTGATTATCTTTTTCCGTTCCGAGATACCTAGTGTAAAATACTAAATAGATGGTTATTTTATTATATAAAGATATCTAAAGGTTTATTTTGTACAAAAGATTCACCTATACTTTAATATAGGTATCATAAATATATGCATTGTTACAAATGGAACTAGGTATATTAAATTAACAAAAATTATTATAATGAATCTATTTGAATTAAAAAATCTAATTCCTTCTAAATATTATTTTATTTTATTTCAAGTTGTTCAAGAGTGACTACCGAAGAATTGATGCCTGCATTTTTTATGCTTTTTTCCTAACTTACGTTCACTAACCACATTATTCTTGCAAACCAGTCAACAAAAGTTGGACGTTATGGATCTGAAAAAAATGGAACCAGCAGGTACATATTCATTTATTGAAAAAATGTAATCTAATATTTTATAATTCCCAACTTTTGAACCCAGATTTTTTTTATATATCTAGGTACAGGAGCAAATTACTAAAAGTAGGTGTCCTAGATAAAAATACCATGCTGTCATTTTGATATAAATGAATTATTATTTTAATTTTAAGGTTAATAGAAAGGATAACATTGAACTGAGTCTATGTGTGTTTGAATTGAGTCCGCATAAATAAGATATAATTACTATCTATATAGTTTTAAATAAGTACCTACATTGAGGATGATATTGCACAATTTCCCTCTAAAATTTGGAGTGATTTTACAGCAAGCACTAATCGGACCACTAACAGTTGTGAACGTTTTCATACTAAATTAAATGCATTTTTTCACTGAGTACATTAAAATATTTTTACACTTGCTGACACCCTTCTTGGCATAGAGTCAGATATATACATACAATTATGAAGCAAAGTAACAAAACAATGTAAAAACCATTGGTAACGGAACAATTTTTACGGGAGCAGATAAACAAATATACAAACAAACAAATTTGAAGATTTGATTTTTTAAAGTCAGTATCATTTAAATTTGTACCGGCAACTAATTAAGTTTAACTAATATTTTTATATTTTTTTAACTAATTAACTTTTTTATTCATATTGTTATTACGATTTCAAATTTAAAAAATAGGTGTAAACAATAACACACATTTTTTGGGAGACTACTATGCTAACCTCCGTGTGGTTTCTCCTGGTTGAACTCGAACACCCTAACAAATATTGGTTGGACTCAACTCCTATCACCCAAAAGTATTTGTGGAACTCAATTCAAAATCACCGAATAGAAGGTTATAATGCATATCTGTATTATTAGGTACCTACTGTGTGGAACTATGCATATAATATATATTGCGGTTGTGAACAATGTACATTGTATAATAATAACATAAATACTTTGTTGATTTATGTGTTAGGTTTTATTAATTCTCCTCAATTGCTATTCTCATTTTCATAGGTAGGTATTTGTATATTTCTGAAATGCGTATTTTTTATGGCGTGCAATGTCTGAATGACACAAGTCAGCTTTTTGGAAACAAGAACTGTTTAAAGTCTTACGTCTATGTGTTTGGGTTTGCAGTCTGCAAACGTTTTGATTATATATGCTATAAATTATTCAATTATTTATGCAATATTACTTTAAAATATTTCTCATTACCTACTTTTGTTCTATTTTTTGATTTTATTATTATGTTGTAATTTTCATACTCACAATTATCTTTCAATTTTTTTTACACATTGCTTTTTCCATATTTATTTTTTTGCTACATTGAGTAATCATTTTTGTCCTAGATACTAACTATTGTGGATAATTCACCATACATATTTTTAAATGGCATTTTAATGCAATTGAAATTAAACTAAGTTTTGTTGAAATAATAAAAACTACCATCTACCTACAATTAAAATGCTGGATATTGATTTTTAATGATTTATTCATGACTCTATAATTAGGGAAGTCCTACCAGTAAAACCTCTCGTCTTATCAAAACTTAATTTAAGTGGATTTGTGTTTTTGTAACCATATGAGTATATTATACTATGCATTATAATTTAGATTGTCCAAAAATAGAGAGGCCTCTATATACATTGAAGAATAAAATAGCTATACCACAAAGAAGAAATCTAAGATCTGGAGGTTCTTCAGGACGAACAACAGTGGTTAAAGTGAATTATATACCTATAGATCTTGAAGAATTCTATAAAAAGACTGTATATCAAATAAATGTAACATTTAATCCATCTGATCCAAAAAGGCTTCTAAGGTAAATTTAAATAATTTAATAATGTAAGTCATTAACACAGGTAGAGCTTAAGTCATTGCATGCAAGCAAAGTGCCATTGGCGTATTACCAAACCTACTAGAGCCCTAGCTCTATATGCAATTGGTTTATTTGAAAACTGCGCAATTATGTTTTCTTTTATAAAATCATATAAAATTGATAACTTTAATATAGTATGAACTCGCAAAAATAATATTTAAAAAAACATAAAACGTAGTTTTCTGTAGCCTTGTAGTGTAAAACGATAATTTATGTATAAAATGTGTTCAAAACAATAATAATAATAAACAGCCACTAACTTCTTAATATTATCAAAAGGAAGGGGGTCAACTTTCTTTAACTACCTATCTATTGTTATCATTCAAACTATAATTTATTATTTTATAGATAAGTTTTTACCCTTTTTTTGGTTGAAAGTTTGCGTCTCACTTTTTAAACTAATTAATAGAAATACAATGTTTTCCAAGTTGATATTATGTTGTACACTCACCACCCTAATGACATTTTAAATTAATATCACAATGTACCTATACTTTATAATACAATGAAATGAATTGTGCATACCTTTAGTAGAATGTTAAAAATATCCATGATTGATTGTTTTTCACACTAACAAATTATACCATTCTCATTTGATTGTAATCTATAATATACCTATGATAAATCAGTTCTTTTTAACATGATTTCACTCATACATATAAAACAAATAATAAATACTGCTGATTTTATAAAACTACCTATTATATGTGATGATAACGTTAACGTACAGATTTTGTATTCATGTATGCTTAATTAAAATTCTGTGTACTATACCAGTATCTACAGCAACGCCAGAGAGGACTTTTTCTTGTCTTAAAAGAGTTAAAAACTATTTACGTAGTACAATGACAGAGGTTTTAACTTTTATTTACAAACATAATGTTTGGTTAAATTTATAAGTATAGTGTATCTGTTAAAATATTAGACCCGTCTTAATGGACTCACAATGTTGGTAATCCATGGGGATGTGCACTAACAGCTGAGGAAGTGGTGGACGATCTGGCAAAAAAGCCAAGGAAATTAGACTTAATATTATTATGTGTTAAAATATATATAATTTTTTTAAATAGTGCAAAATTTGTAATTATTATAACTACGTGGGGTGTGGGGGGCAGAGCCCCCCACTTTCGTATTCTAGTAAATTTTCAGAGCCCCCCCCCATTGAAAATTCCTGAGAACGCCACTGAATGTAAGTAGTAAGTATTTGATACAACACACATTGAAAAAAAATAATAACTTGACTAGGTAATCAATAACAAATACAATTTTTTTTAAACTCAATTTGATTAATTATACAGTTATTAATTAACATTAAGTAACAATTAAAAATATTAATTATGAGAAGTTATTAATATTCATGAAAATATAATAATATTTTTGGAGGTTATACTTTTTCATATTCTGTAGTTAGTACGAGAATCGATATCAAACATTTGATTTTAGCAAATTTTCTTAAACAGTATGAAGTAAGATATAAAGAAAACAACTTCGGTTGGATTTTGCAATTTAAAATTAAATATATATCATGATTTGTGACTTGTGACTTGTGAACAAATGTATGCACTTTTTGGTACATTCATTATCGTCAATATTATTTGCACTAACAATATACATATTAGATTCTACATCACTTTTTTTCCATTGATAACGCATACAAAATTGACATAAACTTGACAGAGATACTCAGATACTCATTTAATAAACCAAAATAAATTTTCCTAATTAAATGCTGAAACAATTTTAAATTGAATAGTTCAAACTTTCAACTTATATATCAACATTATCAATTTATTCGTTATCAATTTTATATAATATATTATAGTATTTTATATTTTTTATATAACTTAAGTTGTTCTAAAAATTCATTCTAAAAGTATAGTCAACTTAAAATCTAATAAAAATAGCTCCTATATTTTTAATATGATGATATCATCATATTATGAATTAGATATTAATTAATTATAATAAGAATTTGGTTTTAAAACTAAACATTTTTAATTAGAATACAATAGGTAGTTTTATATAATCAGCAGTATGATTAAAGAAAAACGTAATTGCCCGGTTTTCAAATAAACCAATGAAAACAGTGTACTTGTGTACGGCGCTGGAGTTCTAGTTGATTTGGTAACAGCGTACTGCTGTTGTTGTAGAGTTTGGCGAGAGTGTGTGTGTATGAAACACATAGATGTGAACGGCAATTAGACGGTCCTCAGCAGACTTAACTTTCCCAAAAGTTATTATAGTTTTCAATCTATATCTTTGACATTGTTTTATCCGAAAGTTTGTGTGAATATAATATTTCTGTTTTTTTTTGGTTATTGGCTATTATTAAATTATACTAACATAATGTTTAAAATTAATACATTAATATTAACTATAGATCCGATTTAGATCATTTTAAATCATATTATCATTATATTATACATTATAAATTTAATATGAACAATTCAGCCATGTAGATTTTCATAATAATAAATAACCAACAGTACAAAATTAAACTAAATAAGGAAAAATGATATAATATAATATAATGTTATGAGTAATAATAAAAGTATGGGTATTGCTATTGTATGATGTATGCACATTTTGCACAGTGAATAAATAGTCTTATGTTTATCATGTTTAATATATAACATTTATATACTTAATAATAATAGAAACGATCTCTATTCTTATTATAGACTTGCATTGGCAAAATTTAATTTGAAACATTACCCAGATGTTCAATTTGCTTTTGATGGACAGAGAAATATGTATACTACAATGGAGTTGAAAGAGGTAATGTTAATTTAGAATAATGTAAATATTACATTTTGTATAAAAGTATTAGAAATTGTCAGTAAACTTACCGAGCATAAATGCAATAAAATAGTATTGTTTTGTTGACTTTTTTGTTTTAAAGAGCATACACCATATTATACTTATATTTAAATACACATTTTTTTCTTAACAGTATTTTAAATAATAAACTTAAGACTTTCCCATTTTTTCAATATTTAACTTCTCACTCCATTAAAAATAAGATTTTTAAATCTTGAAGATTATGAATTGTAAAATGTTTATATTGAAGTAGAAAAATTAATTTAAAAATGCAAGAAAATGAGTTCCAAGTAAATTTCATGATAAATTGAAATATATTTACATACATTGTATTGCATAAATAGGTTAGTTAATTGAATTGGCAAAAAGTTTTGACCTAAAAAAAGTAAAATAATTAATATTTTTGTTATGTGTTAATGATAATAATATATGCGTGTATTTGCAGAAGAGGCTACACTATTTCTTTTAAACATAGTCAATCACACTAATTATTCACTTACTATGCACACATTTACTCGCCTCACATTAGGGGTGTTCTTCATTTATAGTAACTTATAATTTACTAAATACAAAACAACGAATATTGGCGGACTATTAATAATTGGTATACTGTATAATTACAAATTTTTTCAAATGGGTGTATTGCAATTTCTTCGGTTTACTCAATCTTTAGAAAATGGTCTTGATGAACATCATAAATCATAATAAATACTATATAGGAAGTCTCCCGTCAACTTCTAACTTTACATAAAATCCTTTTTGACAACAATATCGGTTTGAACTCTAGATCTACTAGGGCTATTTTGACTGACAACATTTTTAATATATCAATACAGATTCTCAAATTTTACTATTGTATTGTTATGTTAGTCTGAAATTCATGCTATTCTTTCCATCATGGTCTATATATTATGTACTATTTTACTTAGACCTATAATAAGTAGTTTTTATGTAAAATGTTAAACTAATAGTTATTATTATATTCTAACAATGAAGAATCATTTAAAATATTGATTTGTGACCTTTACGGCATAACATTTTCTTATTTAAAAACTTTTTTTCTGAATTTTCCCATAATAATCTTCTATCAAAAAATTTAAAAATCTGGAAATTCTTATCGATAACTCAAAAGTATATGTTACGTTCCAAGTGGATAAATGATCATTTTAAACACTTTTTGGCAGGACCACCCTATTTAATTGATACTACAAATAACCAAAGATGGGCAGGTTGATGAAAATTATAAACTCAAGTTAAGTGTTAAAAGAACACAAAATCTATAAGTTAGAAATTAACAGTAACCAGGTGTGGAACCAACTTTCCTGGTGAGCCGCTGCTCAAAAATGATTTGTTATTAAATATTTATAATACAAATTGTTTATATTAAGTGTTTAAGATTTTAGATTTTTATGACTTTCCATCCCCTTTCTGCATCAATGCATCATTAAAAATTGTTATTTATAACTGGGGCGCTGATTTAAATGTAAATTAAATTTTTTCTGAATTTTCTACAAAAATTGTTTCATACATCAACAAATTGAATAATGAAATTTTTGTTTAGCATTTTTTTTTTAAACTAATTTCTAAAGCATTATTTTTACGTTTTTAGGAAATTTTTTGTAAATTTTATAAGAACTTTGCTTAAATTTTTTTAAAATAAAAATTAAATATAATTAAATATAATTTTTATTACATATGGTCAGTGTTGGTCCGGTTCTTAAAGGCCGCAGAATTTTTTTTTTAAATTAACTTAATTTAAATGTATTTGTTAACTTAATTTACCTAACCTTAGGGAATTACTGGACCTAATTTCATTAGTATTGACAAGTAGATAAATAAATTCTCAAGATAAATATAATTGAGATTTAAATTATTAGTTATCTATGGATGACGAATAGTCATGCTGGGGTGTGTCAAAAATGTCCACAAAATTCCTGATTATCTACTAATGACACTTCTGATAAAAGGTATAGTAAGCCATAAGAAGCAATGCTTATAATTAGGGCTAGGAATAGTCATTAAAAAATTACCTATAATGCTACAAAAAAATGCATTTTAACCATAAATATACTACTAAAAAATGACTTTTAAATGCAAAAGATTAACTGATAATAATTTTTTGAATCGAAAAATGATTTATTAATGAACACATTTTTATATGTTCAAATAAATTAATTTTTAGAACTCCTAAATACAATTTAATATCTATATAAAACATTAAATTAAAAACGATTTTATTAAATTTTAGGTAGGTACTTGTTTATTATACAAATTTAAAATTAATATAAATACTTAAATAATATATTATGCACATTGTGTAGTTTAGTAGTTTGTATGTGTTCTTTCATTTTGCATTTATATTTTTTGTATTAAACAGAATAATTCTAAAACCAAATTCAATTTTTAATTAGAAAAACTTAAACATTTAATAACTATTTAATTTGATACATACCATTCACTAGCATCTCTATTGTTGCACTATTAAGGTCTCTCTCAAGTTTTCAAACAGAAATGATCTGCGATTATCAGCTAACAATGCTTTGTATGTAGAAAATGATCTCTTGACGTCAACCGATGTTATAGGAGCAAATTTCAAATAAGTCATATCATCGAGATTTAAATCTTTTGGCAGTTCCAATTTTGACACTTCTTCACCGTTCAAAATTGTTGAGACTGTACATATTGATTTAAATCCACTATTTTTTTCTAAAACTGTTTTCATCTTCAGTTGTACGGCCTTACCAATTTTGTTTTGCGCTTCTTCGATTTTATTTTGTACGTCCAAAACAATTTTTATTGACTCAGACAGAGGACAGCCTAATTTTTCAAGACGCTAAATAGCATTATTTAATCCACTGAAATTCGATTTTATAAACGTTAAATTACACTCCAGATTAGTATGTTTTATCAAATCACGGAATTTTTTTTATTGAAATAGTATCATCTTCATCTAACTCCATGACGACACGTTTAATTAATAAAAAATGTTCACAATAATAAATCGCCGCGTTAATCCATGTACCCCCACCTTGTAAGTATTGGCTCAGGAGGTAAAGGAATATTTGGTGCAATATTTCGAAAAATTTGTATTCGGGAAGGGGCTTTTAAAAATATTTTTTTCATATTTGAAATCAACTTATCAACTTTTGGAAACTGTAATCTAATTTCTTCGCATACTCGATGCAATGCGTGAGCTAAACAAGTAATTTGTTCCATTTTGGGATTAAATATTTTAAGAGATTTACCAGCTTTTACCATATATGGCGCTGCATCAGATAAAAATAACAAAATATTTTCACGCCTAATTCCTTCAGGCCATAAAATTAATAGCGACTTATCAAATAATCGACTTATTGTAGCGTAGTTAGCTTTATCTAAAACTTCCGAGTTTAATAAAATATTTTACCTGGGTTATCGATTTCTAAGGTGCTTATTATTACGTTTGCCACATAACGATCAGCTACATCTGTTGTCTCATCGATAGACACCCATATTTTCTTTTCTGAAGCATATGCTCTTATATTATTTATTGTTTCTTCGTAGCATCCGTTAACGTATTTTTTGCGCAATGTTGATTGATCTGGTATGATATTATTTGTATACTTTTCAAGAAATGATCGAAAAGACAGTTGTGATAATTTAAAAAGTGGTATATTTGAGCATAATAGAGCCTTACAAAGATCGTAATTGAAAGTTGATGCTGTCGAAGGAGTGGTTAATAGAGTCTGACTTGTAGATATTTTTTGTTGATTTTTTTTTTCTATACCCAGAATATTTTTATCACGTGCAACATGTTGATTAACAGTAAATTTTTTTGCAGACGAAACTTTTATATTGCAAATTGTGCAATAAAGTACTGTACCGTCAGTGGTAAAAATATTATCGCCAAATTCGGATACATATGCGCGTAAACGGCAAGCCAATGACTTTTTATGTTTAGGCATTTTAAATGAAATTTCAACACAACACGGGATTAAAATAAAATAATTTATTATACACAATACACTTGTCAACGCGACTTATTAATGATTACTGAATAGTGAAAATACGGGCCTTCGGTAGACGGTAACACTCCAATATTATATTTGAACCCACCATCGAAATTCTTATCTTAACAAGTCAACAAATATCGTTCCATAATATTATATTTGAATTATAATTATTTATAGACCGATGTCCAGACAGTTAACGTACCTAACCACTACTTCCCGCGTAGTACTTTGACAAATTCTAAGAATCTATTTTAAGAAATATTTGCCGATAAGACGAAAACATTTCACTAGATACGTAAACACGATAAATATTTGTAGTCATTTTTACGTAAATGTACTAAAAATGTCGAATATGAGTAAAATTGACAAAAATTAAATAAAAATGCTTAAAAACTGACGCAAAAGAACCAAAATTGCTATTGTTTACGAATATCACAAGAAAATGCAAAAAAATGCAAAAAAAAATTGTATATTTGAACTCTATGATGTATGAATTGGATTTTGTATTTGATGAGCTATATCCTGGAGTGCTATGAAAAAAAATACAAATGCTACAAATTCCTAGCCCTACTTATAATATATGTATTGCTCCTTCTCACTTCAGTTCATAATTGAAAAGAAATTATAAAATATAATACTCTGAAATAACTCTAATATTCATATTGCCCACACCAGTTTGAGCGTTGTATACAACAACTAGTCTATTTAGGAATTCAATATTTATTATTTACATTACCCAAATATTTCAGTCCTCAGACATTGTATACAATGCTTAGGCATATACTTACATGTTTGAAACCGGTTACTACTATATACGATCATAAACAATATATCTACCTATTTAGCTATTGTGTGTCTATGACTATACTTAATCTTCTGGATAATGGATAATATTTACATATAAGTTATTATTTTACCTTAAGTTAATACACGGTAAATACTTTTAAATTAATTTTAATTTTACTAAAAATAAATACTAATAAATTATGTAATTTAATATTCCAAGTATATGTATACTGCAGTGTTGGTTAAATTACTTTTAAAAAGTAATGGAATTACGTTACTCGTTACTTCACATATTTTTATTTAAATTACATTTGCGTTACCTAAAATTATTTTTATCACGTTACGTTACTTTTTCATAAATAAAGTAGTGCGTTACAAATAACGTTACTTTTTTTTTATCTCTGATAACAGTTATCATTTTTTTTGAACCATATTCAATTCATAATATGATATATTTTACAATATATTTTAGATCTACTGGCTACTACCTAGTGATACCTAGTATACAACATTTAAAATAATATGTAAATGTACAATCATCATTCATCTCACCTATTAATTATTATTTATTGTATGGCTATAGTAAAGTAGTTACCTACTACCTAGTTAAATTTAATTGTATACATTTAAACTCAAACTACACATGTTTTTAATACTAAATACAACAATAAGACAAGTTATTTTCTAATAAACAAGTGAAACTGAATAATACAGTGTAATAATGCTATAAATCATAATACCCAATTTTATTAATATAACAATACAATTTCATTTATTTTTAATTTTTTGACCAACAAACAATTTTCAAAGTTTTGGTCACTTATTTTACCACGTTTTTTTGTACAAATATCACCAGCAACACTAAATAGGCGCTCTACCGAAGCACTTGATGGCAATGCGGTATTATATTTTAAGAATATATTTTTTATGGTTGGCATGGTATTTAAAATTAGCAAGTCTCCAGAGAATGGTGTTGTCAAATATCGATCAATTTCTGTGTTGGGCTGTTCTACTTCTACATCATCACCATCGAAAAGAAAATCATCTTCGGTTGCAGGTTGCACATTGTCATTGACAATACCTGTTATTAAAGTTAATAGTTTAATGACATTTATCTCAAATATCTAATTTTAATTAATCACCTGTAATTGACTGTAGCTGCTCTACTCCAGCCTTAAAGAATTCCATACCTTCATCTCTTTCAAAAGGTGACATACCTTTAAATTTAAATTTTGAATGGGAGACCGATGATAGTATAATTGGTATTTCTTTAGTCATACTTGTGAATCGTAAATTGATACCGTCTAAACCAGCTTTTGCATTTACCTGCCAATGATAATTCTGTTAGTTTCCTTTTCAGCCAACTGATAGTTGGTATTAGATAGCCCATAGCCATATATTTATCTGCTTGGAGAATATCCAATGCCCTCGATTAAGGCTCCATAATCTAAGTATAAAAAATAAATAATAATTAATATAAAATGTTAAAAAAAATTTTTTTTTTATTTAAGACTTCAATATTTATTTTGCAATAATCCATCATGAAAGCTAGATCATTTTTATCAAATCTTGCTATACCAGATTCATCACATACACGTCGAACCTTAGCTTCAGATTTTTGTAACTGATCGCTCAAACATTTGACGGCATTGTGTGTTGAATTCCATCGAGTTGTATTTGGTACATTTATATACACATTTAATGCGTCATGAATAGTATCTGCAACTACAGATGTCCTGCTTTGCTTGTTCCACAAGCCTTGCATTTTTGCAAACGATGATCTCATTTGCTTTTTATAAATGACATCAGATAATGCTTTTTCACTGTCTCTTGTTGCAACTAAAGTGGAAGCGGATCTTCGGGATTCTGTTCAAGACCATTAGCTAAAATTTCGTCTATTTCTATCATATCTATTTCATTGTCATTGTCATCTTCACCATCTTCATCATCGTTAGAGTTTTCAACTCTTGATCCAGTATTTCTTGTTTCTGATGTCTGTGTATGAACACTTATTTATAAAAAAAAATTAGAATTAATAACAAGGTAAACATAGATTTTTATTTACATTCTTTAAATAAAAAAAAATTTGATATAAGTTGATTAAGTTGATATTATAATTATTATTTTCAATGTTGTTATTTCATTTTCAATTTATATATATATTATTATATTAAATTTACAAATCCCTTACCTAAAAGCTTTTATAAAGTTGGAACCATTATCAGTGACAACTCTAGATATTTTATTAATTATTCCATATTCACAAAATTTAGAATGTAATACTTTTGCCAAAACATCAAAAGTATGTCGACCCTTTAGCCTCCGACAAGCAAGAGCTGCAGACTTTCGTTCAATAGTTATTGGGTTAAACCAATGAACTGTGACTCCTATGTAGCTCCTAATAAAAAAGACTGTCAGTTGACAGTTAGCAATTATAAACAAACCATTTCAAAAAAATGACTATATATTTGTACATTCAATATTCAAATTCAATATATTTTATATTATTATTATTTTGTACCAACCATAAAAGTACCACCGACCCTGTATATGAGCATAATTCATATTAATAAGTGTTTGGTAAGTATAATAGTATAAATAAATAATAATTGACGTTTTATCTCATAAATAAAATCTTACTTTTTGTAGACAGACCAACAATCAGCAGTGGCACAAACATATTTAAGTTCAATAGACATCAGTTGCTCTTTAAGTTCTATTTTTAACTCCTGTGAAATATTAGATATTCTACTCATCAATGTTTTTCTTGTTAGACATTTCCTTTTAGGAAAACCCATATTCATGAAGTATTTAAATTTTTCTTCTTCGACAATCGAAAATGTGTGATTACCCAGGACTACAAACTCAGTGATCATAGAATCTAACTTTTCTGAAAAATAAAATAAACTATAGATGTACCTTTTTTTCTACATATTATATAATATATTAATAATTTATTTCTCATACAAAATTAGCCATCTATTTTGAAAATAGTAACTGCTATCAAAGTATGTAAGTTATATAATTTGATAGTAGTTTAATATAATATAATATGTACATTTTTTATTTAATTTAATGCCTTTTAGTAAATATGAATACTTACAATAGTGGATTATAAAACTTTAACAATAAGTATAAATGTATAATATAAATTCAAATTCAAAAAAATAAATACATTTATACAGCTAATATGCTGTTGTACCTATCTATAAAATAAAAAAAAAAATTCAGTTTGAGATTTTAATTTACCTTGGCTAACATATTGTGGTCGAGAAAATGATTCAGATAATGTTAGTTGCTTTTTAGTTTTGCAACTGTCATCAGTCTCATCTTGTTTGCGCTTACCAAAAGTTTTTTCATTTTTTAGTTGCTCTTCAAGTTCTTTAAGTTTTGAACCATGCTTTATCTATATAATTTAGAAGATAAAATATTAATTATATTATTAAAAAATTATAATCTAGGTTAGGTTGGTATGCATTAAAAAACTGTGTACACTTTTTAGTAATATTTTTGTCAAACGATCTAAAATATTCAAAAAACAAGTACCTACTTAAAATTCAAAAATATCAGTCCATTTTTTTTTTAGATTAATTAAATAAAAACGTATAAATTAACTTAGCAACTGATTTTTTATGAAGAAACCAAAATATTTAAACAAATTTGAGGAAATCAATATCATAAAAATTAAAACCTGTAGGTAACAAAACATTGGCTGTCAGCATAAAAATAATAAAATAATAAAATACTTATGTAATAATTATATTTTATTTCATGTAATTGAGTAATTTGCATTGCTTGAATACTGAATAGGTATCTCAATAAGAATGTTTTTAAATGAACTCATGCTATATTAAAATAAGTAGGTAGGTACTACTGTTACTAGCCACTAGGTAGTACTTAGATAAAACAATATTCAATATTTTACGACCCCTTGGTATACCTCTTTATTCTTTAATAATTATGAATTCTACTTACTGTTATGTGTTTTTTCAAATTTGAACTACTTCTTATGGCAGTAGAATATGTTTTGGATTTGATACATAATTTGCATTTCACGAAAAAGTTTTTACTATCCGTAGATGTAACTTCAAAATATTTATCATATGTTGGCCACGGTAGTTCAGTGGTATTTGCCACATTTGCTGATACTTCAGTCTCAATCATTTCACTCATTGTTTTAATTTAGAGTTAATATAATTAAACTCAAACTAATATTTTATTATAACTATTTACTAGACACTAGAATATTATTTTATAAACGATGTCGTAAGTAATAAGGTATCTAGTCAACTGTTGAACTGTTACTATTATCTATTTACTAGAACTTTTGGGTTGTGCGAGGTCCGACGACAATAATTCGGCGTATACTGGGAGATGCGGGTAGTTAATTGTTAAATAACAAAATCAGTCCTTAACGACTAGAACTAATAAGTAATGGTATTTGTAAATCGTATTAATATAATATGTATAATATTTAAACTATATGTCTATATAGTATATAGTATTAATTAATAATTGGAAATGGTGACTGCAATCTGGTAAGGTATTAACATCGAGGTAGCCATTCGTACCTATAGCCATATAGGTTTGATAGCCGATAGGTGGTTTATTCATAAGTCGTAAATCATAATTCGTTTTAATTAAATTTTATTTTTAAGCCGAACTCATTTCTTTCTGATAATGAAAGTAATAGCATTAATTCCTAATTCCTGGAATGTTTAATAATATTGTTAACTATTATCAGAATCAAAAGTAAATAAAATTGATTTTTAATTTTTCTGGAATATCTTATTAGCTTATTTTTGTACTAGGTACATTCAAAACTATTATTTTAATAAGTAACGTGAAAAATAACGCATTAGTGCGTTACTTCATAGAAATTACTTTAAAAAAGTAATAGCGTTACAATTGCGTTACTGTAAGTAAAATGTAATGAAATTACTGCTGTGTTACTGAAAAAGTAATTGCGTTACAGTAATTTGTAATTTGCATTACGTTACTACCCAACACTGGTATACTGATAGCATCTTAATTAATTATAGTATTAAATTCATATGTAAGAATGTTTTTTTATATTTAGAAAACGGATTCAATATCAGTATTAGATGATAAACACAATAAAGCGATTGTATTCATTATCGACACAAAAGTTGTCAATACATTTAACATGAATATAGTGGAGCAGTATTTAAAAACAGGATCATCTAATAACATCCCTCGTGGAGCATTGCACGTATTGAATGTTGTATTGAAAAATAGACTGACTCCATTGAGGTTAGTAAATTATGTTTAAGGTAAAATCTAAACATATAGATAATATTTAAGAGGAATCACAAAAAAAAAAATTGTCCGCCAAAGTTTAAAAGTATAATATATAGAGTACTTATTTATTTTTGGCAAATTCTTAAATGTTTTCATTTTTTTGAAATGTCGATTATTTACTAATTATTAAGACTTATAATTAGAAATTTTAAATATCGGCTGTTTTGTTGTTTATTTAAAAAAAAAAAAATACATTTAAATATCGAAGTTAAAAATATTACAACAGTTTAATAATATGAATTTATTATTAGTTATTTTTTAGTTTTAAGTAAGCCTTTTTCCACAGTAAATAACTTTTATGTAATAGTCATATATGTAACTAGTCATCGTGTTTAATGAGGATAAAGCTGACATAAGTTGTATTATAGGTTCATTAATAATGGAAAATTGTTCTTCCCTATACCTCGTTATATATCAGAAGATTTAGGTGATGGATTAGAAATATGGAAAGGATTCTTTCAAAGTCAAGGCATTGGTTGGAAACCTTATATAAATGTGGATGGTAATTATAATTATCAAGTTTTTGCAACTTATTAATAATGCATTAATTTAATGTTTTGGTATATTATTTCAAACATTTCTCTGCACTTCACAAGTTAATTAATTTTATGCTTCAATAGCTTTTCACCTGCATATACATTTTTCATATGTATATTTTATATTATATTTATTACCTAATTTTTAGTGACTAACAAAAGATGTCCGAAGCATCAGCCATTGATAGATTACATTGCTGAAGAACTGCATTGTGATCTTAATCCTGAAATGGATCAAAAGAGTATTATCAAATTTGCAAATTATGTTGAAGGATTGAAAGTTCATTTTGAGGTACCAAATCAACCTAATACAAAACGTTTATACAAAGTAAAAGGTCTTTTAAGTTCTGCATTAACATTTTAGTAAGTTAAATAATAAAAACAAACTTTAAAGAAACAATTAATTACAGATATATATAAATTAAAGTAATTCCAGAATCGTCCATAAAAAAGTTATACTTATGTAAAAAAAGATGTTATTATTTACTAAGGTTGTTACAATTTGAATGTATCTTAAATATATTTGAATGTATTTAAGTAATACAACAATGCACATTAACTAATATTTTATATAAGGGCAAATCTCTATAACTGTAATGAGTTCTTTCATTATTTTCATTGAAGTAAATAAAAAATTTGAAAATTTATGTAGGAATATTTCTTTGGTTAAATTAAGTGTTTGATTTTAATTTTTTAGTTTCGAAGCAAAATGTGATATGAACAAGTCTTCAGAAGTGAATGTTGTTCAATATTTTAAAACGGTTCGAAATTATGTCATTAAGTATCCAAATTTGCCTTGTTTACACGTTGGCTCGGTCAATAAAACAATTGCAGTTCCAATTGAAGTAAATATTCTTAATAAGATATAAGTTTATACCTTATGATCATTGAGTATAAATTCTATTGAAATTCTACGTCAAATAATATTTTTTACTCTTAAGAGGATGCTACACATATGTTTTCTCTCTCTTACAAATGCACAGTACTGCAAAAACTGTTTGCGCTAAGACAACTTTCCCCCTTTGTATTTGTAGTAGTATTACCAAAATTCCACGATACATGGAAGAAAAACTTTCTTTAATTTTTTTTTTGAAACAAATAAGTACAATAAATGTTTCATTATCGCAATATTTCTAAACTGTTATAAGTAATATTTGGATAGATTGAAATTATTGTTTTTAAAACTTTTGTAATGATGGAATATAAAATCTAATTTTAGTTGTGCATCGTTCAAAAAGGACAATTACGGCCAAAAAGTTTAACCGAAAACCAAACTGAAATTAAATGGAAAATGTCATCTTGTTCACCTACAGAACGGCAAAGCATAATAGAAAATTCTCTCAAAAATGTTAGTTACAATCAAGATCCTGTACTAAAACATTTTAGTATTAAAGTTGAAGAAAATATGATTTCTGTTCCTGCAAGAGTGTTAGATCAACCATTATTAGAATATGCTCAAAATAAGGTAAACTGTTATTACATTTATCTATTTCAAATCAGTAGAAATAATATTTTCAGAACAAATTATAATGTCACAAATGTTATGTGAAAAATTGATTTAAAAAAATGTAATTTAATTTTTTGAAATAATATTCATTTAGCTTACTTACATTTTCATCCTATTAAGTTCAGTCTTATTATCTATAAAATATACAAAATAATGGGTGTAAGTTTCACTCCTTTAATAATGTACATAAAACATGGGTTTTTTTATTCTAGTTATTATTTAATGCTAGGTAAAAACTATTTTAAAATTATTTATTTTACCTAAGCATTGGTGGTATGAAAAATAATTTGAGAAAATCAAATGATACCATACTTTAACTAAGTCTGGAATGTCTAAACACTTTGCCCTTGGCTCATTTTTTTTATGGTCCTCAGAAAGCAATAGTAATGGAGAATGAATTGTAAAAAAAAAAATTGTACAATTTTTATTTCATTTCACAGCTTATGTTAATGTGATGTACACATTATATTACTTTTGTCTTATCTTCTGATAAATTATAATTTAATATTATATTATTATTAAATATGTGATATGTTTGAAAACAATTTAAATCTTTTTTTCCCAGCAACCAACTGCCAATCTTCAATTATTTAGTGCACTATCTTGAAAGCTATATCATTTAATGAGCCTTATATTATCTGAGGCTTTTGATTAGAAGATGGATAATTTCTTCTGAAGCATTGGTTTTGAGTATTTCTCTTTAAAATTCACAGAATATTGGAAGACTGAAACTGTGGTTCATTTATCTTTAAGGGTGTTGGTATTCCAAACATTTTTTCAGGAGCTCTTAACAGTGTAGTCATTTGTCAACAACATTTTCAGCTTTTTGTCAATCGATTTATTTTTGATTAAATATTGTATAGCAAAGATTGGAACTCAACGCTTACTAGAGAGCAAATTTTGAAAGTGCAAAAATTTAGCTGGTCAGAGAACATAAAAAGCAAAAAAAAAGAAGCCATATGTTAATTACCTATGCCCCTATAAATAATATAATTTTAAGACATTTAATAGTTCAATACTAGATAAGAATTGATATCTGCGTTAACGATAAACATTCTATCGATTTTAATAGTTGTACAAATATAATAAAATAAAATACAGAAAAACATTTAATACTTTTATTAAGTATTTTGAAATGTAGAACGGGCTAGTTGAAAATGGTAACCGGTCCACTGGTTGTACAGTATTGTAATAAATAAAATAAAATATTTGTATAAAATGTTTTTTTCGGTACACTTTTATACTTGCTTAATAAATTATTCAATATATTTGGTTCAGTCAATACTTTGAGTTTGATATGCCTGATCTGATTAAACATGTTGAGATTTTACTATTCACAATATTTACACACATTGTATAACAAAAAATTGAATTTTATGAAGCTCAATTGTAGTATTCATATATTGTTATTTATATGAACTGTAGTGTCTTATAAAATGCACACATTAACTTATTATTTTCTTTAGTTTATATAATTCATATTTACTTATATTTAATTGTATTTTATGATTGACTATTTATTTTTAAGGAAATTATACCTAAATCTGGAGTTTGGAAACCAGAAAAGTTTTCTAAAGCAGTACAAATTAAACGATGGATTATATTGAATATGGATCAATATATCAGCTATTCAAACATAAAGTAAAATTATTACTGTTTAATTCCATATATTTACTTCATTTTTTTCATTTTATTTCAGGAATTTCGAAAAAAACTTGATAAATTGTGGTAAACACTTAAATGTTGACGTGAGCCCAGTGGATTCTATATTTAACTGTTTTTTACAAAAAAATTGGACTGTAAATGAAAGTCTTAAAGAATTAACTATTTTTTTTAAAAGTCAGAAGAAAAAAACAAATTTATTTTTGGTTATTGTCCCTTCAAATACTTCAACAGTCTATGGTAATTAAAAATGTAATTTAAAAAAAGGGTGTTTATTTAATGGTTAAGGACTTAGGTACTATTTAAAATGTGTATGAATTATTGTTATTTAAATTTATTTTATGATAAAATCATGCATTGGATACAATTAATAGCCATTGCTAGTGTTAAGACCAGTGGGGTAACCAGGATTTTAAAATGGTGAAGTAGGGGGGGGGAATGGTAGCCAAAATATTACAAAAAAAATACTCAACAATTAACAAAAATAATATTTTTATGTTGTTTCAAAGTTTCGTTATGGTCAATGGGGCCGGTTCGCACCTCTCACCATGGTTATGGTACTGGACAGGACTATAGAAATGGTAGGGAATAGAGGGTCCTCCTCCCTCCCGCCGTATTAAATTCCTGGTTACTGGATAACATTATTTCTTACCTGCAACTTAAATCTTATGTTGTAGGTCGAAATTCAAGTACTTCCATTAAATTAACTGAATAGTCGTATGTCGTATGAGTTATTATTTTGTTTTATTATATTTTCATTAAACACTAATAATTTTATTTAATATTATAATTTATCATATTACTATGAAAGCGATTATATTAATTTTTTTGGGGGAATCATTAATTATAACTTTTTGTTACTTTTAAATATTCATTGAGTTACTTGCAATATGATACCACAATTTGAAAATATAAGTTAAATAATAGTTTTTATTTAGAATTTCAATGTATTGAATAAAACTTATACTCGTATCTGACTTATTGTAAACTCAATGATAATTATAAGTAAGTTGTTGCGTATAATTTCTAAATATTTTTTTTTATATTTAGAGTTACTTTCATTTATTTTGTTTTAGGAATTGTTAAGCAAGCATCAGAACAAATTGTCGGTGTACTCACACAATGCATTAAATCTATAACTCTGGATAAAATGAATTTATTGTCAATAAACAACTTCATATTGAAAATTAATTCTAAATTGAATGGTGTCAATCACTTAATAGCTGAAAGATGCCGGTAAGAATATAATTTTTTATCAGTTTATGTGTCCGATATTCTGAATAATGGATAAAATAATTTTTTTGTCAAGTGGAAAGGATTTTGTGATGAAAGTGCAATAAAAAAAAAAAAAAAACTAATCAGCTATTTAGCTGAAACAATTTCATTAGATTTTTTTTTGTGTCCATAATGCATACATATTATGCATGACCTAATGAAATTAAATATTATATATTATTTTATATTCAATGAGAATGTTCTTTCTGAGTAGGTGGTATATTTCAATTAAAAAATAAAACAACAGCCTAAATATTAATTAAAAATTAATCTTAAACAAAATTTTTTACATCTATGATAGTCAACTTAAATATAATTCAATGATTATGGTAGATGTTTCTCCTTTTCACCAGTGTCTCAGTAGTATAGTATTTTTGAAATAGTTATCAAGATGGTTAACAATATTGTTTATACCATTGTATACTGATTTGGTATACTTATATAAATATTATAGATCAATAAAAATTATGAGGACAATTTGTAAACCATTATATTAATAATATTTCTTTATCATAAACTATTAATATTTATTATTTAGCCCACCATGTATGAAAGATGCAATTGTTTTTGGAGCCGTTATATCACATAGTCGGTCTATAAATAACAGTGGTCCATCAATTGCTGCAGTGAGTATATTGGGATATTATAGTAGCTACATTATTCAAAACTAGAATAGTGGCATGAAATTATTTGTTTAATCTTATGACATAATACTTAGAAAATATAAATTGGACATACTTAAGGACAGAAAATAATGCAAGACAAATTAAATTTGAATACATATTTACAAGTTATATTTGTTTGAAAGATTATTCTAAGCATCAGAATTATTTATTAATTTATTTCTTAATACATTATTATTGCTTTTAAAAATTAAAAAAGTTATTATTGATAAACAGGATTCAATTCTTAGTAAATATGATGTTAGAATATAAAATAGATAAATTGATTTAAATTTAAGATTTTATTGTAATAGAAACATGAAAATTATGTTAACATAATTATCAAATTTAATAATTCATAATTTATTTTTCTTAGGTATTATTTGTGATAAAACAATGTAAAAATTATTTTTTTTAATTTATAACTTATGATGTTTTTAGTTTTCACATTCCAATTCTAAAATTGTATAAGTTATTGACTGCCAACTCCCGTAGTTGACCATTACTACCTCACTACATGCAAATTAATATGGTTTTATATTATTAACTTTTCCATGGCGCTACAGTAATGAACTAAAAATGCACTGTGGCCTAGCGGGAATCATTACAATTCTTTTGATGTAACAAACATTATTTTTTTATTTTTTTAAACAAACTAAATGGTAAGAACTAATAACATTATATAGGTTGATTTTTTACAATATCTTAATTTTTAAGTGAGTAATGAGCATTTTTATACTGTATTATTTTATATACTCATAACTCGCTTACTATTAAAATATCGTTAAAAACCTACGAACAAACACTGATCATTTTTAAGTTGGATGATCAATTAAATCATTTTAATATAACTAAAGCTAACAATCATAATATTAGTTCCACTAAACACAAATTTGCTATATTGAATATTAGTTAGAAAGAGAAAACATGTGCACACATGAAAAATATTCTGTTGCTGTCTTCTTATAACAACGTGTTGTCTTATTTTATTATAATTTTTAAAAATATTAATTCCAAATTTTAATATTTTACATAGTTAGGTTCTATATTTTTAATATAATGAAATATAAAAGTTTTAAATTACTGAAAAAATTAATAGTTTTTAAATAAATAAAAAGTATTGGAATAAAGACTATATATTGTGTACAATATTTTATTAATAGAACTGTTTGAAACCGATTCATTTGAGTTTTAGTTTTTAACCTAAAAAAAACTATATTGTCAAATTAAAGCATTACAGTGTCTGTAGTTACTAATCAGTTATACCTCTGGATATAAAATACAATAGATATTAGTTAATTCTTTTTTTTTTTATAATATATTTTATTTTTCTATTTCAAAATAAAAATAAATAGTAAATATTTTTTTAATGGTTTAGGTAACAGCCAGCTATGATTTCAACTCAAGTCAGTACACTATGGAATGGCGTTTTCAGCCACCTTTTGAGGAGACCATTCAAGACTTAGAGAACATAATTTATAAACATTTAAATAATTTCAAAAACAAGACAAATATTATACCGAAAAAGATATTATACTTTAGGGACAGCAAAGGACTAATAGAACAGTTGGTGGACCATGAGCTGGTTGCCATCCGTCGAGCATGTTTACGGTTGAATTTCTTGTACAAACCACCAATAACAATTCTTGTCATACAAAAAAAACATCATGCTAGAATGTTCCCCATTCACCACATTGATATGCATGGGAAGGCTGGTAATGTTTGCCCAGGCACTGTTATTGATACTCAAATTACCCATCCAACTGAACTTGATTTTTTATTATGTAGCCACTTATCAGATCAAGTAAGTTATCTAGTAGAGCTTAGGTCTATTAATTACATTTTGGTGAACAAATGCATGTGTGTTTAAAGGGTACGTCAAAACCAACTAAATACCATGTGGTTTGGGATGACAACAGTTTCGAAGAAGACGAGATTGAACAACTCACATTCTCCCTGTGTTTCATGTTGGCTCATTGCAGTCGTTCTATATCATATCCGGCACCTACATACTACGCTCATTTGGCTGCATACAGAATTCAATCCTACATTGAAAAGTTATTTAATGTTTTAGATTATAGGCATTTATTATTACATATATGTAATATTGTTGTTTTTGATTTTTACAGCAAAACAATAGATATCGATCGATTAGATGAGGAACAAATCAAATACAAACTGAATTCCGAGCTCATTGAAAACAATCCTATGTTCTACATTTGAATAATGTAGTGTGTAATACAGATGTAATAGGAAGACCTAAATGAAATAACTTTTGTTCTAATCAATATTTAAAAATGTTTTTATATATTTAATTATAATTCACGTATAGTGTATAAAAAATATTTTTATTGTTTAATACTGAAAATAAAACATTCAAAATTTGATAAATTTGAGCATAAAAACGATATTCATGATAAAAACATTTATCTAAGTTAAGTAAGTTTGTTTTTTAGAATGTTTGGCATGACAACTAGCACTTAAATACAATATTCTGTGGTACTGGGAGTATAAGGAATTAAATTACATTAGTTCCTTATTTTCTCAGTTAACACAACAATCCTGTTATGCGCTAGTAGTCCAGCCACAATATGAGAAGGTGGGAGTTTCACTTATCACAAGTTCTTTTTGTATCCTGTATATCTTAATTCGTGTAGAAAACATAATGTTAATCTTTTTCAGTACAATTAGCCACATTTGTTGAATTTAATTTCAACATTTAGTTTTGTGTATCCTTAATTATATCATGATTTTATAAAAATTTGCATATTACACAATTAAATTATCTAGTTTAAATTATTTTAGATGTTAACTTATGAGTAAATAACTTTAATATTTACTATTAATATTAAATTAACAAAATTGTAATACTAACTTAACATGTATTTCATTATATTATACCATTACTTAAATTTTAACTTAATATTAATTACAATATATTATAATTATTAAATAACATTTACATTAAAATAATATAAATATAATGCTATTGTTATTATTTCTTTGATCGCAAATAAAAATATAAAATTCATACTAATTGTATTTTACTTATTTTTTAAAAATACTTTCCTTTTAATTAAATGAACAAAAATGGTTGGTTGGAAAAAATTATTTTGTTGTTACCTAACCTAAATTCTAATATGAAAATTATTTATAGCAAATTATGTATTTTTGTAGATACAAAATATTTAAATACTTTCAATGATTCCTGTAAGGTTTTATGCTATAATATTTTTTATTTAATACAAACAATTAAAAAATAAAATAATAAATGTTTATATAAATACGTTTATTAAATAAAATTATTTGTCTCATTATCAATTTTCAAAATTAGATGCCTGTCATTTGCAAATGTTTTCCTAAAATATATATAGTCACCAATTTTAGAAATATAGTATTTTATATTGACATAATGTACACTATTCAATTTTAAATTTTAAAACATATTTTGAATATTATACATTGAACAAAATTTCATTTTGTTACACTAATATGATAATATTATTCATAAAAATTATGATTTATCAGTATTATTCAACAACATCTAAAATTTCAGTTTGCCCGTGGCACCTAATAATAATATAGCTCTTCAACTAAATTTTTATATTTTATCTTTCATACCTGATTAATTTGTATAGTAGGTAGGTAACTAATTTATATTATGAACTACCTAATTATTGTGAAAATAAATTGTACCTTTTAATAATAAGTAGGGCTAGGATTTGTATGATACAGCATGTTTTTTTTCCTACGTCCAAATGGACTTTTAGTGAGTAATGTCCACGATTTATATTTAACTGATGAAAATGGTACTATTTTTATTTTGCATGTTTTTGCATATATTGAGCTTAATGCATATTTTTGCATACTTAGTATGATTGTATTTATTGTATTTGAGCCAGTAATAATTAAACTGATCAAAGTATATTATAACTTGTTTTTTTTGTCAAACATACATTTTTTTCTTAAAAAAACAATCCTATGGTACAATATGCCATAAAAGAGTGAATAGTTTACACAGAAAATTATACACGATTAATAAAAGTTTACACCAACCCACATGGGTAACTTAAAAAATAATCCCTCGCAAATATATTATATTAATGTATTATGTTCCTTTTCCTTCATAAAACACTTAGGTAACACCTACATACAAATAAACTTTCAGGCACGTCCACAGTCCACACATGCATCTAAATAATATAAATATATTTCAACTATTAATTAATAATTACCAATTTATTTATTTTATCATTGTGACCATCAATTTATTAGTACCTACACAATATATTTCCCTAAAAATATAGGCATGTTTTTGTGTTAATATAACCTAATAATATAATATTGTTTAATTGAAAACCACCGGGAATCTGCCCTTTTGGGCTGCTTTTAAAATCAGACAGTGGCCCCCTTGCCAATGCCTTGGCTGGCCCAAATGTCGCCACTCCCCCCCTCCCCCAATAAGGTTAGGTTCGACCATTAATTATAATATCTAGTTTAGTTGTGGACTATTGTCCATTTACCATTTTTAAACGTATCTGCATTACTATATAAATCCTAACATGATAACTAAGGCCCGGATTTTTATTGCTAGGTAATTAGTATTGTAATGTAATAAGCTTTTGTTTTTATTATTTTAGAAGTCAGGACATTTATATGATATTGCCACTTTTGTGGGTCAAACACACTTTACAGTCTTCTGAAATATTTAATTGTTTGATATTTACTTGGATACCCGAGCCAAATTATGATTTTCCTCTACGTGCAGAAGGCAAACATAATAGAAAATTTCAATATAAATATTTAGAAATTTTTCTATGGTTAGCTTTTAGTGAGATTAAAAAAGGAGCCTATTGCAAATGGTGTTGTATTTGCTTTTTCAGGCGGTGGATTAGGCAACCAGGTATATTACATAGAAAAAAAATAATTTCTCTTGATTATTTATAAATATAGTAATTTTATAATTATTTCTCGTAGTCGTTAAAGAACCTAGTAAAAGAGCCGATGGCCCAGTGTAAGGATGATATGGCTGATTTAAATGAACATTCTAAAACCAATTATCATACGATCTCTAGTCAAAGGGCAAAAGACTTCTTAACAAACTATGAAAATGGAGACCAGACAGCGGTAAACGTACTTCTCAGCAATCAAAAAAGAGAAATAATTGAACACAATCGTAAGAGACTTATACCTATAATTAAAACTATTCTTTTTTGCGCACGTAATAACTTGCCAGTACGTGTTTATCGAGAGTCCCGTTCACTTAAAATTGATAATGTAGGTGAAGATTATTTATCGGGTAATCAAGGAATTTTCCGAGCTTTATTATCTTTTCGCATGGAATCTGGTGATAGAGATCTCGAGTCACATTTTGATATTTCTGCTAAAAATTGTACAGTGATAAGCTCTACTATTCAAAATGAAATTATCGAATCAATGGGTTCTGTAATTAAACAAAAAATTGCTGATAGAGTAAAACTTTCTAAGTATCTTTCTCTCGCAATATCCAGTTTAAGTGCTGAATTACACATGCGGAGAAATAAATGGAAGGACACAGAAAACGTACCACAAACTGCAATTGAAGCAATGCTGCACTGCCAAGATCTTTTTCCGAATATTAAAACACTCTTACAGTTGTTCTCCACACTACTAGTTGCTTCTGCCACTCCAGAACGCACGTTTTCTACTCTTAAAAAACTAAAAACTTATCATTTAATACCGGGTTTAATAGTAAGTCCTTAAAGTAACTTAATTATATGGTACTTTTAAAATTAATTTAATAAAATAATATGAACTGGCATTATAATCATCTTCTTGGACTTCTTTGTTTTCAGTATCTGAATCACTTTGAGACTCAGCACCTTATGATATTGTTATTTAATTTCTTTTGCAGCAGCTGCTTCATATGAATCTAAATATTGTAGGTATTATAGATCAAAAAAATTAATTTACTATTTTCAATTATAATTATAAGTGATAATTTAATAATTAAATTATATTTTACCAAATTCTTCTATAAGTTTGACAGGATAGTCCATTTAGGCAAAGGCTTTTCACCTTTCATGATTGACATTGCTGTAACACAACGTGCATTGGGCCATGAACAGTTTAAATTTCCAGCTTTTGATTTTTTCAACCTACCGAATATGAATTTTCCTTCTCAAGGAATCCTATTATATACTAAAATATTCATCCATTACATAGCTAATAATACAATAATATATAATGTTAGGTAAGAACTAAAATAATATACACTATATTACACACAGGAGTACTGATAGAAATATTATACCTAAACAATTCATGATATTAAATACTATTATATGTTAGGTACCTATAAATATCTATATTAATATAAGTAATAATATTCATAAAGAATTTAGTACTAACTATTAAGTATTAAATAAATAATGAAGGAATTAACTGTGAGCATAGAATTTATAAACAAGAAGTGATTTTTTTTCAATAGAAATCCTGTATGATACTATATTATCACTTACATACGAGGCGTGTCCAGAAAGTAAGTGTACTGATGCTCTCACGGCCATAAGGAATATTTTTTTACTATGTTGGCTACACTGCCGTATAGCTTTACTCCTAACCTTTATAACAACTAACAAGACCAGAACGAGTTCAGTACGTTGAAAACTGTGGTCGCATGATTTTTTCTTGTTAACCATGTCGATCGAGTCTGCCGCCAAGTGCGAGATCCGCGCCGTTATCCGTTACCTTGTTGCGAAGGAAAAATCTCCACATGAGATTTTTAATGAGGTACGAACCGTTTATGGTGAAGGCTATATGAATCGTACCAGTGTATACAAGTGGTGTAGGGAGTTTAAAAACGGCCGTACGAATGTACATGACGATCTGAGTAGTGGGAAACCGTCAATTTTGACTGACGACATTGTGAAAAAAGTCGAGAATGCGGTCCGTGACGATCGCAGGTTGACTCTGGATGAACCTTCTGCAATGTTTCCGCAACTGTCAAGGTCTCTGCTCCATGAAACAATCACAGAAACACTTGGATTTCATAAACTGTGCGCAAGATGGGTCCCAAAACAGCTTACTGAACAACACATGTTGAATCGAGTGCAAGCCTCCAGAGAGTTTTTGGAACGCTATGAATTGGATGGTGATAATTTTCTCAAGTCTATTGTTACTGGAGATGAAACTTGGGTTGCACACTATACACCTGAAACCAAGAGACAGTCCGAACAGTGGCGTCACACCACTTCACCCTCAACCAAAAAATTCAAAACCACTATTTCAGCCAAAAAAATCATGGCATCAGTGTTTTGGGACCACAAAGGCATCATTTTGATTGAATATTTACCTCAGGGGGAGACCATCAACGCAGCAAGGTATTGTGAGACTCTAAAAAAATTGAGGAGAGCTATTCAAAATAAAAGGAGGGGTCTGTTAACGAGCGGAGTCTGCCCGCTGCACGACAATGCCAGACCCCACACGGCCAATGTCACGAAGCAATTGTTGGACTCATTTGGATGGGATGTTTTGAACCACCCCCCGTATTCCCCCGACCCGGCGCCTTCAGATTACCATTTGTTCACTTCTCTCAAGAAGCACATGGGTGGAAAAAAATTTTCAACTGACGTGGAAGTGAAGTGGGTGGTCGACAAGTGGACAAAGGAGGTGGCGGCAGAGTTCTACGAAACAGGCATAAAAAAATTAATCTGCCGTCTCACAACCTGCATTGAAAGAAATGGTGACTATGTAGAAAAATAGCACACAAATATATTAATGTAACCACGTTATTTTTTTTTTTTATACATTTTTTTGAAGCCTACAAAAATTGAGTACACTTACTTTCTGGACACGCCTCGTATTATGCCTAATTAAGCTATCTGGCTAAATTATATTATATTATGGGGTACAATGGTAAGTCATTTCCTCGCAGTGTACCCCGGGCAACGTCCTAGACGACTAAAGATTTACCAAACTCAGCTATCGTACTGTCCCAGACCTTTTACTCCTACAAGAAACACATGCTGAAAAAAGAAGTGGACCTTCTAAACAGAGGCAGTATTGTTGGCTTCAGGTTAGCACACGCCACATATCACAACAAATAAGGTACTGCAACATACATCAGGAATGATATCTCTGATGGGAAACATATTTGCACCACAATAACTAATAACATCTCATTTATCCATATAAGAATAGGGGAAATCATTATAATAAATGTCTACAAACCTCCTGGTGATAAATGGACAGATACAATTCTCCCTCATGTACAGCATCCTACATTCATTATTGGAGATTTTAATAGCCACCATAGTGCATGGGGGCTATGATACTAATGATGAAAATGGTACTGCACTGTATGATTGGGTACAACCTGTTTCATAGAGAAGTTACACACGATACTGGGAAACAACACAAGGACCCTGATTGGAGCCAATGTAAACGCACATTTAAGTACACTGCCCAGACAGAAATGAAAGAGGTCTACTCGTAGAGGAGTTGATATACGACCATGACTTAAAAGTCGGAAATCGGCCATCCCCTTTAAAAACATATGAACGCGAAGGCATAGGGTCATCAAATATTTATATAACGCTAACCACCCCTCGTATATCACACCTTGTCAAAGACTGGTCAGTCGTTCATTGCACTGATAGCGACCACAATGTTCTAGCATATACGGTTGAACTGAATGAGAGAAAACCCTCAGGTGATATGGGGCTTAAGTTCAATACCAAGAGGGCGGATTGGACTAAGTTCGCACAGGAACTTCTTTGACAGAAGTACATGATAAGTGGAGTAACAGTAGACACCTTTGCCAGGTCAATAGTACTCGCCTTACAAAACGCGGCCAAAAGTTCCATGCCCGCGGAAAAACTGTGTGGGACTAATAATGACAGGCAGCCGTGGTGGAATTAGACTCTTTTTCTTCTTCTTCATCTGGCACTTAGTACTCTCTAAGAGTTTTGGCCGCCATCACAATATCTCTCCATTTTTCACGATCCTGAACTACTTCCCTCCATTCCTGTACTCCCAATCTTTCAAGGTCTTCTTCCACAACATCCATCCACCTTTTCCTGGGCCTTCCTCGTGGACTTTTCCACATTGGTTTCAAATTTAGAATTGTCCTACTTATATCATCCTCGCTTCTACGCATCGCATGTCCTAACCATTGGATCCTTTGTCCTCTTACAAAGCTGATAACTGGTGCCATACCCAATTCGTCTTGTAGTTCTTTGTTGTATTTTTTTCTCCATATAGCATTGACGTTATGTTGGTCCACATATTGTTCTCCAAATTCTATTTTCAAATGTCCTAAGTCTTCTTTCAGTTGTGCTGGTGGTAGTCCACGCTACATAGCCATAGGTAAGCGTAGGTCTTATTATTGCTGTATATAGTCTAGTTTTGGTCTTCTTTGAAAATAATTTTGATTTGAAGAACTTATTTAAGGCAAATGCCGCTCTTTCTGCCTTTGTGATCCTTACTCCTATTTCCTTCGACCAATCATTTTTAGCACTCAGCATAGCTCCTAGGTACTGAAATTCATCTATTTTTTCGAAAGTTAGGGACCCCGCGTTAGGGTTGTCTCCGTCTTCTAGCAGCTCCATTACTTTAGTTTTTTCAGCATTGATTTTTAAACCTATCTTGCAAGCTGCTTGTTCAAGGGCTTGGGTTGCTTTTTCCGTCTCCTCTAGGGAGTTTCCTAGTATATTTAAATCGTCTGCAATGCTCAGTACTTGTATGTGTTGCTGACCGATTTCCACTCCAGTTGTTTCTGACTGTAATTCCCTTATAACTTTTTCTAAAGCTATATTGAATAGGGTAAGTGATAGTGAGTCTCCCTTTTTTAAGCCAGTTCTTACTTCAAAGACTTCTGACAGCGTGGATTCGACTTTTATTTTATACTGTGTGTTTCCCATGCACATTTTGGTTATTGTTACTATTTTTTGTGGGATCCCGAACTCCTCCATTATGTTGTAGAGACTTTGTCGGTGTATACTGTAAGCCTTTTTTAAATCAACAAATAGCTGCCAGATGTTTTGCCGGAATTCATACTTTTTTTCTATTAATTGGCCTATGATAGTGAGTTGCTCTATTGTTGATTTCACTTTTCGGCATCCGCACTGGTATCTGCCTAAGTTTTCTTCTGCGTACGACGTTAGTCGTTTTCATAATATTCTCGCAAACACTTTGTAAGCTGAGTTAAGCAGTGATATTCCTCTATAGTTTTCACAGATTGATTTGTCACCTTTTTTGTAAATCGGTACCACTATGGCTTCGTTCCAGCTTTTTGGCATGCTCTCATTATTCCATATCTTCTGAAAAATACTAAAAAGAAGGTTTTGCATCTCTTTTCCACCATAGCAAAACCACTTCCAAAAATGTGTCTTTCCTCCATTCCAGAGAAGTAGATTATATTTTCCCACTTTAAGCTGTCCATTTTCTGACCATCTTATCTCTTGCAAAGCTGCTATATGTATTCCATATGTTTATAATACATCTGTAAGATTCTGGCAAGCTCCAGTTCTAAAAAGGCTCAACGTATTCCAGGTCACGATCTTAATTCCAGTTTTCCGATTTCCATGTCCGAGGCTGATATTCTGATGGTATCATAACAAATAGGTTTTTATAAGGTGGGGTTGTTAGCCCCACGCTCAACCCCCAACCTGGAGGACCAGTCTACCGCAACCAATTAAGGTCAGGGTAGGGCTACTGCAGTACACTTATTAAGGTGAACTGGGCGATGGGGACGCCACTTTCCCTACACCTAGGGAATTAGACTCTAGCATCACTTAAGAAGGATCTTGATAGGCACCGTAGAGCAAGGCTGCACATGACGGACAAACCGGCTTACAACACAATTAGCAACAAGTACCTCAAAGAAATAAGACTGGCCAAAATGGCAGCTTGGAGATATTTTGTTAACGATACAAACATCAGAACATGGGGTAAGGCCTCTAAATGGGTCAAGAAAGATTCTAGCCATCCCGGTTTTCACAGCATGATGAAAAGACCGAACGGTGAAGTCACAGAAACCTGGGACGACACGGCAGCGCTGCTGTTGAGCACCTTTTTTCCTTCAGAGGGAAAGGAGGTAGCCATCACCAGGGACAAATAAACGTGGTTTAACGTTTAACAATAAATAATTTAAATAATCAAAATTATAGGTAAACTTGTGTCATTCGTGTCTTTCTGACAGATTGACGAATGTTTGTTCAATTTATTTTCACATTAATAATAATTGTCGAAAGATTATCGATTGTATTTCATTATTGATATTTATTGATATGAAATGGGACAAGCCCAATACAAATATTGATATTAATCTTAAAACGTAACGTTATGTATGTATAAAATACATATTAAAATACAAGACACAGTTAACATTACATAAATAACTGGTTAAGTCCCCCAATAGAAACGATGGAACCTCGTTCGCTAATCTCATCATGCATGGTATAGGACTGTTTCGTAAATAATTCATAGAACAAGATGGAATAAGAAAAGGGAAGACATTGCGAGAATTAAAAGTTGGGATCTTAAATTAATCTTTTTTAAATGAATTGGTGAGTCAATTCGACCATCAATGAATTTTCCCAAAAATGATAGATTTAATTGCTCTCGTAGCAGCAGGGTCGGCGCTACAAAAAATTTATAGGTGGGTGGAATTAAAAATTTGCCGACTCAAAGTATACAATTGGCTGACCCTCAAATGCAAAAAAATGGCGTCTTTTTCAAAAACGTTCGTCCCACCCCAAAACAAAAATAAATAAAAACAACTATAAATTATATTGTTAAACATTATATTTTCAATACATTTTTTATAATAACATTTTAAATATTTGATTAGTTTTTTATACTACTATTCTACGATTTTTTAAATGGGACCACTTCATCACAAGCACCCTGGTATTAATTGTATCTAAAATATACTTGTTAATATTAAGTAATATTACATTTTGAAGACGGTATTCATGGTAGATCGTAAAAAGTTTTTTATTAGAATTAATTTACTGAACGCTCTTTCATTGGAGGCCATTTATTTTGCTAGACATACTGCTGGCAAAGTCATACGATTGAAAAGCAACATTTTTGGGGGGCAATTCATTGTTAACTATGACACTTTCAATTGTTTCTGCGATACCTAATTCAGTTTTTTCCAATGCTTCAATTATTTCCAAGAGCCTTTCTGATATTTCCCCAGACGCATTCACATACCTAATACAGACTAATGGCAGATCTCTATGTGAAATATCAGGTGTGGTATCTGCCATCACCGAATATATATCTACTTTTTTTACTTCTTGAATAACTTTTTTTTTTACTTCATTACTTAATAAGTCGATAAACTCATTTTGTGAATCATGACTCATATAAGGGACATTATGTTTTCGAAATGCTTTATCATCAAGCCACTTTTTTATTACAGCATTATGGTAAGATGATAAAAGCACAATTTGATTAAAATTACCATTTTCTTCATTTCCATTACCTCTAAATGCAAGACCTTGCCTTGAAAGTGTACGAGTAATATCAAATAGTATAGTTAAATTTATATTTGGTGCTCATCATTAATTGCTTGTTCTCTATTTTTCTTATTAAGAATGCATTCAATATGGCCGGAAAAATTTATGAAATTGCTGAAATCTATTAATGCTGAATTATGAGTATTTGATATGGATGTTGAAGAAGTTTCCCAGGTATTTTAATTTCTCTTCCTTTCATCTTATGCCAAGAACGGACACCTTTTTTTCACTCCAAGCAGAATCAGAATAATTTTTATTTGGTCCATTTGGAAAGAAAATGCAAATAAAACAAAATTCAGTATCTTAAATTAAGCTGTAATCTAAATGAGTATATTCATTATTTCACAATGAACTAAATTAGCATTGCTTTCCGGGTGTTGTATCCCAGTTTTTTGGGAATTTTGCAAGTATGGGTTGATGTGGCCCCAAACTTAAAATATATTTCCTTTGAGAAAATGATTTTACGACTGATCGTTTACTAAGATCATGCTCAAGAAAATAGTCAACATTTTTCTTTGGTGCAACTTGTGAAAGCGATACTTAGGAGTTTAAGACTAAATAGCTTATGGATAAGTATTTTTCAGATTCTGCTTTAATTGAAGATATTATATGAGAAGTAGAAACTAAAAAAGAAATTGGATTTGGCGCATTTTCAGTTTTCAGTTTTTTTAAAAGCATACTACAGTCCTGAAAGCTATTTATAAGCAATTCAAGCGTTCCAGCGCAAGCAACCCTATCATAAGCACAACTGTTACTTTCTGAAATAATTAATAGGAATTTTTAATATGACTTCAGTCGCGATAAGTCAACCATAGAAACAAGTCGTTAGTTAATTCGTCGCTCCGTTATCTACCTTTTGTATAATGCCGGGGTGACAACCGTCCGCATGATATTAATAATTCAATCGGAAAAATAAAAAAGGCCGCCAATGTTTCCAGACTACACAACACGGATTAGGAATGGACCATTAAGACCAGCAAAAAAGCTTCTCAAGCTAAGAAGGTATCAAATCCAACAAGTCCTATATCTCCCACTCTACAGCAGATTAATAATAATCCACCAGTTTTAAATATGTCCAGCAATACATTCGATTACGACATTTCGTTATCTCATTCTACTAATGACCCGTCTGATAATAATAATATGAATATAGACTCAGCTCTATCGCATTCCACATTTGATCACGTTAATGTCCCCGTTACCGCAAATGCAACAAACATCGCCGATAGTTCAAACACAAATATAAATTACGATTCGAACGATACACAGTCCTTATGTAATTCTGAACAACTTAATAAATATTTCTCGGTGGATTATCATCGTCCGTTCACTACCATTGCGGAACATTCAGATGTCAACCTAAAAATTGACCACTGGCACCCGTTAAAGCATGCGAAAATTTTCTCTTCAAATTTTGTTGGCATTATCAACATCAAACTAATTGGTTATAAAAAAATCAAAATCACCTTCAATACTAAAGTTTCGGCTACCAAATTTCTCACCTCCCCTCTACTCGTAAACATTGGATCTACAGCATATATTCCATCTACGCTTAATTAATCTTTCGGAATTATTAGAGTCGATAGTTCCCTAACCGAAGAAAATTGCTGAGAAGGACTTGATAACACAGTCCGTGCTATTGCCTTTAAACGCATCTCAATCAAAAAGGATAATGTCATAACTCCTACTCGTGTTGTGGAAATCAAATTCTTATCCCCAAAAATTCCAGATGCCGTATAGATTTACAACGTCATTTTCAAAATTTATCCTAGCGTCCGCTCTCCCATACAGTGTAACAATTTTTTACGCTTTGGCCACACGGTAAAATTCTGTCGCAGTAAGACTAAATGCAGTCATTGTGGCTTAAATGATCATTCAATAACTACTTGCCCTTCAATCAACACTACAGATCCAGTTTGCATCTTCTGTAAACTACCACACCTCTCTACTGACCGGAATTGCCAAGAGTGGTCATTCCAAAGGGATGTTAAAAAAATTATGGCTACAGAAAACTTACCCTTCCGCGAAGCAGTCTCAAGAAAAATAATTACTCCTCAAATTTAGTTACTCAAATATTTTTAATAAACAGCGTGTGTTAAATCCTTCTCATCAAGTCCCGGATATCTCCACGAATTCTTTCCCCCCGTTAACCTCTCAATCACATTACAAAAATAAACCACATAGAAAATATAACAATCATTCTTCTTATTCTAAACAAACCAATTTTTATGTTCCTAACCAAATTAATTTTTCCCTACCAAATGTGCATTTCATAGATTATGCTAGTAAAAATCGGTCCCAGGATCCTAAACCTATTCATGCCTATCTAACTAGGGTCTTCTGCATCAAACTCTCTGAATCTTTTCCAATTCCCCCAGCCTCTCCCCCTTATCACCACTTCCCTTCAAAACATAATTGAATCATCCCTCATGTCTTGTCTCTCTATTCCAAACACCTCTGTTATTTCTTCTAATGGTCAATATTCTACAATGGAATGTTCGTAGTCTTCCTGCAAAACTCCCTTCTATCCAAAACTTCATATCCTCCTATAAATTTTCCATAATACTTATTTCTGAGACTTGGTTACTTCCATCCCGTAAATGCCTTATTCCTCACTTTAATTTATTCAGACAAGATCGAGTCGACGGCTATGGGAGCGTCGCAATTGTCGCCTACACTTCAAATAATGTATGTTTAATAGAGATCAAGCCCCCCTTTAAAACAACTACTCTTGGAAAATAATATTGATTTAATTGGTCTAAAAATAAATAACTAACATTGACAGTTTACCCAACACATCATTCTGGTCCTGTTACAGTCCAAATGATTCCCATATCCCTTTAGAAGTATGGTACTCTCTCTTCCAACTCGTCGATCACAACTCTTTCTTTACAGGTGACCTTAATGCCCATCACCCTGCCTGGGGTTCCACTATGTCCACCAGACGGGGAACTTGATTTACGAAGCGTTAAACTCCGCCAATCTTAATATTCTTAATAACGGCTTACCTACGTATGTAGGTAGACCCAACTCAACTAACTCGTGTATTGATTTATCCTTAACCACTCCGAATTTATTCTGGCTCTCAAGTTGGCGCATTATAGATGACTCCAACGGAAGTGATAATTTACCTATCATTATATCTGTCATTCTTACAAACCCTAACTCCTTACCAAATAACAGACCCACCTTACTTAGTGATCTCTCCTTCAATTTTAAATTCAACTTCAATAAAGCTGATGGGCCCCTTTTTTCTCAACTCATCAATTCCTCTATCCCCTCTCTCAATTCTTACTCATGTCCAATAAAAGATTATGAACAGTTTACTCTTATGATCTTTGACATTTCTAAGAAAACTATTCCTATCAAACATAATAACCTTAACAATTTCCCTCCCTATCCACCGTGGTGGAACTCCTCTTGCTCCAAAGCCGTTTCCAACCACAAATCCTTATATAAAACCTTCATTCGTTCAGGCTCCATTCAAGATTATCTTATCTATCGCAAAGCCAGCGCCACAACCACGCGTCTCTTAAAAGAATCTAAAAGACTAGCTTGGAAACAAGTTTGTATTTTTTTTTTTAAATTTTTTTAATCGAAAAAGACAAAAATACATACATTATTATTTAGTAACATTTCCGATTATTTTTCTCCTTTAAGCAAAGCTTATGTTGGAGAAAAAGAGTTTTTATTTATATAATATCATATATTATTATATGATACAATTATTATAATTATAGAATTTACAAGATATAAATTATAAGTTCTACGTACGTATAAAGCTAAATATACAAATATAGTTTCGAAATTTTATCAAGAAAATGTACATGATAAAGAGAGAAATATAAAATAAACATATTAGTCTAAGATACACAAATAAAACCTCATAGATTAAATTTATAAAGCTTAGATATAAAATAAAATTATAGCAACTCATTATTTAACTCAAGAAATAAATATTTATATACCAAGCCTTTAATATTAATCTTTTCATCCCCAAGTATTTTTTTTTAAAATTCAAAAGGCATAGAATTGAAAAATGTTGGTCCAAGATAATCTACAAAACATTGACCAAAAGATTTATTTGTATAATTAACAGTCAAATCTAATTTTCTCAATTCTCTTTTATTGCTTAACTCTTTATGATATTTATCTAAGTTAAATTTCTTAACCAAGTACATAATAGCAATTTTTTTATACAAAAACCTTATTGGCAAAACACCAAGTTCTCTATAGTTGGCATTCGTAGATGCTTCTAGAGTGAATTTATTTAGGCAAATTCTGACTATATTATTTGAATTAACTACTAGTGCATTTAATATGTTATCCTGAAGGCCACCCCATACCAATAGACCATATTGGAAATTTGATTGATATAATGCAAAATATACTATTTTCATTGTTTGTTTAGGTACCATGTTTTTGAGTTTGATCAATTTAAATGTAATAAAATGTAGCTTTCCTAATTAATTGTTAATATGAAAATTCCATTTTAAGTTGATATCAAATATAACACCCAAACATCGAATTTTTCCAACTATTTTAATTATTTTTCAGTTTTCCTAATTACATATTTTATTATTGACGCAACCATGTACTGCTATAGTAAAGCACTGTAAAACAAAGGTTTAACATCAGATACTTTTAAGGTATCAGGAAAAATACTTTGTTCAATACTTAAGTTATATGTATAAGCAAGAGGATCCACTACCAATTTACTGATACATTTTAACATTTTTACGAACACTTTATCCAAACCACTGGCTTTATCGTCTTTAAAGCTATTAATAATATCAAGTATGTCCGACGATTCGATTTTTTTTAGAAACACATCATTAAAAGAAACGTTATAAGGAACATGATTATTCTCTGAATTGATTGGTTTTTTAAATTATTTTGAACGATATTGATAAAAAAATTATTAAACATATTAGATGCAGTTATTGGATAATTTTTCACATTTACTTCACACTCATTTTTTTTTAGTTTCAGAATGTCATCTTTGAACCTTAATTTAGAACCTGTAACTTCGTTTATTAGATTCCATGTCGATTTTGGATTAGAACTTGCATTTTTAAATTTTTGTTCATAAAAATTATTTTTAGCTAGCCTTATAGTTACTGTATATAGTTTGTATGAACCTCAACCCTTCATCATCCATTCAATCTACCTGGAACACCACTAAACGCTTTCGTAATAGTATTCGAACTCACAATGACAGCTGGTTTGATGATTTCTGTTGTAAAGTAGCACCATGTTATGTCCCTTCGTCTTCCGAAGCCTTACATCAATCAATTTGGTTTCATGAGTGGTAAAACAACGGCTACCAACCATTTAGTGTTCCAGAAAGGGACACGGATGTGTAATGATGTACAGTAAGTAACCCCAAGAGAATCATTAGACCCAGTAATATTGGGAAGATTGAAGTCCCCACAAATTATAAATTTACATCCAGTATTGTGACACTCTCGACTTCAGCAGTAAAAATGTTATTGGACGTAACAGGTGAGTTAGGAGGGAAGTAAACGCAGCATAGTAAGTAAACTGTATTTAAGTAGTTAACCTTGACAAAGCATTTCAATACCAAGGGAAACATCATTACGGACACCTACGAGGACCCCACCACCCCTATTGGGGGTGCTTGTTTCCACTGATATATCACATCTAAAAATATTTTATTTGCTAAATTCTAATTCACTAGAAAAAAATATTACAATGTAACCATGTTGCAGTTAACATAAGAATACATAATTAAATGAAGACACATTACGATTGACAATTTCTATTTTAGTTCTTAAGTCACGGCAATTTTGCTATAGGCTAAGAGGGATATTAATTGGACAATTATAATTAGACTTAACATTAGTTTTACAAGAAACATTAATATTAGACAAGACAGTATTTATAGGTATGCGGGCATCAAAAATGTTTCTCCGAGTCTGAACTAGTTTTTTGGAATCAGTGGGTCAGCTATCTTCTCAGGAAGCAGACGTTCATAGAAATGTTTGATCATAATTCCTTCCGAATAGAAAGAAGGTTGAAGTATTTCAGTTAACTTCGATGCATTAACACGTATGTGGAATGAGTTATAAGAAGGATATTTTGTAACCATTTGAGTAACAGTGGCATCAATAGTGGCATAACCTTGGCCACAGGAGCAGCAGACAAGATTGAAGGGGCATTATTGTTGGAACCAACCATATATTTGAAAGGTTTAGAAATGCTACCTGCTTTTGATTGCTCATTGAGTAACGAGGAACAAGTTATTAAACCAATGGGGCTTACAGCTGAACTAGGGGTACTAGTCAAAGGTCTCTAAACAACAGATGAGGCAGCAAAGAATTTTCCGGTGTTAAGTTCGTTCAACTTGTCATGCAATTTATCGTTACTCTTTGCGATGGACTTTAACTCAGAGACGATGAACCGAAGGATATTCGTAACATCAACAGAGTCATTGCCAGGGGTAGGAATCAAATCACGACTAACACCAAATAGTATCGATTGTAGATCATCACTCAGCCTAATAGATGTAGGGTTCGATTTTTTAAGTATAAACTCATTGAGCATTTGCTTCGTCCATTTGCTTAGCTCAGCTGATAACAGATCGGCGTTATCGCTCATGGTGAGTAAGAAAGTACTGGAAGTTTAAGCGCCTATTACTAAACAAACGGGCAATCACTTAGACGTGATCAAAATATAATGACTGCAGCTCCTAGCTGTAGGGTAAGCTACCTACCAGTCATACGTAATCCAAAGACGACGATGAATACAACAGCTAACACGTGATTAGACACCATAGACATAATATAAATTGACTGCGCTTGATGTGTTTATATTATGTCAATGTTAGATACACACAACAACTTAAACAAGTTCAAAGTCCAGGTGTCGAAAATCGATTACCAATTAGAGTAGCTGGGTTCAGGCACGTGAGTAAGAAACAAGTGAAATGATTTACGGATTTTGATGAGAACTAAGATCTAAATAAAAACAGTTAATACCAGTGAAAAAATAAAAAAATTAGCGACATGATTTTTATCAATTTATCACTATATTATGGTAATTATTAACAAGCGATGTTAACCTTAAACGTATAATGTCAAATAGGAGTTGTACTGGGAAATGTATTATGTAAATACCTTAATGTTTAAAATATTTTTTTACATGATTTTCATAATATTCTTTACAAGATCTTAAATCGTTGTAAGACAACTAGTTAAAAAAAATAAATAAACATTTTTTACCATTTTAATATTTTTATTTACAACAGGAATTTTTAAATCATCATTCTAAAACTAAAATATAGAATGTATTTTGGAGCACTTCGATGTAACAAAATCAAATTTCAGACGAGTAGTTTATTTATACTCTTCGAATAATATTCTGAATTGGAATAGGAAATTAAAAATATATTATAGTACGTATACAACGTACTATAACGTATTAAATGCGTTTTTGTAATTTAGTCAACATTTTTATATAAAATGAGTAATCGGGATACTTTGTTATTGCGGGGCTACTCTGATAATTGAGGTTTTGTTATGAAAACATTGATTATAATAGTTAATAATCTGTACAAATTGTCGTTTTTAATATTTAGTCGTTTAGTACAACTGGTCTAGAACCCAAATATGTTGTCGATAACACGTTCTTATCAATGATTGTTTGATTTTCAGCGTTTATTCATCTTATGATTAACTAGTACTTTTTTTTTCATAATTTAAGATCTGCGCAAAGTAAGTACACTTTTATACACCATTCTTTAAACCATCTAAATAACATGTTAATATAACGGAGACTGAAACACAATGTTCAAAATTCAATTCCATGTTGAATTTAATGAAATATATGTAAAGATTTGACATGGGGCTACTTTGATATATCATATAGGGCAACTTTGATAACTGTTTTATACAAAATACATTTAACAGTGAGTTTTTGATTTGGTGGTTGGTTTTAGTTATCCTTGTTATAAAAATAGTTGGGCACCACTTTTTTCACCAAAATACTGGAACGGTTAATTCTGAAACGAATTCTCCCGATAATTGCGGAAAAAAAATATTCTTCCAAACACCCAATTTGGTTTTCGCGCTTCTCACTCGACTATTCATCAAGCACATAGAGTTGTAGAGGCGGGACGCACTTCATACAAGCGGCATTAGATACATTTACAAAGTACATAAAATTGTATGCATTAAAAAAGGCGACAACAAAAGCAATACTCAACAGACTGGAAAAGGATTACTTTGTCAACATAGGCAAACCAGTAGCAATAAAAACAGACAATGGAACACAGTTCACGGCAAAATTGTGGAGAAACACATTATGAGGACATGGTATACAATTAGTGTATTCGACTAAATACCACCCACAATCAAATCCTGTAGAGCGGTATAATAGAGAAATTGGCAGATTATTAAGAACATATTGCAGTGATCAGCATACAAAATGGCCATTGTTTATTGACCAGATTGAACAATGGATGAATAGGGTGAGATCAGAGGTCACAGAAATGACACCCGAACAGCTGATGACGAGGTTCAGATCGAGACAAGAAATTGAGAAACTAATCAACTTCCCAGAACAGGCGGCAAATCAAGACCAACAACAATTGGTGAGATTAGGAGCTGAACGTATCAGAACCAAGGCGGATAAAAGAGAAAAAAACAACAGGGCGGAAAAAGCAATACAATTTGTACAGGGTCAACAGGTACATTAGTAGTATTAACGAAATCACCACTTATCTAATTCGACGAACAACGAAGTAAAAAAACTATTCAATATCTTCGAATGTCCGTATATAATAACTAGAGTAGTTAGCAACAACACAATAGCAGCAAGACAAAGAAAAGATAATGCTAATAAACGTCGCAGAAGTACGTCCGTACTTCAAAGCAGACAACCAACGAAATCATTGAAAAACAAGGGAATAGTATGACCCAATCGGATCTCCTGAAACTGACAGACGAATCAGAAAAAGGAGTGGGTCAAACAAAAGTATATAAGAAACAGTGATCAAAATTGGAAATCAGTACAATTGCGTTAACCAATGTATCAACGTCAAAATCATAATGAAATAAGTATCGATTGAAAGAGAGAAGGCAAGACAGTTAGCAGCCAAGGCACGCCAACTAAATCAAAAAAAAAAACGGAAGACAAAGAAAACATACTAGGCCTAGCATCAGTGAGGCAAGTAAGAATCGGCGAAATATTAACGGAAGAAGAGGAACAACGACGAAGAAACAAGGCAAAACACTTATCCATTATACAATGGGTCAAAGAAATAAACACCGTCAAACAATACCACACGCCCGACTGGAATGAACCAGTGGACTGGAGATTAGTAACGGAACGATCTATACACAAGTATATACCGTTCGAACAACCTTCAGTCAATTTAACAAGAGCAGTTAATTACGTAGGACGAAAGCTAGTGCAATATGGGAGACCAGAACCCACGGACAATCAAATCACCAACGATACACCACTGTGGCATTTGTCACGTAACGCACTACGTTCTGCATTATACCGAGCATCCATAAGACGCAGCCGTGTCGTGTCGAATCAGCACGCAGTAGTTACACCACCCGGTCACTGATCCGTGGGGGGGGGGGGGACTGTTACGGAACAAATATTAAAAAGGTCTTTTTCAAGACCAACAAGAGAAAGCATTATGACAAGTAAAAACCACATCGTTTGATACACACATTTCATTGAGATGTGCGGAAATGATGTGTACAACATGAGATCGACCGGCCAATCAGAAGACAGACTGCTGCATTAACAAACGGATATATATACCGGCCCGTTTGCCGAAATCAGTCAATGAAAACCGATGATATTGACACGCTGACCAATGGCAACCATTGGTTTGTAGTTGCGGGCGATCTTAATGCAAAACACCCACTCTGGCATAGTCGTTGCTCAAACTCCGCCGGCACTATATTATATAACCATGCTCTTAATGACGACTACATCGTTACAGCCCCGGATACACCAACGTTCTTCCCGGCCGTCGCAGGTCACAGACCTGACGTATTAGATATAGCACTAATCCGTCTCCCACAACTCTCCTGCGATGTAATTAACCTCAACGAACTTTCCTCCGACCACAATCCAGTGCTACTTACACTGTCCGACTCTCCAATCACCTCCTCACCACCTCAAAATTCAAGATGCGTTAACTGGACTAAATACATGGCCAAAATTGGTTCCCTTTCACCGTCGACAAACCCGCCAATCAGAACGCCCCGTGACATCGACGTGGCTCTCGATAATTTTAGCTCGAGCATTGTTACCGCTGTCAACGACAGCACGTACATAAAAAATAATCGGACATTCAAAAACGCTCTACCTCCCGAAATCATCGAGGAAATCCAAACAAAAAACCGTCTACGCCGCGAATGGCAACGTTTTCGTGATCTATTGGTCAAACGTCGTCTAAACAGCAAGATCAAATTTATACGTCTTATCCTCCAGACACACCGTGCCGACGAAGGGATCATTTCCTCACTACTTTGGACGCCCAAGACGGTTCAATTTACAAGTTAAATAAGAAACTCCTAAACAAATCCCCTGCGGTCCATCCGCTGATTGGTCCAAATGGCCTCATGTACAGGGATGATGAAAAGGTTGAATTATTTGCTGACACGTACGAACAACAATTTAAGTCAACCTTAGGCCCTGTCATACCAGAAGTCACCAACTTCATCCAAAAACTTCGTCCATCCCCACAAACTGTTTGTTACACATCACCTGGCATCGTTCAACAAACAATCAACCGTATCCCCAAACGCAAAGCTCCTGGCGCTGACTCCGTCACTAACACAACCATCAAGCTCCTACCCAAGAAATCAGTTTTACTCCTCACCCACATCTTTAACGGATGCCTAAGAATTGGCCACTTCCCAACCTCCTGGAAACATGCCATCGTCATCACTATCCCCAAATCAGGAAAGGATCACCGTCATCCAGTCAACTACCACCCCATTGCGCTACTATCCTCCCTCTCAAAAATCTTCGAACGTGTTGTTTTGGCGAAACTTAACGCTGCGATTGGTCCCAAAATAAGAAACGAACAATTCGCTTTTCGTCAACAGCATTCCACAACCCATCAGCTTGTCAGCCTAATTGACCAATTGACAGTTAACTCAAACAGCAAATTACGCACAGCCGCCGTCTTTCTGGACGTCGAAAAAGCTTTCGACCGAGTCTGGCACGCAGGTCTATTGTTCAAGCTCCACATCTTAGGCACCCCTACCTCACTGCTAAATATAATAAACTCATTCCTTACCGACCGCACCTTCTCAGTAAGACTAAATAACACTATTTCTAGCAGCGGACCGGTCCTTTCTGGTGTACCGCAGGGCTCTTGTCTCTCGCCGACACTCTATTTGGCCTACACTAACGATGTCCCCTTCAACCAAAACGCCCAGCTTTATCTATTCGCCGACGACACTATGTTCACCACTTCGAACAAAAACCCAAAAAGAGCAGCCATACAGCTGCAAAAACAATTAAACATAACACTAGCCTGGTGCGATAAATGGCGTCTCAACATAAACGCTCAAAAAACGGTTGCAGTCATGTTCAACGGTCCCAACAATTTTGCTTCACACCACCTGAACCTTAACGGTCACCGAATCCCCTGGTCTCCTTCATCAAACTACCTCGGCGTAACCCTTGATCGAAATCTTACATTCTCAGCACATATCAAGTCATCTATCAAGAAAGCCACCGCCGTCCGCGGCATGCTGTACCCGATTCTGAACCGCTCCAGCCCCATTCCCATCCAAACCAAACTCAACATACTACAACTGTATATCAAACCCATCCTATCATACGCCGGTCCGGCGTGGGGACCACTAATATCCAAAGCAAATTGGCGCAAACTCGAAGCCGTCCAAAATATCGGCCTCCGTACTATAACCTCCTCCCCATGGTTTGTGACAAATAAAATAATTATTTCTTCAACTCGTACCTCCACCGTCAAGTAATCGATAATAACCAACAGCAAGAACCTTTTTTACCGCAACTCAAATTCCACTTTCAACCACATCCGCAGCCTTGGTCTATCCGCCTTGGTTACTGACCCAACCTCTAAATCTATAAAACAATGGACTAACTTCTCATGGACTAACTCAAATTAGATAAAAAATCATACACCATATCTCACTCAACTCTTCATAGGCAAACGCCTGGAACGAGTGTATAGGCACATCGCCGTCACACAAACAATGCAATGAAATCAGTCAGTCTTCTAACTTCTTCCACACTTCAAACCATCAACAACTCAACACTCAAGAAGGAATTGAAGCCGAAAGACCAACTAGCAGCGATCCAGAGCGTCACTCCAGCCCAACGAAGAGCAATATCGGTCGCGGCGAATAATCAAGACATCGACTGAAGCGACAACACGGTTCCCGCACCGCTGATCGTGCCGGACTCTGGCGAACAACTAGCCGTCGACACGCGATCATCACTGACGACGCGATACATTGCGGGTTGCCTACCTAACCGACCAACGGCGGACAAATTCGGCGAACACCTCTCAGGGTTAATAGATTATCGGTTACGATCTAGACCAGACGTCCGACGAACTCCCTCGACGTGTCAAACGATTGTTGCCGGTCATCGTGAAACGTGCATCACTGCCTGTTAGCAGTAAAACTCCAGTCGCGGAAATTGAAATGACGAACATCGGAACAACGTACATACTCCCGCTGTACGGAGTATCTTGTGACAAATGAATAAGAGAATGTACATTATATGAGACATTTCCGCGGCCATAAATCAGACAAAATGTTTTTACAAAATGGTTGCTTAAAGAATCAGCATACTCATTCTGAATATAAACTGTAGTCTTATAGCATAATATACGCATAATGACATGGAATATTATAAAATTGTTGTAAACTGGAGTGCTATGTCTTTAAAAAGGAAAGGTCCCGTGTATACAGTGTTGCCATACGTACGGACCCGGTCGGGCGCATACAGTTCTACAGATTGATAAGAATTTAGTTGGCGGGATTTCAAAATTGTAACGATACCAACCTCTGTTTTTTTAAAAATTTGATATTAAGAATTGTCGTATTATTGTACTTGTATTCACTGTCTGGGTAAAAATGTTTATTTTAATATATGTATTAATTTATTATTATTGTTATACATTTAATGGTTTAATATTTTATTAATTATTAATTTATAAAATGGATCACAACTATGCTCTTCAAAGTATGTATTTATTTTTCTTTTATTTATTTATCATTAAAATAAAATAATATTTGTCTTCTAGTTCCGCAAGAGAATATTCTACTTCATAGCGATGACGAAGACTTGGATGGTAAATTGCTGAGCCATAAAATTCTAATGATCTTGTTCTCTTTCTATACATTATTATTGAAATTAACACCATTTGTTTTCTAGTTCTCAACCAGGAGGATGTTCAATTAATTAATAGTGATGGGGAAGATGATATTGATGGTAAATTTCAAAGTTTAATGTTTATAATATTTATGATCTTGTTCTCTGATCTCTATAGTAATAATAATAATAATAAAAGTTTATTGCAACAGCATCAATTAACATGGTTAGATAGACAATATAAATAACAAAAGTTGCAACTCATCCTATAAGCAAAACACTTTGATTGCGGATGAGTTGAGCAGGGCTCGAAAACGTTTGTATAACGTTATAATTATAACGTTATACTTGTCAAAAAACGATTGAAAAAGATAACAGAAAACAAAACGGTAAACAGTAATATTAAATTATCACTAAACAAAACGATGCAATAAACGACAGTTTAAGTAAAACATAACAGTAAAACAGGAAAAAGAAAAAAATAGTAAAACAGTAAGCGAAAATAAAACGTTATATAATAATAAATATAACGTTTTATAATAACGTTTTCATAATAAATTATTACCTACCAACGTATTATGTTATAATAATATTATAATATAATGAACATTAAAATTTATTATTTATAGACGATTTCAGCAATAATTCCACAAATCTCTAATGGCATTCCATGGTTTTATTTATTTTTAAATTTGTGTCTGGAATGATTGTGCTGCCCTGTTGGTATATTTTAGGAACTAATCGGAATAATAGTTAAAATTATAATTTATAGAACAAAAATAGTATTAACAACTTACTAAAATTATCAGTAAAATACTAAAAATACCCCATGTTATTCCACGTGGAGCAACGTTATTTTTATTTATTGATAAATCTATTTTCTAGTGACTAGTATATACAATATTATATTGATTCCGACGCGCGACGCGCAATGCGATGTATGATTTTGATTTCTAACGTTTTGCCGTTTTGGATTATTTCATATTTACTGTTTCACGACTCGCGAGTGTGAGTGGTTTTAGTTTTTAGACGTTAATAATCGATTTGCAAAATGCCAAGAACGAAATCTAACCCAGTTGGTCGTATGTTCTTTCAATATAATTTAAATACAAACGAAAGTACCTGTCAAGTTCCAAATTGTAAGAGAATCCTGTGAGAACAGGTAATCATTCTGGAAATTTGGAAAATCACATAAAACAGTATCATAAAGAGCAGTAAGGTATTATTTTAAGAGAAAAAGAAAAAAACAATTCTACATATTATCCTACTGAAAATTGTTCAACTACAAATAAGGTTAGTATTTATATTTGGTATTAAAGCCTGTAGTTAAGTGCTATTGTTATTACGTAATAGCCCATCGGCCATCTGTAGTTATGCAATTTTTTTTTTCAATTTAAATAAGAGCTTTATTATAGTGTTAAGAATGTTTAGACATGAGTACATGACATAATCTTGACAGTTCCAATATAAAAAAAAAAATTATTTCAGCAATTTTTAACAAAAGACATTAATAGCCGAATGGTTGACATCTCATAATATGATGTTATTATATTTTGAAAACTTTGAAAGGTAGCAAAAACTAAAAATCTACTCTTAAAATTTACTACTTAGGTAGTACACTGAGATGTAGTAAGTTGATGTAGGTATTTTTTAATAATAATTCAGATTTAAAATATACTTGATATAAATTATAAATGGTCATTCACTCATGACATATCCTTAACACATTCGAGACGATCTATATTTAAATATAAATTACGTTCAAGACGTATCACGCGTCTGACGCGTTACAATATTCTACTCATGAAAGACGAATCACGCGTCTCACGCGTGATTCTTCTTCTATCGATTTTCAAAAATCGATATAAAATCATACATTGATTCTATCTTTTTCGTAATTATTGCAATCGATAGAAAATATCGTATCGATTATTTACGTATAAAATGTAAATATTATGCTCCACGTGGAGCTGTATGGCACGAGTTATTTGTAGCGCCCATTGGTTTTATATTGTAAACAATCGTTATCGAGATTGTCGTAAAAACAATCTATTTTTCACTCGTATTTGTCTGATTTGTCATTTTCTTGGATTTTCGCCTTTCGTTTTGACGTTGTTTGCTGTTGTCTATGCTGTTGAAGGATAAAGGTAGTATAATGCTATTATAGTTTTTATATTTACCCGCCGTGTCGTTATAATTTTATCGTATCTAATAAACATTACGAGCAAATCAGTTATTATTTTCATATACTCGAATATTTTCTATTTTTCTTTAGATAATGACTAATAAAATGAATGAAGAAGTTATAAGTCGTTTATTAGAGGAGTTTATAGAAGATAGTGGGTCTGATAGAGATGACGATGATGTCGAGGACAATTATGATATTGAGAATAGAATTGATGATGAGCCAAATGAACCTGTGTATTCAGATTTGCTACCTGTTAGTTTTGAAAATGAAAATCTTGTTGATATGATGGGAAATTTTGATGATGTTTTAGCCGTTTCATTGACTGGTATACGTGATGTGAATGACGTACCACCAGAAAATATTATGAATAATTTTGATATTTCTAAGGAATGGGGTTTTGAGGACACGGAAGACGAAATTCAAAACGAACCTATTTATCAACCAAATCTAACAATTTCTAATAATAATGGCCCTCTTTCTAGCACTAGAAAAAGAGTAATATAAAATACATTAGAAAGAATGAGACAACCGCCCGTTCAATTGCAATGGGAAAAAATAAACTCTGAACCCCAGCCCCATTTATTTACTTCAAGTTCAGGTGTTTCTGATTTTACTGGTACAATATATTCTAATGTTTGTTATTGCTTCGAATACGCCCTCGGGCTCGAGTGGCATGTTATGCGGTTTTATCATATTATAAAAAATTACGAGTGGTGACCTACCGGAAATTTCGCAGAACCGGTTTTCGTCCGTGAACTGTATTTTATTTATATCGAAAATGTTAATAATATTTCTTACGTCGTGACTAATTATTTTATCACCCGGTATTGGTATGATCACGTTTTCACTCTCAATGGCTCTGTCGATGTGGTCGTCGACCTCCAGAATTTTTGAATTAAAAATCGGTTTGCTTTCGGCGACTAGGAATTCATTAAAATTGTTGTCTGTGGCGGTAACCTCTTGTATCACTCGTATACGCGATAAGCAATCTGCGTTCGAATGCTCTGGGCCTGCCCTATACCTTATGTCATAGTCATAATCAGCTAGTTGTAATCGCCAGCGCATTAGCTGAGACGACGCGTCTTTTATACCAAACAGGTATGTTAGAGGTCGATGATCGGTGATTATGGTAAAATGTCGACCATAGAGATATGGTCTAAAATATTTCACGGCCCATACGATGGCTAACAATTCCTTTTGAATAACACTATAGTTACTCTCGGCTTTATTCAGTGTTCTACTCGCGTATGCTATGGGTTGGTCCTTAGGCACATTCCCTTGAGAAAGTACGGCTCCTATGGCATATTGCGAAGCGTCAGTACACAAATTAAACCTTCCTGCTTCCCAGTCCGGGTAGGCTAGTAATGGCGGTTCATTAAAGCTTTTTTTAGTTCTTGAAAACTATGCTCGCAATTGTCAGTCCATGTAAATGGTACGTCTTTTTTAAGTAAATATGTTAATGGTTTTGCTATTTTTGCGAAGTTATCGACAAAACGTCTATAATAATTTAGTAATCCTAAGAATGATTTTATTTCTTTCGCAGTTTTAGGTTTTGGATAATCCTTAATACATTTCAATTTGTTCGGATCAGGTGAAACCCCGCTTTCGTTAATTACATGCCCCAAATAGATGACTTCTTTCCGTAAGAAAGAACATTTTTGTGGTTGTAATTTTAATTTATGCATGCGTAGTCGATTAAAAACCTGTTCGAGTTTTTTCTGATGGTCAGCTAGACTAGACCCATGCACTACAATATCATCGAGATATGCGGTACACATTTCCTCAAGACCCATGAGAACAGATTTCATCGCGCGAGTAAAAGTAGCGGGCGCTGATCTTAATCCGAAAGGCATACGTAAATATTCGTAGTGACCTGATTCAGTAGAAAAAGCTGTTTTATGTACATCGGAAGGATCTATGTTGATTTGGTGATATCCTGAAGCCAGATCTAGGGTGCTAAAATATTTAGATGATCCTAGTGATTCGAGAATTTCAAGCAAGTTTGGTAGCCCGTATGCTTCGTTCTCGGTAACTTCATTAAGTTTTCTGAAATCTACACAGATGCGTAATTTGGGTTTCCCTGTCGAATCTAAAGTTTTTTTCTTCACTACTACTAGTGGAAAATTAAATGGTGATTTCGAATCACGTATTATATTGTTATTTTTCATTTCTGTAATTTGTTTTTCGATCTCTTCTTGGTACGCCCAAGGTAAACGGTACGGTCGTATATTAATTGGTCTTGCGCATCGCGGCGTGTTTATTGCATGTGTTACGACGTCAGTAGCACTCAAATAGTCGCCTGGCAAGTAAAACAGGTCCGCGTAATTGCAACAGAGTTCTAAAATATTATCGCGTTCTTCTTTATTTAAATCATCCGTTTTAATTTCGTTTTTTAATTTTATTATGCGATCGGTTTGCTCGTTGTCTACAAACGATGCTTTAAGTACCGTTTCGTGGTATGGTTCCCACTCAATGTGTGACGCAGTTAATTCGTCAATAATAAAAGGTTCTTCGGAAATGTTTATTATATTACTTATTATAGTTTTATTATTATCTGGGCTTATGCTATTAGCAATAATAACGTCTTCGTTGACGTCTTGTTTTTTTAATAGTTATTACGCCGTGTTTAATATTTTCGTCATTTTTAATTAATAACACGCAATTACTACGCGGTGGTAAAATTATTTCTTTTAAACCAGTTTTTTCGGGTATGGTTAAAATATTTTGGCTATAGTCCATAATAACTTTGTTTTGTTTGAGAAAGTTACGCCCTATGATACCTGATTCGTCTATGGGAAAATTGTCGTAAACAACATCGAATTTTACAAGGACGTCTACCTCGTGAATTTGCATAGTCGTGACTACGGTTCCGACTGTAAAGATAGGTGTTTCGTTAATACCCTTGATAGTACGTTTTTCGTTTTCATTAATAACAACTTGTCCGTTTAATGCAGAGAGTTTAATGAGATTCATTTCGGCACCCGAATCAATGAGTAATTTTATATAATGAGGGTCGAAATTATGTGAACCACAGATTATGTGTTCCTCCTCGAATTTAGTGACTACTCTTACGTGATTTTGCTTTATTTCGCTAACGGTTCGGTTCGTTTGACTAGTAGTAGGGTTTCCGTTTTCAATTTCCCCACTGTTAGTAGTTTTATTTTTTTCGTTATACATGCGCTTCCTACAATCTTTTATATTGTGGTTAGTTTTTTTACAATACGCGCAGAATCTAACGTGCCCTTGATATTCCTTTTTTATTACAACGGGTTTTTCGTCGCGATTATTTATGGGATTCCTAAAGCCTGTGCTTCCTGATGTGTTCGCGCTGCTACGACACTCGTTTGCATAATGTCCCATTTTACTACATTTATTGCATTTAATACTTTTTTTATTCGCGTTATTTTTCCCGTTATTTTTATCCGTGTAAAAACGTCTACTTAAGTTTCTTATGTCCTCCTCTTCTTCGATGGCAAGCGTAATAGCTTCCTCGAGAGAGAGATCGTTTCGCGCTCGTAATAGGCTTCTAATCGCGGGTTGTGCCCCGTTAATAAATGCATTGCGTGCTCCCGTTTTATGCGTGTTCGCGATTGCGGTGGCATCATTATTGTTTAACCCTATCGTTAGTGCGCTCACTAAGTCATGGTAACATTTTTCGGTGCGTGCGGCGAAGCTTTTAATATCTTCGTCATATTTTTGTTTAATATTGTATAAATTTGTTTGTAAAAACCCAATTGAGTGTGTTGACCCGAATATTTTTCGAAGATGTGCTTCGAGTGAGGGCCAATCTGGGATTGTGCGATAGCGTACGGTTTGGAAGGCTTCCCCTTTTAAACTTGTTAGCATTCTTTTAAAAATCATAGGTTTAATGTTATCATGTACGTTTTCCATTATATAGTTACATTCTGATATGTAAGATGCTAAGTCTGCTTCGGATCCCCCCGAAAAGGTCGGAATCATGCGTATCGCAGATTCAACTCCTAAAGTTACACTCATAATGGTTGTTTGTAAAGTTTGTGGGTCGTATCTAATTATTTCCCAACACCGATTTGGACTCTCAGACATATACTAAAAAATTATTTATTCGACAACTTACAAAGTGTTCATCGTTTTTCTTGTCTGGTCCGTAGTTTGATGTCCTATTTTGAAGACTGCTCTGCGGCTCGTCTCGCTGCTAGGCTCGATTTGTGGATTGTCTCGATTTGTCCGTGATTTCTTTTTGCTGACACTGACGTTGTTGCACTTGAGGTTCGCTGACGTACTGATTCTGGGTTGGATACCAAAATACTTCGTTCAGGTGAACCCCACACCTGACACCAAAAAACGTGTAGTGATCTCTCACTATCGTTTTATTTTAAAGTGCTCAACGTCGGAAGTTGGGCCAGGTTGATCAAAAAGATTTAGGTCGTGGCCAAATGAGACAAAGACACAATGTTAATTTGTAATATTTATTAAAATAAGATTAACTGGTCAAAACATACATAAATGTATTTATAAATTTGAGGACAGGACGAAAAGTCTCTGCCCGAGAAATTAGTTACTAAAATTAAAAGTTACACTTGTTTAAAAATTACTGGGAATAGACTTAGAATGGCGGCGATGTTGAGGACCAGGCTCAACGACCAAACTAAGTCTTACAAGTATGGGATGGTAGACTAACTCTAATTCTAAGACGGACAGAGACCCGTATTTATATGGTTCTCGGTACGTCCTGAGTGTACACGATAGAGATTAGGTGGTGGATTCGCAAATAAGCGAGTCGTCATTTTTGATAGTTGTTTGTGCGTCCAAAAAGGTGTTAATGCTTTTTGGCCTGCTATTAAAGCGTGTGTGTAAAAATATAAATGCATAAGTAAAAAAAACAATATATATAATAGAAATACGACTCGTGCAATAATATTGCAAATGCGAAGGTTATGGTGGCTTGTCGGTGAAATCAAAGAAAAAGAAAGAAAAAAAATAAGAAGCGACTCTGTCGGTTTACTACACAAGTAACTAGTTAAAATATTATATTTGTTAGCAGTTCATAAAATCTGTAATCGTAATGAACTATGATAAGTACTTACATTTTGTTATTACGACTAATATTCTTATAGTATTTATTACACCCAATATTGTCTATATACACCAATGAATTTAGTCGTATACCTGGTAAAGTTATATATGTTTCAGGAGCTTGCTGTGGTACATAACAATTTACTGGAACTGCTATAATATAATATGAATATAAATAATATTGCAATAATAAGTGAATATGTAATGAGTTAAAAATATGACGTAAGATAGGAGCACGGTAGATTATAGAGGTATACGCACGACTATCAAAATCGTGTCCCGAGAAATATGTTTTAAGAAGGTTCTCACCGCTAGATCGCGTTACAGTCTTTTGGCCCTAACTAAAATGTTTATTTATATTAATATTATAGGTAAGTACAATGCTGGCCGCTGGGCAAGTTAACTATTTTTTTTAACTCATTTAGTTAAGTTAATATAGAAAAAAGTAAGTTAAGTTTAAAGTTAAGAGTTACCTCTATTTTTTTTAACTTGAAAAAGTTACAAGTTAATTAGAAAATAAAAGTAACTTAACTTAGGTTACTTTAGGTTAAAATAAGTTACTTTTTTTTGGCGGGATACTGAGTACCTAAATAATTGTTATATTTTTCTTTTATTAATGACGAGGTTACTCCTATAACATTTCCGTTTATAATAATATAATATACTATATAGTTATATAATATTTTCTGTGAATATGCAATATGTCATATGATAATAATTTTTATAAATTATTGTCTAATAATTATTAATTAATATATTTAAAATTTCGGATTTTTTTTTTTATAAAATTAATTTGTTCAAAATTGAATTTATTTTAAATCTGTGGTTTAGGAAAAAAATTAACTTACCGTGCCAATAAAATTAATTAACTCGTTAGTTACTGAATAACTTGGGAAAAAATGTAACTCGTTAAGTTAGAAGTTACTTCTTAAAAAAAAGTAACTCGTTAATTAACTTAGTTAAAAGTAACTTAACTTTTTAACTTAACTTTAACTTATTAACTCGTTAATGCCCAGCCTTGGGTAAGTACGTATTATATTTTGTCTACAATGAAATATAAATTATATTTTATATTGTAATACAATTTTCACTATAACGAAATTAAAGTATAATAATAAATTGTTTACTTATTTGAATGTTTTCAATTGTTTTTGCGTAAAATGGTTAAGTGTTTTATAGTATATTGCAAATCTGGTTATGCAACTTGTAAGGATAAGGTAAATAAACCATTAAAATATAATCATTATATGCATTTTGAAATTATAATTATTGGATACATCCAATGGTTAAATTTAAGAAAACATGTACGGTGGTACAAGAATGAAAAGAAATGTATGATCCAAAAAAATATCCAGAAATAAAAAAAAAGAATCTAAATTATGTGTTACTTAGTTTTAAATACTTTTAAAATATATAAATAATAAATATATAATCAGGTAATAAAAAAGTTACATTTTATTTTAATTGATATCCCAGCATTGTCCATTATTATTTATTGATTTTATAATTTTATCTTAATTTGTTAATGTATACATTTATAGTATAACTTTGAATTTATAATAAATATCTTCATTTACATTAATTTATGTACAATTTTGTTTTTGATGAATTTTTACTCGTTTATTGTATGAAATCTGTATTTCAAGCATAAAAATTAGGGCCAAAAGACTGCAGCGTAATCTACCGGCAAACCTGCGAATAAAACACATCCACTGGGACAATTGTTTACATTATGAATATACGGCCGTGCGTATACCTCTATAATCTACCGTGGATAGGAGTATGGAAAGGTATTTTAAATATTAATTTTTTATTATATTATATTCTTAACTCATCACTACATAAAATATATTACGGGGGATAGGTACGAGAGTTTTTCTTTCCAAATGAATAAATGTATTAGAATATTTGTTATATAATTTTTACTTACCTTTCGAAGAACCCACTGGTAGAAAACTGTATCTTGTGATTCGATATACTGTTATAGTTGACTGACCAGAATAATGAGGGATATATTAAAAATGTTATAATTGGAAAAGTCGATGAAAATAATTACAATAAATTGAATTTATTTCCACTTATAAAAATTAATACATACAAAAGATTTACAAAATGTTAAAAACATGACATTGGGTGAGCTACTGGATGACTGAGCCGGGTGTTGATTGTCGTGTAGGCTTTTATAGATGTCGATGGCCACCTTTGTATTCGACTTCGCGACGTGCGGCGTTACTCATATCCGTGACATTATAAATGAATTGTTACAATATGTACAAAATAGTTTATGTTTATACAGCTGCACAGATTAAGATTGTTAACTGTCCATAATCTAATAGTGTGTTAATTAATAGTAATTTACTTAATGTTTATACAGTTGTATAAATAATATTCTATTTATTTTATATTTAATTTAAAAGTATTTTAATGAACACTTGTTTAAAAATTACTGGGAATAGACTTAGAATGGCGGCGATGTTGAGGACCAGGCTCAACGACCAAACTAAGTCTTACAAGTATGGGATGGTAAACTAACTCTAATTCTAAGACGGACAGAGACCCGTATTTATATGGTTCTCGGTACGTCCTGAGTGTACACGATAGAGATTAGGTGGTGGATTCGCAAATAAGCGAGTCGTCATTTTTGATAGTTGTTTGTGCGTCCAAAAAGGTGTTAATGCTTTTTGGCCTGCTATTAAAGCGTGTGTGTAAAAATATAAATGCATAAGTAAAAAAAACAATATATGTAATAGAAGTACGACTCGTGCAATAATATTGCAAATGCGAAGGTTATGGTGGCTTGTCGGTGAAATCAAAGAAAAAGAAAGAAAAAAAATAAGAAGCGACTCTGTCGGTTTACTACATGTGGTGTCAGGAGTGGGGTATGTGAAAATCAGAAGAACAAATCTGAATTCTGCCCATCGACAGCGATAATCAGTGTGGATATAAACGAGAATTGGTTAAGGTCAAACATAAACCACAACCATTTTCCACCTATTGTAGACATTCCAGTGGCCCATTTGAGGAGGAGTATTAGCATTGCAGGAACAACTCCAGGAAGACTGTCAAATTAAATCAGACACATATACAACAATGAAATAGTTGAGTAAGTAAAATGTTGTATGATTTATGAAATTAATAACCATACAAATATAGTTTTATTTTGATTCAATATGATTAATCATAGTGCTAATAATATTTGTATATGTTATAGAAACCCTGACGGAGCAAAAAATTATACATTTTTACAATGCCAATCAAGGGTACGGAGAATGCGACAATGTCGTCGTCCATAAAGTGTCAATACAATTGAAGAACTCGCCAACATTCTCAGCCTGGAGCAAAATAAATCTTACGCGTCAACGTTGCAGCGTCCACCATCAAGGTAAATTTTGTGCATGTGAACTATTAATTAAAAAACATATTATACTAAATTATATACTAAATGTATATATCTATTGCTTACTCGTTTTTATTTAGATTTTTCCAAGAAACATTTGCAGCTGACGAAGAAGTTGTTGGCGTAATTTTTTTCAATTTAGACGCCATTCAAAAATATCAGCCTGAACTATCATCCGTCAAAATTGCAGGAGTGGACGGAACATTTAAAATCGTGCCTAAACGTCCTTCTCAATTTAGCAAAGGCTGCCCTTTTGACATTTCATGTGCAATTTAAAAATGTAGTAAGTTAATTAATACTAGTAATAGTTATTTACATACCTTATTTAATATTTTATGATCCAATACCTAACTTAATTTTGTTAAGTCTTTTCCAATGGTATATGCATTAACATCAAAAATGACCGAGGCCGCATATAAGTCATTTTTTATAGTAGTTAGAAGAGTATTGCCATTAAACTATGGTAGCTAAAGTAAGACATCTTTTAAATATTAATATCTTTATAAGTAACTGATTTTTAAAAATAGCCAACTTGCCAAGCCTTGTATTTTACTGTTATGTGAATTATAAAGTATTTAACAAACAATACTGCCCAGATATAGGTGATGGAAGATGTCCATTTAGTTGTTTTGCTTGTAGCACAATATAATAATATTGTGTGATCTACAATATTGCAATATGTCCATTTCATCTTGGTTTTAACTGCTCTATTTTATGAATTTGAATAGTTGTATAATACATTCATAATTTGCTTTATTATCTTATTAATACAGATTCATATTATGAAACAACAGTAATTGCTGTTGCGTAGTCAGAATGCATTAAATAGAACAGCATCTACCATTTGGATGTATAATGGTAAAGTAATGTATTCCTAATGGTAAAGTGAGTCTCATTGTTGTTGTTTTATTTTAAAAACTGTTTAAAATTGTATCATGCAAATGCTATTAAACATAATATAACTAATAAATTATTTGCTACTAAAACAATTAGGTAAGCGGAATACTTTTCCAAATGTACCAATTATTTTTATTAATTAAAACTATATTATTACTATGTTAGCAAGACTATTGTTGATCGAAAACCAGTACTATGTAGAAATGGGTCAAGCTCGGAGAAATGATTCAATTCGAAATAGTGTAACTCGAGTTAATCGAGCTGATGCTACATATCGAATTAAGAACTATGTTCAAATATTAAACGAGGATAATGATATTTTAATGTTCTTAAGAAGAGCAGGCCATACCATGGATGGATACAATCATGGGCAAGTTGGACCTCGTCCATTGGTGTGTTTATCTTTCATAAAAAATCTATGTACCTAATTTTTATTATTTGCATTACATTTTTAAATTTAAGGAACCATGATTGATTCATCAATTTGGACATTTCAAGTATTTCAAGTTCTAATTTTAACTAATGGTTCTATTTAATTAAATTTATGCACAATTGTGATTTTTATTATGACCTAACCTACCTAGGTACTTATTTAGTATTATTATTAATTATTTTATGTTTTACTTTTTGAAATATTTTTGACATGTTTTACTTTCACTAAGAGGGTAAAGCCCAGTAGTCCTCAGAAAAATAATGTTTTTGATTGTTGTTTTTTTTGTTTAAATAATTTTTTTTAATGGCTGAGCAAAGAGCAATGAATGCATTGATTTTACAATATATTTTTTTATATGCATTGATTGTTTGAATTTCCAATGTTTACAAAATTATTTTAAATTATAAATAAATAAATGTCAAAAACTAGGTAAGTGTGTGTAATGTGTATGTAATATGTTTGCATTATTTTAAATGATTTAAATAATATTAATGTCATGTAAAGTAATATATTATTGTGTTTATAAAATATTGTTGATCATTTACACTTCATTCTCCTGCCATAGATAGCAATATTTGGTGATTATTGTAATTTTATTGTAATTTTATTTCTAAGTATTTCTTATTTCTCATTGTTTAACAAAATAATTAATAAAAAACTACTAAATACTCATTCTCAAATGATTAGGACAGATTGGTCCATTTCCTGATTATATTTGACAAGTGAAGATATAAAATAGTTTGTAGTTAAATCATTTTTATAAAATTATAAATTCACCGAATTTTACCTAAAATCAAAACAATTATCCAATTTTTAACATATTTATATTTTTAACATATTATATGATAAATAAATTACCTGGGTTTGCATCAACCGTGCATTATGAAAAGTTTCCTCCATATGGTCGTTGTGTAGTGTACTAGTGAGTAGTGTGTACTGTAGTACTGTACTACTGCGTAGTCACTCACTAGTCACTACACTAATTAATTTCAGTCGCAAATATTATATTATAGTGAATGTAAAATTCCAATTGTAATTGCTTATACTGTAGTATGCACTATGCAGGTTAAAAGCTTAAATTTAAAACCACTCAAATAACTTGTTATCGGCACTTGGAAAATATATTTGGTTATTTTGGTCTTCCATTTTAGTATAATGATCACGATTGTATCGGTATAGGTAGTAGGTAGTAGGTACCTTGATAATGAGCACGGACTAAGATAATAATATAATATTCTGATGTTATTATAAATAAAATAAAATAAATAAATTCTGTGATATTATTTATACTACAATATTTATAAGTACGTATTGGCTATTTATAAACTTAAAATGGATAATATAATATTGTACTGTACCCATCCCGTCCATACCTAAATTAAATTCAGATTTTGGTTTCTTACAGTTGGCCATACTGATGTAGTCAGTTCTTATTGGTTGTAGGAGAACTGCTATCATCCCGACCCGGTTGGGGGCGTACGGTAATTTTGACGAGCGTCTCATTGCAGCTTGGCAAATTGGCTGCTGCGCACGCAGCTCCCCTTATCATACCATTATCACCGTTACTTTCAAATATGATAATCCGTATAAGAGCGCGTGAATTTGTATATATATAATATTGTATATATCTGTGGTATAAACACTATAAACCACGATTAAAGATATACAGGTTGCACATCGCCCTATAATAAACGGCTTTCAGATTGATTTACAAAGTGACTATATAAAACAGCTGTTAATAATTAACTACTAGCGCCCATGTGGCAAAATGCAGAACAAATTTTAAAGTATCTCGCATATTATGATAATATGCAGGTGATATAATATATTTTACCGCCTTTTTATTTATTCAAATGACAAGTATTTCGGTATTCGTAATATTTGTTATTAACCGTGAATCGGTATTCGTATTTATCGTAACATTGTTATTTAAAACGACTTGCTGTGTTCCTTCATGTAAATCCAAAAATAAAAGTACCTTCCTTGTTCCTAAAGATGAAACTTTGTTGCATCTGTGGGAACAATCAATTGGCTTTAAATTAAAGCCAACTTCCAGAATTTGCGAATTACATTTTGAAATAGACGACGCTATAAAAACATGGGAATTTGGTCAAGGTATAAGTAAATATATTGTAAGTATTAAATATCAATTTTATTTTATAAACAAATCCTATTTAATTATTGAAGATGGATGTTGGGACTTGGATGATGTTTTGTTAGACCATGATTTTAATTTAACAAAACTAAATGCTCAATTTGCATTGAAGACTTAAAGAACTTAAAGTAGGTCAAGAGACTGCTTTAGTTCAAGCAAAAAGTAAAGGACACCTTACACATCCAGATCACAATTTGTTTAAAATTCTAAGATGTCTAGAAACTTGTTTTGAAAAACATGCTAACTCAAATGATGTGTTTGAGCTTACTTATAATGAGTTCTTTAATAATAAGTTTGAGCTTAAATTTTCTTGTTCTACGCATAAAGTTGAGATGTTAACTAACATTTTTTCGTGTTACCTACATTACAATGAGAATGAGACAGTACACTTATCTAGAAAACCAAAAAAACCTAAAAAAAAATAAAATTAAAAAAAAATTGTCTAAATTAGTTAAATGTTAGAATTCTTGTTTATACCTAGTGTTTATGTTTATACAGTTACTCATTCTTATATTACTTACAACTTATGTTTTAAATCTAATGTAGTAAACCGACGAGGTCGCTTTACTATATATATATTATATAAGTATTCTAAGTTTGACAATAACAAAACTATAAATTAGAATTAGAATTAGGCATGTAGTAAACCGACGAGGTCGCTTTACTATATATATATATGATATAAGTATTCTAAGTTTGACAATAACAAAACTATAAATTAGAAGTGTCATGTCTTGTTCTTAAGAATAACAAGACTATAAAGACTATAAACCAGGTAATTTCACTTGGGTAACAACGTCAAAACTCCGGTTCCTTTTTTCCAAGAATCCACCTCCTAGACCCTACCGTGTACACTCAGGACGTACCGAGAACCATATAAATACGGGTCTCTGTCCGTCTTAGAATTAGAATTAGTCTACCATCCCATACTTGTAAGACTTAGTTTGGTCGTTGAGCCTGGTCCTCAACATCGCCGCCATTCTAAGTCTATTCCCAGTAATTTTTAAACAAGTGTAATTTTTATTTTTAGTAACTAATTTCTCGGGCAGTCGCTTAAGCGCTCTGTCCTCAAATTTATATATGTAACTTTTCAAACATTATACTTAATAACTTTAATAAACTTATTATAACTACTACGGCGTAACTTGTTACTCTGTCAAACCTTCTCCTATGCAACACGTCAACGTCGTTGGATTCAAATATAAGCGTTAGTGAGGGATCACTACACGTCTTTTGGTGTCAGGTGTGGGGTCACCTGAAAGAAGAATTTTGGTATCCAACCCAAAATCGAGTACATCAGCGGACCTCGAGTTCAACCACGTTACTGACATACCATACGGAAGAGGAAAAGCCGAGCCAAGCCGCCAACTTCACTCAACACAGCCAAGCGGAGCATCTAGACGAGCCAGCAGAGCCGTCAGCACGCATAATAGGACCAGACCAAGGACGCAATGGAGTTTAATTTGTAAGTTGTCATTTTTAGGCAATTATATATAGTTTATGTCTGATAATCCTAATCAGTGTTGGGCAGTAGTTAATTATAACCCACAAACTTTACGAACAACCGTCATGAGTACTACATTAGGGATTGACACCGCCTTGCGCGGCATACCTAACTTTAACGGGGGTTCAGAGGCAGACTTGTCTTCATATATAACAGAATGTAATTATGTTATGGACAATATCCATGAGAATCTTAGGACGATAGTTTTTCAAAATATTCTATCCAAACTAAAGGGGGACGCATACCAGGCTGTGCGTTACCGAACTTTTAACAACTGGGCGGAACTTAAAAGCCACCTTCGTACCGTATTCGGGGCAACACATTCGATTAACTATTTACAATCCCAGCTTAGCAATATAAAACAACGTTCCGACGAGGACGTACGTAGTTTCGCTGGACGAACCGAACGATGTTACCACGAATTAGTAGGGGCATTAACTGCAGGGTTAGAACCAGCAGCCGCCGCAGCAGTAGCCACATCGCATAAGACGGGGGCACTGACTGCATTTGTTAACGGAACTCGATCGGAAATTAGAGCTTTGTTACGTGCGCGTGACGTATCCTCTCTCGAAAAAGCAATTACTATCGCAATTGAAGAAGAGCAGGACTTACAACATATTAACCGACGATTTAACAATAACAAAACTTTCACTAAAAATAACTCGAATAAGAAAAATATTAAATGTAATAAATGTAGCAAAATGGGTCATTACGCGAACGAGTGCCGTAGTAACGCGAGCACCTCGTCAGCTCCAAATTTCAAAAATCCCATAAATAATCGCGACGATAAATCTACTATTTCAGTCAAACGCGAATATCAGGACCAGGTTAGGTTTTGCGCGTACTGTAAAAAAATAACCACAACATTAAAGATTGTAGGAAACGTATTTATAACGAGAAAAATAGAAGCGAAAACGAAAACGCGAATTCCAATACGGGAACTCGTACGGTCAAAGAAATTACACAAAACAACGTACGAGTAGTCACCGATTTTAACGAGGAACACATAACCTGTGTCTCGCATAATTTCAGTCCACGTAATATTAAATTACTAATTGATTCAGGAGCAGAAATGAATCTTATTAAAATCACTGCACTTGACGGGCAGGTAGTCGTGAACGAACACGAAAAACGCACTATTAAAGGTATAAACGAAATACCTATATTTACTGTAGGCACCGTAGTCACGACTATGCAAATTAACGAAGTAGACGTCCTCATAAAATTCGACGTCGTGTTCGGCGACTTTCCTATTACAGAATCAGGTATCATAGGTCGTAATTTTTTAAAACAAAACAAGGTCATTATGGACTATAGCCAGAACGTACTGACCATACCCGAACCAACTGGTTTTAAGGAAATTATATTACCGCCGCGTAGTAACTGTGTGTTATTAATCAAAAACGACGAAAACATTTCTCATAAAAACATAACCATTAAAAAACAAGACGTGAGCGAAAACGTCATTATTGCCAACAGCGTTAGTCCAGTAAATCGCGATACGATTATTAGTAATATCATAAACATTTCTGAAGAGCCTTTTGTCATTGAGGAACTAACCACACAACATATTGAGTGGGAACCTTATCTTGACACAGTTTTAACTGTTTCTTCTGATGACACAGAAACAAACGATCGCATTACATTATTAAAAAACGAAATTAAAACGGACGACTTAAACCGCGAAGAACGGGAGCGTATACTAGATTTATGCTGCGAATACGCGGATCTTTTCTATTTGCCGGGGGACTATTTAAGCGCCACCGATGTCGTCACGCACGAAATTAATACACCGCGTTGTACGAAACCAATTAATATACGACCATACCGTTTACCTTGGGCGTATCAGGAAGAGATCGAAAAACAAATTAAAGAAATGAAACATAACAATATTATACGTGATTCCAAATCACCATTTAACTTTCCACTCGTAGTAGTAAAGAAAAAGAATTTAGACTCGACAGGTAAACCCAAATTACGTGTCTGCGTAGATTTTCGGAAACTAAACGAAGTAACGGAAAATGAAGCTTACGGACTTCCAAACTTACTTGAGATTTTAGAATCATTAGGGGCATCCAAGTATTTCAGTACACTAGATTTGGCAAGTGGGTATCACCAATTACATATTAATCCCGCTGATACTCATAAAACTGCCTTTTCCACAAAATCTGGTCACTACGAATTTTTGCGCATGCCATTCGGGCTGAGCTCAGCTCCAGCCACATTCACACGAGCGATGAAATCTGTTCTTATGGGTCTCGAGGAAATGTGCACTGCATATTTAGACGATATCGTAGTACACGGGTCTAGTTTAAATGACCACCAGAAAAAACTCGAACAAGTTTTCAATCGACTACGCGTACACAAACTTAAGTTACAGCCACAAAAGTGCTCTTTCTTACGGAAAGAGGTTATCTATTTGGGGCACATAATTAATGAAGACGGGGTGTCACCTGATCCGAACAAATTAAAATGCATTCGTGAATATCCAAAACCAAGAAACGCAAAAGACATTAAATCTTTTCTTGGACTACTTAACTATTACAGACGTTTCGTCGATAACTTTGCCAAGATTGCAAAACCACTAACTTACTTACTTAAAAAAGACGTACCATTTCAATGGACAGATAATTGTGAACATAGCTTCGAAGAACTTAAAAAAGCTTTAATGAACCCGCCTTTACTAGTTTATCCGGATTGGGAAAAGGGGAGTTTAACTTAATGACCGACGCGAGCCAATACGCAATAGGAGCAGTCTTGTCACAGGGGGAAGTTCCCAAAGACCAACCTATCGCTTACGCAAGTAGGACATTAAACAAGGCCGAATGTAATTATAGCGTTGTTCAGAAGGAATTATTGGCCATTGTATGGGCCGTGAAATATTTTAGACCATACTTATATGGACGACATTTTAATATAATTACCGACCATAGGCCCCTAACGTACCTGTTTGGAATTAAAGACGCCTCATCGCAACTAATGCGTTGGCGCTTACAACTCGCAGACTACGATTATACAATTACTTATAGGGCCGGTCCGGAACATTCAAACGCCGACTGTTTGTCACGCATACGAATAGTTCAACCGGGTTCAGATAATACGAATGACGAGTTCAATGAATTCTGTGCCGCGGAGAGCAAACCGATTTTTAATTCAAAAGTTTTAGAAGTAGAAGGTGACATTGGTAAGGTCACTGAAAGCGAAAATATTATAGTCACGATTCCCGAAGAT